>VZRN01003992.1:105410-220659 GCA_013397935.1 Dasyornis broadbenti
GGATGAGCAGTATGCAAGGTCAAAATGCAGAATGAACATTTTTAATAATGTGGAAAAGCTTGAACTGGTAAGAAGGAAATGGAGAACAGATTGAAAGGGAAGAACAACTTAAATATGTTTTAACAGAAATTAAGATTCAGTGGGATGCTTGGTAAAGACAGTTTTCCAAGAAAACAGCAAGTTTGGAGGTTGTGACAAAAAGCATCAGTTTCAATTTCAGATAACAGAAGAACCATCAACAATTTGCTGAAAACGTACAAAAAATGCAAGCTATAAAGAACCAGCAGTGCAAATGAGTGGGTAATCTCCTTTTTAAATCTCAGAAATTTGGAACTGCTTGCCATTTTAATGGGGCTTTTTGCCTTTAACTGAATTTGCTGTGTCATCGTGCATGTTTGTGGTTTAAAGATCTTAGATAATTAAAATACAGTGACTGTAACAGTGTTGATAGAGGATATATGCATTGGCTTCAATGTGTGAGAAAACAGAAACTGTTGGATCATTTTTAATGGGATCTTTATGTGGCCTTCTCTTGACTGTTTTTTCCTCCCTGGAGAAAACTTGAGGACGTTTGATCTTGTAGACGATAAACCTCAAAAAAACAAGACTTGTTCTGCAGAACAAAAATATTTGTGATGCAAACAAGGGCAAAGAAAACCTTTGACATCCTCTCAGGGTGAGATGACAGTTGCACACCTCAACATGGTGCTCAAACTGGCCTGTCCTGGAGTTTGCACGTGTGTGCAACCACTGCTTAGGGAAGCAGGGAAGTGTAGGTGCTCTGCATTTTGAGGATGGGTATATTCATATAAAAGGGCAGAGAAAGCAATAAATAAAACCCTGAGATAAAAGGTAGTATTTGTTATATAAATAAATTAAAAGAGTGCATCTTAATATCATCTTCAATGTTTTGAGTAATAATTTGAAAATCAAAGGGACTTTGGAGACTCATCACCAAAAGTAATGGCTTGTGTTAGTTTCCTCCATGACATTGATTTTGGCAAGGTCCGTTGGTCCTGACTTGGAAGAGACTCTTATGTAGGTGTGTAGGCATGCAGTGTCTACTCAGATTTTCTCATAGCTTCATATCTGTGACTGAAGCAGTGCTCAGTCTTGTCACAACACCCCACAAGTTAATGCAGCTATTGCCACTGAGAGCTGAGTGCCATCACCAGGGCTAACACAGCCCTTTTGCTGTGGGCAACCCTTCTATCAGAAAGGACTAAGAATGTAAAAATTTGCATCAACGGTGTCACAGCAAATTAGGATGATTTTTGCTTCCTAAGCATTTGTGTACATGAATATTCAGGCAGACTAACTTTATGGCTGAGTTTTGGGGGCTTTTTTTACCAACAGGTAGAAGCAGAGAACTCGTTATTTTTCCCAGTGTAAGAGGACAGGATTGAAAGTCATTTTCCCATCCTCATTTTGATGGCTTTTAACCTAACATTAGCTTCTACTCTTGATGATTATGCATTACAGTAATTGAAACTGCAAAACACGAGTACATTTGTTGTAAAAGCAGAGCAAATTACCACCTCTAAACATATAATTACAAGTAGAAGGAGCTCACAGTTAAAACTTGGATCAATGCAGCTCTTGAAAGTTCTGTGTCATGACCTAAATAAATACAAGAGGACACACTCATGCAACCAAACAATCTGTAATGGATAGTTTTCTTTAATGTTTCATAACCAGTCTTTGTGTTAGCACAGGATCAAGGTTTGTTTTTTAATCAGTTTGCTGGTGCTTTACAATTGTCTACAAAATGAATGTCAGATCTATGAGATTGAAGTAGCAATCCCTGATCCTGCTGGTTTTCAAATCAGTATCAGATGAAAAAAATCATCATTTGGTTCCAAGTTTTTCCTGTTTTTATGTAGCAGCATATGTGGGTTTAAGAAGTTGATGTTTTTCAGTCTTAAGATTTTCTGCATCTTTTTTACACATACAGTGGTAGTTATGTCAGATTTCCTGCAGTATTCTACAATAAATGTGTTCTATTTGTTGAAAGTGTTTATTGTAGATCTTTCACCAGCATTACTTTTATCTTCCAGAAGTTGAAAATCTTATCAGTTTTCAGGTCCTAGAATACTCTGTATCTTCTCACAGAGGTTATATCCAAGATACTTATCTCTTCAAACAAGTTTAAGGACAATTAAATTCAAACCAGAAAAATAACAATGCCTTTTTTTTCCCCCCTCCCTTATCTATCTTATGCTGGAGACATGATCTGTCCTTGATATTTCAGTCTATCAATGTGTATGCTTCCACTAAGATATTACCCACATGCATAAAGAGGCTCCTACACACAGAAGAAAACTGTAGCCAGAGCTACGGAACACAAAGAAACTATTTATAGCTTACAGCATCCCTGGGCTGCAGATCACTGGCAAATGTGAGTGTATTCAGGGGCAGTGTCAGCATTTGGCTGCTGATCACCATCTGCCCTTGCCCAGTGCTGGAGACTGTTCTGGCAGGAGTGAACTTTGGTATGGGCTGCTTCTGACCAGAATTTCACATTTGAGAAATTGAGAATAGGAATGGCAGATCAATAACTAAATCTTTCCTTTATCTCTACTTCATATGGACAGGCAAATAAGTTCTTCAATGCCTTTTGTCAACTGATATTGAAGGAATCTATTTGATAGTGGTTTTGTATATTAATTTAAAAACCCACATACTTTTAAGTCAGATTTACCAACTAAATATTTAGTTTTTCTGTAAGTTTTATGATCCAGTATTAGTAGAAATTCTGTCTTTGTAGTTAATGTCTTCAGCCTCTTACATATATATCAAATGAAACACAATCTGAATATTAAAATTATAACAACACTGTTAGTATTAAAGCATGTGCTAGTCTCTGCTGATTCTTTTCACTCAATAAAGTAATATGTTAAATTCGTGAAAGATTTGACAGACTGGATGGCAGGTAAAAGACATATGATGGAAATTTCATATCCAGTGCAGAGTAAATGAATCTTGACCTTATGCTTCCCTACAGATATCTAATTATTTTTATTGTTAAGAGTTACAAAGTGTTTCAGTTTTGTTTGTGGGTTTTTTTTTTTTTTAATGGGATCTTTGCATATTAAGTTATGCAAAAATTTATCTTGAAACCTGATGAACTGCTCAAATACAAGAAAGAAACTTGTGCATCAAGACTTATAAATTAATTCAAGAAAACAATGCCACTTTCCTTAAGTATATAATGGATGCAACAAGAAGGAAAAGTGAAGCTGATTAAACATAAAACAAATTTCAGGTATTGTTTTGCATTGATATAGAATGATATATAATTTCCCCAAGTTATGGCATATTTCAGTTGAATTCCGTCCTGTTAAGATTTGAATGCTGTATTTTTTTTTCATTATTCTTCTTTCCATAGATATCTGTGTTACTCAATCACGAGAATAAAATCAGAAATGCTTTAAAAATCTATGAAGCAACTGAACTGTATTCAGTTCAGCTGTAATGAGAGAACTGAGAACCTCAGTTCTCAGACCCTGAGGAATCTTGATTTGTGATAAAAGAGGAAAGGAGAAGACAGCTTTTCATGATCAATAAGATTTAAAAAAAAAACAACACACCGAAGTGTCCAGAAAAAGTATGCATGGTTCAGAAAGTTGGACTGCATAAAAGCTTGGTGTTAATGCTGCTGAAAGCATCCTGTTCTCTGAAAGTATCGTGCTAATGTGTTTTTGTTTGCCTCCAGTTCTGGGAAATAGGACAGAATGGAATTACATGCATCATGGTGGAAGAAGAGAATTGTAGCTTTGTTAGAACAGCATGTCAAAACCTGTTACTTCCAGATCATGAAACTCCTTAATATTCTGACCTTTTAATCCAGAGTTTACCAGCAAGCTGAAATGTTTCAATTTGTGAAAATATCATAGAGGTAGATTCCAGAGTATTGAAACAATTTTATCAGTTCAGAATATATCTTTAATGAAATAGAAATGCACTTGACCAAGATTTACTCTTTGGACATGTCATGTTTGCCTTCGAGTCAGACAAAATCTGTAACATGACACACCGGTGCTTTGCCCCAGAGGAAGGTCCAGAGGAAGGTCTCTGTGCATTGGTAGGCTTGCGGAACAAAAGCCAGCACTTGAGGTTTAATAGTTAAGCAGGTGGCATCATCAGCCCCGAGATATGTTTTCCTCCTGGTAGAATTGTTATTCAGTGCAAATGGTTCTTTAGTAATGCAGGCTATATTGTAATTAACTATAATGACTGCATATAAAAGTAAGCCCTCCGTTTGCCTTTGTTGTCAGGATGCAGTTTGGAGCCTTTCAGAGAAGCTACAATTAAATTTTATGAACCTGTGGAGTAATGGCACTTTAGAAACATGCTTCATGTATTAAGCAACAAACAAATGTGCATTAACATTTGCTAATTAAAAAGACTGGATAAAGGAAATTCTAGCTCAGTTTTACAAGAGGGACTGAAAAGCAATCTTGCCTAAAGCTATACACTGATTCTGCAGTAGAGACAGTTCTTCCACTCCAGTGCTTTAATTACAGGAACAAATCTTCATTTCACCGAATGTAGGCTCACCTGAATCTCTTAGCAGACATGCAAGGGGTTGATAGAAATGTTCAGATGCATCACATTTCTGATACCACCTTTCTCTGGTAGTAGTACCTTCTCTGAAGAGCATATTTTTATTTTTTTTAAATACACATGTGGATGGATCTTACCTTTTATCTGATATGTAAATAAAAATTTTAAACCAATTAACTTTTTGGTCTTACCAAAAAGAAATGCCCTGGGGGTTTTATTTTGTTTAGGCCAGTATTTAAGGAATCACAAGCTGCAGTGTATAACCAAGAGAAGCTGTCATTGGTTTCATAAGAATAAAACTTTGTTATGCAGTGAGATTTTTCACTGAGTATATAGGTTATAAAATGCTAGTATCTCCTTTTCTAGTCTTTTGAAGAGGACATTTATTATATAGTTCTGTGTGAGTGATTCTGATTGGGGTTTTTTTAGTGGATTTGTCTTACACCTAACTGTCTTAAATACATGTCGCTTGAAACGATATTCACGTGTGACAGGTCTATTATGTGGTATTCTGAACACATTTTATGGCTCGGAGAGTTGAACACTTTAGACATTGAACTACTAATACTTATCTTCAAAAAGTAGTATTTCAGTGACGAATCAGCCCACACAGCATTTTGTGAAGGAGGTCAGAAGTGCAAGTTCAGTCATCTATCTGTTTATGTCTAAGAGAATATAATTCTTTGGAAAGGTTTGCCAGGCGCTGAGTACTGGTAACTGCATGCTTAATTAAAATTCCTAAATCAGGTGAAAAGAAAGTAAATCCAGAGCAAATACTGTTGTCTTGCAATTAAATTATAATATGTTAAACTGGACAAACATTTAGTGAAGACTTGGGAAATGCAATTAAATAATATTAACTGGGAACTTTAATAGAAGAAACAATTCCACAAAGCAGGTGGCATAATTCAGTGTGCATCTCTGTGATCACCCTTGAAGCACCAGGTAAAAACGGGGACTGTCTGTATTCCTCAGATTTACACGGATATTTCTGTGTGACCCTTTCTTGAATACGCAGTGTTAGGTCTGCATTCTTGTCTGGAGTAGATCTTGTGGTTGGTCATGGTATTGTAAGTGTGATTTCACCAACACTGTTTACAAAAGGTGTATGCAAAGACCACCTCTTTGCATACCACAGTGTTAGAGAAAAATGTCCTTGGAGCCCTTAGATTTTTATACTATTGTTTACCTAAGGAAATTGCATAATTTTTTTTCTCCAAGTCACTTTTCTGTTACAAAGGAGGACACATTATTAATGCCACTGAGTAATCAATGATGTCACCATGAACAGCATTGTTGCCTTGAGGCAGTTTTCCAGTATTTCATACTGTGAGAATGGCTCTTTGTCAAAGATTTTAGTGCTATTTTTTTCACCTGTTTGAATAAGAATTTTTTAAGCACCTAATCAGGCTTTCTTGAGAAAGGAGGAGATGGGAATTAAAGTGTGACTTACATTCAGAAGTAGCAAACAAGCAAAGCTGAGGATGTCTGCATGCAGACTTGGTCTTGGATATTTGAGGCTTCAGAATGATCGGATAGATACGGAACTGAGACTCTTCAGAGCTGCTGAATATAAAGAAACGCAGAATCCTTGTAGGTGCTAGTTTTACTTTCAATAAATCAAATTTATATTTAGAAACACAGGCACAAAAATTTAGAACAGTATAAAAGGATTTTTATGTGCCCCAAAGGAGCATATTTCCTCTATGCTGAATGGGCACTGAAAGAAAACCCTTTCTTTACTAGACCTTGTGCAGATAGTGAGTTAGTTACTCAAAAGGGTTGAAACATTTTTCAAGTTTTGCTTTTTTATATTTCTCATTCCATATTATATGGGTAGATTAGCATGAAAAATTGAGATAAGGGTAAGTGGATTTATCTCTTTGCTTTTTCAAATTTAAAATTAATTTCTTTTTGAATTTGACCACTAATTTTCTTTGAAATGAAGAAATCTTCAGAGAAAATTCTGATTCAGGCTCTTTCCTTGTAGTTCTGGTTTCGGTTTAGAGCGAATTTTTTTGTTTGGGGTTGTTTTTTCAGTTTACCATACTGGCATTTTTTATATGAGTATCACAGGAAAAAGGCCACCACCTTGTCAGTCTTTTCTGTGGCCTATGTTATAAATAGGCTGGCTCTTGGTATGCAACTGTTCTCACCCCACCCTTGGCACTTAAAATATGTCTATATTTATTAATACATACCTAACACTTGTGATATAATATGGGGTTTTTTGTGTTTTACTCTGTGGTTCATTACGCTGTATTAATAGTAGGAAAACCCCAACACTGAAATGTTGAAAGATCTAGTAAAAGGTATTCTTCTTCCCTTTAGACAGATAGAATAGATATCATACATCTAAGTGCCACTGTTGTGGTTTAAGCCCAAGTTCCAGCTGAGAGAAACAAAAGCCAGAGGTCCTGAGTTGAGATTTCTCCTGCTTCTGAAGGAGTGTTTGTCAGTTTGTACCTCTTACCTGCCTAACTGCTTGAAATTTCTTCCAAAATAAGAAATGCTGTTGATTTGCTTTAAGAATGACTCAATTTTATTTTATTTTATCTAGTCTCATATGAACTTGTTTTTAAAGGTAAAGGGGCATCAGATCTCTCTGTCATCTTTATTCTGACATGTCAGTTTCTGATGTATTAGTCCAGTTACTGTCAGTGGAAAGCCAACATATCTCCTTAACCATTTAGATGGTGCTTTACAGGGCACTTGCCATAAATCTATGCAATTTTTCCAGTTTTCACTTTTGTCACATCCAGTATCCATTATCACTTCACCTTTAATAAAGTGACTTAATTATTATTCATGTCACTGTATTGTCCTCTCCCTTCATTTCCATGCCAGGTTTTACCAGACAAGTAATGTACACTGCCTGTGCATAATGTGTATCATTCCACAAAACACATTTGAAATAAATTCTTATTTTGGCCCTTGATGTTTAGAGAAAGCCCCACAGGTCTTTCTAGACAGGGGTTAATTATTGGAGTGCAGTTTCTGGAGCCAGCTGGTCAGAGCAAAGGCAACTGACCCCATCAAACAGGAGCATACAGTTCTGTTGTAAAGCTGTCTGCAGTATAAACTCAGGTGTGAGGGGCCTGAACTTACATGTATCTAGGTGCCTACAGGCACTTGGCTGAGCAGGATTCAGCTGAGTACAGCACATAAATTTTACTGTTACAAGCTAACCAAAAAGGAGAGAATGGATGTGGTGGCTTCTCTGTCAGCTGAGGTGTCGCCTCCAGTTCCTCTTGCACTGCATTTGTCCAAATTTAAACAGCTGTGGCATTACTAGCTATGCCAAGAGTGCAGGATAAACAACTAGATGCTTGTCTTTGTAGTGCTACTATTTGGCTAACAAGGAAGAACCGAAACCCATCTCTAAATAGAAGATACGTGAGAAAGCTAAACATAGTTCAAGAAACAGTATTCCTTAAGCTGATGGATGCACCATAATATCATTAAGGTGTATGTCCTTTAGTATTTCTAATGTGAACTTCTGTTTTGAATTCTACATTGATATAAATAATTAAGAGTGACAGGTATTTGAGAGTACCTTTCTTCAGTGCATGATAGAAGATATCAGTCACTTCCTGTATTGAGCAGCTGCCTAGCTATTTCTGAGTAGCTGAGATCTCTAGAATTTCTCCAGGTGGCTCCTATAAGTGGTTTGTTTTGAAGACAGATACTCAAAGCTCTCATAGAAGGTTATTCCTTTTTGTCTACTCTAATTTCCATAGAGTCTTCAAAACTGATGCCCTAACCTCTGTTATTTCCATTTGGCATTCTCTTCTGCTCCTAGACAGCAGTGGGCCAAAATTTCTTCCTGCTTTACAATGAGACAAGATTCGTTGGTTTTGATTGATAAAAATCTGGAGCGGACATTTAAACACAGAACAAAAAATTTTTCTAAACTGATTTGGGGTAACAGAAGTTTCAAAATAGCTATGTTCCAAGGACTTTATTGAATTCAAGTGTGACTTCATGGATTTGGTCTAGGAGATTACATATAGGCCAACAGCATCCTGGATTGTATCAGCAAGAGTGTGGATCAGGGCAGTGATTGTCCCCCTGTACTCTGCACAGGTGAGGCAGCACCTTGAATCCTGTGTCCAGTTCTGGACCCCTCAGTTCAAGAAGGACATTGAGGTGCTGGAGCATGTCCAGAGAAGGGCAGCAGAGCTGGGGAAGTGTCTGGAGCACAAGTCCTGTGAGGAGCAGCTGAGGAAGCTGGGGTTGTTTAGCCTGGAGAAAAGGACGCTCAGGGGAGCCCTTAGCACTCTCTACAACTCCCTGAAAGGAGGCTGCAGCCAGGTGGGGGTCGGTCTCCCAGCCAACCAGTGACAGGACAGGAGGCAATGGCCTCAAACTGCACTAGGAAAAGTTCAAGGTGAACATCTGGAAAAATTCCTTCACTGAAAGGGTGGCTAAGCATTGGAATGAGCTTCCCAGGGAACTACTGGAGTCTCAATCCTGGAAGTGTTCCGAAGGCATGGTTGAGACACTTAGAGTTATGATTTTGGAGGGGAAGCAGTGCTGGGTTAATGGCTGGANCCAGCCAACCAGTGACAGGACAGGAGGCAATGGCCTCAAACTGCACTAGGAAAAGTTCAAGGTGAACATCTGGAAAAATTCCTTCACTGAAAGGGTGGCTAAGCATTGGAATGAGCTTCCCAGGGAACTACTGGAGTCTCAATCCTGGAAGTGTTCCGAAGGCATGGTTGAGACACTTAGAGTTATGATTTTGGAGGGGAAGCAGTGCTGGGTTAATGGCTGGACTCAATGACCTTAGAGGTCTTTTCAAACCTAAAGTATTTTATGAATCGATGTGTAAAAAAATGGTATTACGTGGTTTAAATTCTACGTCTGCAATGACAGTAGCAAGCAAGAACGAAAAACGTTATCTGCTTGTTTTCACTCTGAAGTGTACAGGTTACCCCTCAGTGCATGGGAGCCTTGACAAAAAAGCTTGTAAAGCAAATGAATGTTATAAAATATAAGATGAACCATGGGAATTCTTTTCAATATTCAAGTTGTAAAGCCTTAATATCTTCACATATGTGGTAGTTTTTTCTCCCACATGTAATATTTTGAAGGATTAAAACTTATCCAAGAAGATAAGTAATCTTAAAAGCAAAATGAAAGACTGAGGATAGAAAATAGAATTTTTTAAAATGAATTCTTCCACTTTTTGATAAGCAGATATTCTGTTGTCTCTTCTTGGTGATATGTGTCAAAACATTCATTTGATTACTACTCTTTGAACAAAACAGTGAAGTTCAATAACACTAGGGTTTTCATATCTGCGTAGTGCTTTGAAAACATTACCAGAGATACCTAAAATGTGGCTGATTTTCAGAGATATTGATAAAGAGTACAGTGCCTTTGAGTGCTGGAGACAGGAATGAAATTCAAGTTCCTTACATCACCAGTTAGTTCTGTTTTATGACCTCCCTGCAGTAGCTGATATGAAAGGACTACTTTTTACCGCAAATTGCTCTTGTAGCTGAAATTGAAAGCTTGTGAAGACTGTGATTCAAATAGTATGAAAGAGACATGATGAGATCATATCTGTCTGTCTGTCTGTCTGTCTGTCTATCTATCTATCTATCTATCTATCTATCTCTCCCTTCCTCAATATTAGTTATGTAGATATATTAATAAAATAAACATTTAGGATGACCTTCTAAGACTGTCATCCCCTTTCTACAGTAAGTGTCAGTACATTCATCATATTGTTATAATGGTCCATTCCAGTCCTTTATAATGTGTGTCTGAAAAGTGTTTTATTGAAACTACTGATCAATTAATTGAAACTTCCTTGGGCAATTGTTTAGTATTTTGTATTTGCAGTCTAAATTTTTTAAAGAAAGCTTTCTTTCAAGAGCTGGGAGGAGGCTGTGAAGATCATGTTGATCATGTGGAGTTTCCATGAAACAGCAGGCCTGTTTCCAGGTCAGGATTTCAGACACTGAAAGACAGGTATGAATCTAACATATCTCAAGAGACAAAATCCTAATATATCTCTTTGCCTTTCAGGTGCTTGCCTGGATATAGTCCAGGTCAGAACTGTTAGATTTTTTTTTCTATAAGACTTTCTAAAAGGATGGTTGTAAATAGCTTCAGACATTGTTCAAGTTCTCACAGACACACCTTGTAGCATCTCACAGCAGAAACCAGAACATGCACTCTTTGTAGAGTCTGAATTAATTTCTCATACATTGTGGTTGAAATGTACAATGCATGTGAAGAACAGATATTTTCCTACTGAAAAGATACTATCCTATTGACCCCTATAAGAATGAGGATAGTAAGCCTAGAAATATATTTCAATAGGCTCTCAAAGTTACAGTTTTCAATATATATGCATATGGCATTTACAACATTTAATAGTTTTGTGATGCTTCATTTATATATACTTGTGATATATGGATGTGTCATATGTAAATATGGTCAGAACTCTAACCTTAAAAATCTGGTTTTTATAAATATATGTATAAAGATATCATGTATATCTATATATTTGTATTTTATGTGTATTTATTTTAGACTATCATACTATCAATCATTGCTCCTCTGTATGCGAATCAAGAACCAAGATGATGACATGAATGACTTCAACATTTGCAAAGACTTTTTGTAGCTTTTTTACAGCTGGAACTATTCAAAAAAACCTAGTTACTTTCAGTTGCTTTGAAACAGAAGGTTTTGTAGGCTATATGACTCACAGAAGCATTTTTACCCAGCTTCACATGCAAAAGCAGATACCAGTTTTGCATAGACCACACCAGTGACTTCAGTTCTATGGCTTGTTTGTATAGCTACAAATTTTTACCTTTAAGACATTAAAATATTCTTTCATGTATTTCAGAACTAGAATCAGGAAGACATAAGTATTTAATCTATTGCAAATCTTTTCAAAAAGCTGTGATAATTTATTTTGGAACAAAAGATATTTTGTATACCTTGCTAGCTAGGGAGTTGGATGTTCATAACAAATATCTCTTTTTTATTTATTTAGACTCATCTACTATCTACAAAACTATGGGTTTTAATCCTGAAATTTCAGTGGAAGTATGACAGTACTTGAAGACCTGAATAAAGGAGCATACTGACTTGCCTTATTCCTTACCATGTTTAAAGCTTAGCCATAGCTATTTGCTGTAGACCTGCAAAGAAAGCATTTGAAATTGCAACAAATCTGAATGGATGTAAAGTAGGTTGACCCTGAAAATCCCTGTATAATCTTTTCTTGGCTTTCATCAACAAATCAATTCCTGTTATGCAATAAGCCTGCAGTGTTATCAACTGGGATTTCATCTGGTGACTGCAGACATGCCATATGGGAAGAAAACAAGTATTTAGTGTGCAGTTTTTAGGCTGTACTATATATGTCATGCTTATAATTTCCTTTTTTATATTGTACTGACATACTGCATGTGTAGTTCTGAGTCTTTGTTTTTTACAACTGTGATTTTTTTATATATATATCTCTTTTGTGCATGTGTTTCCATCCATCAGCTCTTCTTTATTCTCCTTCCATAGCACTTCCCTTGTATAATTTTATATTAACTTTTCTTTTCAACCTTCAGAGCAACCTCACAGGTGGAAAAAAAGCAAAACCAAAAAACTAGTACAAAATCAAGCTTGAAATAGTGAAGAAATTGTCTCTATGTTAAAAAATCATGGGTTTGTAATTTCAGCAGACTATCTATTATACAAAATATCCTCTAAAACATTTTCAAAAAAATTATACATTTTTGTTGTGATGGAAAGTTTAAAGTTTTTTCCTACTTGGTAGAATTGTTATTTTTCCTTCTTCAAAAAACATTTGCTTGTTTCCATTTTTGATAATTCTGCATCAGATGGTCAGTGTAAAATAGCAATTCTTAACTAAATTTTGGGCTTTATAGATGGGTGTGAAAATCTAGATTACAGAAATCTGTCACCATTGATCTTGGGGGAAAGAATTCCCATTATCAAGATGCTGTCTATCTATATAAATGAATATAGACAGCTGTATTTTAAAACAGAAATACAGTAAGTAAGAAAAGGCTAACAACACTGCTCTCAGTAGTAAAAACAAAAATTGAGCAAAAGCATTATGCAACATTGTTTTAAAAAAATTAATTCTTATCAGATACCCCCAGAAAGGAAAGAATTTTAGAAGAGACATTTCAGAAGGAATCTGTCCTTTTGCCAAGACATTTATACGATATGCGGTAGTCATCTTGACTGCCTTCCTAAACTCTGACCTTCCTTGTACAATATCTGTCTAGACTGGGATAATAGCAATTTGTTTAGCAGTGTAGCAGATGTTACCTATTGTGTAAGGTTATTAACAGAAGGTCAACATCTGCATGGATAGATTTCCAACTATATCTTTCTGCTGTTAGTACACTGGGGTCTTTCCAGCTGATATATTTCAGACCTTCCTAGACAAAAAAATTACCATTTTCCAGCCATTTTTTGATAGTAGGTTATGTAGGTACAAATAAACAAGCTCAATAGGAAGCATATTTAAGATTAACCTGAAAAGGAATTTAATTATTTAAAAGGAGACTCTGATTTGAAACAATGGGGTTAAACATTATTACAATTGACCAACAAATTGTCACAATATTTACTTGACATATTGCAGTGAGCATGGTGTGCAAGCTGAGGTATCATCTTCTATTCTTCATGAGGTGTTGCATATTTGGTTCTGCCTTCAGCTGTGAGTTAGAGCTTTTTACATTTTGAATAGCCTAGATGACAACTGCTACTCATTGATATGCCTACTCTGGCCATTGATGTGTTTAGAGGAATATTTGTTCTCCACTGTCAGAAGGCTACTGAATATATTTCCTGAATATCTTTCATGTTGGTTGATGTAATACATATTTATGAAGTAGTGTCAAAAAAAAAAAAAAAAAAATTGGTTTGAAATTAGTAAAGACTTCAGAGATGAGAATGTCCAGGGATTTCTTGAAAAGAATATTTATTTAACCCTACTTAATTTTCCCTGTACTGCAAGTTTCCAGAAGCCTCTCCTGCATAAAATCTATGCTTCCTTGTTGAACTGTCAGTTACAAGAGTGAAAATAACTAGTTGCCAGTTCTTAACACATCTTTCACTATATACTGAGAATTTTTAAAATGGAAGACGTTTTTTTGCAATAGCCAGACTATCAGCTGTCATTTAAAAATTTAAGTTCTAGACATTAATGATTGGCAGAAAAATTGAAAATATGAGCTAGACTCAGATGAGCAATCAGAAAAATTTAAACTTTGTAGGTGAAACAAAACCCACAACGCAAATGCCTGTATGGTTGACACACTGGAGGGAAGGGAGGCCATCCAGAGGGACCTTAACAGGCTTGAGAGGTGATGCTGTGAGAAACTCGTGAAGTTTGAAAAAGCCAAGTGCAAGGTGCTGCACCTGGGTCAGGGCAACCACAAACACAAATATAGGCTGGGCAGAGAGTGGGTTGACAGCCACTCTGAGAGAAGGACTTGGGAGTGTCGGCAGATGAGAAGCTCAGCATCACCTGGCAATGCACACTTGTAGCCCACAATCATATCCATATCTGGGCTGTACCAAAAGATTTGTGATCAGCTGGCTGAGGGAAGAGGTTCTCACCTATTCTGCTCTGGTGAGATCCCATCTAGAGTGCCCTGTCCAGGTCTGGGTCCTCTAACGTGAGAACGACATGGAAGTGTTGGTGTGAGTTCAGAGGAGGGCCATGAAGACTATCAGAGGGATGAAGAACCTCTCCTATGAGGAAAGGTTGAGAGAAGTGGGGTTGTTCAGTCTGGAGAAGTCTCTGGTGACCCCTTATAGCAGTCTTCCAGTACATAAGGGCACCTACAGGAAAGTTGAAGAGGGGCTTTTTAAAAGACACGTAGTGAAGGGGAAAGGGGGAGTGGCATTAAAATGAAAAAGCATAAGTTTAAGATATAAAGAAGAGATATAAAGAAGGAATTCTTTACTGTGAGGCACTGGAACTGTTTTCTCAGAAAAGTTGTGGATGTCCCATTCCTGGAAGTGTTCAGGGGAAGATTGAATAGGGCTCTGAGCAACCTGGTCTAATGGAAGGTGTCCCTGTCCACAGCAGGGGGCTGGAACAAGATGACTTGTAAGGTTCCTTTCAACCCAGGCCATTCTATGATTTTATGATATCATCATGTGTGAATGCAGACAAATCACCTTATTCTTTTCTCCTCTACCCTGATTTTGCACAGCTGATTTAAATAAAGCCAAAGACTCTTTATTAATGGGTTTGCCTGGCAGAATATGTATATGTCCCTACAATACAATTGTACCCTGTAGCATCTGTGTACGTGTATCTCTTTGATCTATCTGTCATGTATATTGTATAAACTGTAACTTTTCCTTTCTTTGCCTATGAAGAGTTTCATTATTTTTCAGTTAACCACAAATTCACTTACAATAGCAATAGAACAGCCCATAATTTAATGTTGAGGGATTTAATCACAAAATGAAAGTAATCCTGAATGAATCTTGAGAGATTAACTGACAGCTTGAATGAGGAAAGATGACATGTGCAGTCTACAAAAGCTTAAGATGAAAAAAATGTAGTATGATAGCATTTCAGCATACAAAAAATGTTGCTATGGCAACTGTGTGTTCTCCATAGGCTCATATTTCTAAGAAACACTATATGTGGGTGCATGCTACAAAATTCTGTGTATGATATAGACAACAGAGAAGAATGTTAATCATGATTCACAAGAAAACCTACTGCAAAAACAATCCTTTGTAAAAAGATGAGGGTGGTTTTGAAAGTATGCTTAAGCTTCTGATGAAACAGATGTCAGAAAAGATTTATCTATGATATTCAAGTACCAGTTTAACCATAAGTGATTTTCTTGTGTTCAGAAAAATTTTTCTTGGAAATATTAAAAATAACTCCTTTGTCTTAGTTCCACAGGGGACTACTACTGGCTGTAAATAATCTAGGAGGAGACTTGTTTTTTTCTGAATATTAGAGCAGGAGATGAGTTGATAGGAATGGTGAGACAAGAAAAAACTCTTTCTTCAGAAACACATCTTTAAAGTTTGGTTTTCACATCATCTTGCACTACAAGGTGGAAATAGTGAAACACATCTGGTCAAAACATGTGATGACATGGAGAGAAACAGCACTAAGCTAAACAGCCTGAGGCACTACAGACTTACGCCAGCATTTCTGGGTCAATATGGGTACACATCTGTTTGCAAACACAGAGAACTCAACACTATGCCAGGATTTCAGAATCACGTAAAAATAGAATCAAATGGCAGAGATACTCAGAACAGAAGTAATTAAATTAAAAGAAATAAAATAAAACCTAGCACTTTGCCCTAGATTTCAATTTTTTAATTAGCATGCTTACTTTAAGTCCTGTTTTAAGGACAGAATTCATTAACTTGCTTCACTGGTGAATTCTGGTGAAATTACCAAATTTTAGAAATTAAGTTGTATTTTTCTGCTTCCACACAACATTAACACATGGCTAGCCACATGGCATCACATCTGTTCTGTATTCTCTTCCAAACAGATGCCAATTCTAGATAGTCTAGGAGGGAGGTGCAAAAATCCATATTTAGATGTGAGAGAATCTGCATGTTTATTCAAACTCATGTCACCAATTTTTCTTTCTTACTTACATAATGTATTATGAATCGTGTGGTTTAATTTTGTTTCAAACATTTTTCCTAAGCCTGAATAGTGCTTCTAGTAGTAGTAATATTCTGCCCCTCTTTAAGCCTTCCAGGATTCTTGATCTCTACCTCTTTCTGTGATGTATAGAAATATACAAGCAGAGAAAGGAAGCACTAAGACATCAGGGGAAGCAGCGATCCATTTTGACACATCTTTTGATAACAGTTGAGAGACTAATTCAAAAAACACCACTGGCCTAAGATCAGAACATTTGTGTGTTGCCTCATTAGACCTGTGTTCTCTCCCAGCCTTTGGGTCAAGGAGGATGTGCCACACTCTGGCTGAACAAGGTAATAAGCATTGTGTGACATCATAGACTTTGCAGCATGTCAACTCTGAAGTATATGAAAAGGACAAGAAAAAATGTAGCCGTGTGTGTGTGTGTGTGTGTGTGTGTCTGTATGTGTATATACATATATATATATATATATTTCAGACGTGTATTGTAGGTTATGTGGTAAAGCACCTCTGAATCCCCACAAGTCATTGGAAGCAGCTTCCAGCTCACATTTCAGGAGTCGGGGATACATTGTGGATGCAGGGAAAAGCATTTTGGGATGGAATAGGATTTATTATGGGATTTTAGAAAAGGAGATGGGAACAGGATGAAGCCCTCAGTACACTCTGTTTCCATGCGAGTGCTCTAGGTGTCTGATTCATGTGGCTGGATGTGTGTGTTGGTAGGGATGTGGCATGTACACTTGCTCTGTGTACATCTGCCTGCTGGGAATGTGTCTCCTCACTGCTGGTTGGACGCAGGGATGTGGAACTGAGCAGCTGCACGTCTCCTAGGCTCTCAGATACAATTTTTCTCTAACAGTATGGAATTTGTAAATACCCACATACATGCAGGGTAACCCAGTACAAAGATGTTAAAATTAAACTAAAGCTAATCAAAGTGCCTGCAGCAGCTAGTGCTCAGTTACACAATGTGAATTTACCTGCTCCACAGAGGCTGGGCTGATATACCTGGTCATCCTGGTTCTCCAAAATGTACATTTCGCTAGTAACAAAGATATTATTTCAGTATGCATTTGTAAAATGCTAGGTCATTAGCTGATTTCAATGGAAATTCGCAGAGAGAAAAACACTACCAGACCATCAAACCGCTCATAACATTTCAGATGAAGGAAAGGCAGGCACTGGAATTCTGGCTATATGGATGAGAGGTGTTGATGAGGGAGACCTCCATCTCCAGTGATTTTTTTTTTCTTTGGAAATATCAGTCATTTGAAACAAGTAAAGAGCACTGGTTTTGAGCTTATCTTCATTTTATTTATTTTGTGCTTCTCTTTATATTTTATTGTCAAATAAAACCAGACTTTTTCATGTATGGTGTTTTGTTTTTTGAAGGTGAAACAACAATAAAGCAGGATGTGTAAGGCAGTCATATATCATTCACTTAAAAATCTATGGTTGGAATAAGGTGAAGGTCTTCCAAAGAGGGAAGAGGAAGAAGACGAGAGCAAATGGAGGAGTAAGAGAGTAAATGAACATGTCTGAGAAACTAAGGGCAGAAGTATCATTACCAGTCAATCATGAAGAATCTTTCAAGAAAAAGACAAAATGTGGAAGAATGGAGGAAAGATGCATTGTAATGCATGGCTTATCCAGATGGACAACACCATGAATATTGAAGATTTGGATCAAAAATTGTTATGGAATAAATAGTGGGATCCGTAGATTAGACATGCTGTTAAGAAAATGAATAGATGCAGCTACAATACTGCAGACAAGTTGTGGGTCAAAGGGTGTGGGAGGCAAAGCTAAGCCTCTGTAGTCACCAGCAGACTAACCACAACACCAATCTTGTTGACCTTCACCAAGCTGCACCTTTACCTCCAGCTCATGCGCTCTCAGGAGACAGTGGGACGGAGGCAGTATGTGAAAATAGGACACTAGGCTTATCAATGGCTGCAAAATATACGCAACTTATTGTTTTTAAACTGCTGCAGGGAACTGTACAGTTGAAATAAGCTGAAGAAAAAAATCCACACTCAACATTAAAAGTAAGCTGTTTAGACATGTTTCACCTAAGCTTTTGCTTTCAACTAAAAAAACTTTAATAAATACATTAGTGCTGTCTATGGGCAAATTACTACAATAATACAGCAGATAAAATGGCATGTCACTGTATCCCTTTGTGTGCAAATAAAAAGTTCAAGCTGAACTGAAACAGAAGTTAAAATATTTTGACAGCAGCAAAGAATGAATGAAAAGGTATATTTTTATATTTAACTGCACATTGATGGGTTTTCATGAAGCTGGGTAGAGTGGTCTGGTGATAGCAGGATTTATATTTCAGTAAATATCTCAAATACAATTACGCTATAGTGATAAAGTGTTCTGGAATGTAGTTAAGAATAAATATTTACCCCAGAGCTTGCCTTTTATCTTTTGCATCAACTCAGTTTCTGTAACAAATGTCTCGGAACTGTAGTCAATTATTAACCTTGTACTATGTTAATTTGTGTCGTTTGTAGTCTTAATTTCCATTAAAGATTTGTTCAATAAGTCTTTGTTAAGCTAGTTTTTAATTTGGTCCAATGTAAAAGCAGAATTACAAAAAAAAATTGTAAAAGTCTTTAGCCCATTCATTCAAATAATACTTGTTCATAGAAATTCTATTATAATGTGAAATTAATGGCAAGGAGAACTATAACAAGCATAGTAACAAAAAAGAATTTTAATTTGTGATACCTGTTTTGTGATTCAGAGTGTCCATTAGCAGATATACTGCAACTGTAGGACAACAACCTTTTTTAAAAAAAGCCACATGATTTGTCTAGCAATGGTTTGGATTGTGAATCCAATATATTTTTGTGCGCTTTCTCTTGCCTACTGTTGCCTATATTTTAGTTCTATTTTTGCTTGACCAGTACTCTTGTCTCTTAGACAAAACTGGATTCTGACTTTTTCAGATGTGAATGTTTTCTTATCTGAGTTTGGCATGAAATTGGGTACTGGAAAAAACTGACATCAAGGCAGGATTTCAGAACCTATTTGCTTTTTATCTTCAATGTCTCTAAAGTCCATATTGAAATGCACTTATAGGGCTTTTTGAATAGGGTCTCCTGAGGAAAAAGAAAGGTGTCAGGCTTCAGATTTGTGACTGGCTGAAGACAAGTATGAAAGTGTTGCCTCTCCATGTAGAAGTGTATGGTGCATAGAACCCTTATACATACTTCATCTGGGTTGTGATTCCATGATAAGTTTCTTCTGCAAAATTTTTAGCAGGTAAACTGGATCAATTATGAGCTTCAAAATATTCAAAGGCAAGTCTTTCTATAGTTCACATCAGTTAGCTGAAAAATCATTTTAAGTTATAATAGTCTTGTTCTTATGACTCATTTGTTCATTTATTCATTCAAAAAACCTTTGTACTCTGTAAAGATAATCATAATTTGAATGTTTTTCTACTTTAGTCAAAAACTAATGTGTCTTAGAAAGATGTGTTGCGTAGAAGACCTTTTAAACTTCATGAAAAAGCAAAAAATGTCATCAAAATTCTTCTGTGAATGTCTGCTGAATTGCTTGGAAAGTGTCAATAGAACAACAAAACCAAGCGTGGAGAAAGGAATCCACAGAAGTCTCTGAGGCTTGCTGCTTCATCCCACTACACTGAGCTGGAGCACAGCCACCAGTAGAGGGGATAGGATGGAGTCAGACCTGAGTTATTTCTGTAGGCTTGGAAGAACAGCATGGACTAGAACAATAAATTCAGAGCTAAAATTTCTCTGATGAGAACAAGTTGCCAGAAAGTCGCTGTGAGAGAACAGTAATAAGCTGAAGACCTAAAAGTGAGATGAATCATATCTCTGTAAATGATTGGATATGTATTTTCCAGATAAGGTCTAGTCTGAATTACCATGGGCTGCTTCAGAAGATAAAGGAAGCTGGCAAACAGAATGCTTTGACTGATTTGCTGAAAACTACATTACCTCTTCTATATGCGCTCATGAATGCAATGAGAGGGGAAAATAGGGTTATAGTGACACATGAATACATAAAGAATAACTTTACACAGCATCACTGTCTCATATGTCAGAACATATCATCAGAGATGATGGCTTAACAGCCAGGTATCTTGTTTGGGATCTATGCCCATTATAAGCATGACAAATCAGGATCAGAGTCCTGACTCATGGCTGAAGGCAACCAGTGTGGCTTAGACCACAGACTTGTGGATTGCCATCACGGAAAGTTAAATCAGGAGTAATAATTCTAAGTCAAGTAGGAGCTATTTCCATACCATACTCAAAAGTAGTGCCCTAGAACATTTCAGAATCAGAGATGGAAATTGCATTATACAGTAGCAGCTAACCTGGATGAAGAGATTGCTATCGAAAGCACCAGTGTAAAGCATCTGTCAAACTCTATCAGACTGTTGGATTTGTTGAAATTATTGGATTTCTATAATTTTATCAAATACTCTTAAGATCTCAGCATAGGCTGGTGTTATCACACTGTCTTTTTAAACCAGCCTCCTAAATGGTATGTGAAAACAGAGATCTTCATAAACCTCTTCATGGTTGTTTGAACTTGGGAACATTGATCCTGGAGGTGAATCTGTGAAGAAGAGATCCCTGGACCAGACATACCAGTATGCTCTGTCATGAATTAAGCTCATAAGACATACTATATTTATAGGACAAGCATTGACAGGAATGTTCATGTTGGAACAGATGGAAGACACTGCCATTTGCAGAAAGAGTGTTACATTTTTCTATGCACATAGGCCTTATACCAGGACCTCTGCAGCACTGCTTAGTCTGTTTGGGTAACATGGGATCTGCTGTGCATTCTCACCTTCCTGTACTTGCACTTGAATTATTGCTCTTAGGGTACAGTGAGAGAAGGAACAGTCAGACAAAGGCATGAAAACAAATAATTATGCCCAGCTATAAAGGTTATGTGGATTTACTGCTACATAATGGTTAATGTGGCAAAAGACATTATTCTGGCAAATATGAACTTGCTTAGTTGTGCAAGTAGTATGCACATATGGTTAACATAGGATGCTCATATGGTTAACATTTTCAGAATCCACTGGCTCTCTCTGGCCCACTTTATAGCTTTTATTTTTATGCATACTAAAATAAATGACGCTACTGAGAGCTCAGGGCAATACCTCAGACCTAAAGCCCTCTTTAAACGATTACAGACTACAGTCCATAAAGGCCTTTGACTCGCTTATTTCAGGACATGTGCAAGTTTCTTTTACCTCTCTGTGGATAACAGAGGTGAGAAAGGAACAGAAGATCCCTACACATTTACTCTGTGGTTTGCAGTTCTCTGCAGGGAAGGCTGGATTTGCTTCCAGGATCCATCTCTCTTCCTGATTAGTGTAAAGAGCATTATTGCAGCACAGCTGCACTGCACAGCTCTACACTTTCCCCCCAAGCTACAGAAACAAAGATTTTGTTGCAATTCAAGCACAAATAAGGCAAAAATAAACATGGAAGAAAACCAAGAGAAATGCATCTTTTTTATGTTAATTAATCCATAAAATTCTTGTGTACAACATTACATAAAAATTTTCAGGTATTAGCTGTAAGTTATTTACATAATTATTCTGAGTCTTGTTAACAAAAGACATTTCATTCTGTTTACTTCCCACATAACATTTAACTCATGCTAGATTATTGGCCTGGAGAGTTTTTTGTGTCCCCATTTCAAAGCATTATAGGGATATTTTTCTGTTTTTCAAAGTGTAAAATTAAGTGCTCCTACTTTTCTGACTTACTGACTTATGTAGCCTTTCTTTAGTTCTGTGATTGCCCGGCTGATGTGCTCCAGTTGGCCTCATGAGACTTAGTTTGTTCAGTATAACCTGATGATAAATTGAAGGGTTTTTATAGGTCTTTAGAAGGTGATTCTTTGGTAACTTTAATTCACAAAGCTTGCTTGTAAGCCATATTGCTTACAAGGTGCTTATGACCTCAAAATAACTGCCAGGAATGTAAAAACATCAAAGAAAATTTGTGCAGGCTACTATGCTGACAAAGGTCACTGCTTATGACTTAATTACATGAAATACTGAGGGACAGCGCTTATCTGTTATCTGATGGGAAAGTGCTGTTTTTAAACAGAGTATTCATTCTGACTGGGGTATTAAGGAAGAAGATTGAAACAATAAAAGCCTTTGAAATAGAATGATTTTGGAACATGTTAGATAATTACTGGACAAATGTTAGTATGGCAAATGAAATGTTAGCTTGGTTTATTCTATTAACATAACCTATTGACAACGCCAAGGGACAATGAGCCTGAGTTATATCAGGTTTTTTGAAAGCACATCAGAAGATAATGCTGCTAATGTGGTGGTTTATGAATTCTGTATCTTGTTATCCTGAGGGAAGTTTGAGATAGCTGTATTTAATTTATGCTGGGATTGGTGCTCAGTGAGTAACCCCAGCTCAGCCAAAGGTAAAGTGAGTTCCCGTTGATTCATTTTTATGACTCAGCACACAACCACATGCTTATTTTTACCTCCACTAGCTACAGCACTTGTTTACCGTGATCAGCATTTAACCAGAGTGGACACTAAAGTGAACTGACTCTTAATATTTCCTGATCTATCCAAAGACTGGAATTATTTTCCATCTTTTTAGCTTTTTCTAAAGTAAGATAATTCAAGTTACTCATGGATTGTCTAAATCTGCAGATGAGTTAGTCTTCACATAGCTCTAAAAATACCTTTTCCAGAACACTTTCTCTCTCTGTAGTCTGATATTTAAATTTTAATTTAAATGGATCTTCTGATTAATTACATTTTTTTTTAAACTTGCTTAGGGATTTCTGCAGTTATAGCTCTTACAATGATTCATTGCATTTCTCTTTTTCCTAGTCTTCTGTAATTCCTCTGTTCGAAGGTCATTATCTGTGGGGATTTAGACACAAAATGGATTTTACAGATGGGGTTTTTAAAGAGGTGTATATGACTAGACCATGCACACTGTCAGTGGGTGCACCTGCATTTGGAGTGGTGCACAGTAGGAAGGACAGGTTCACACCACCTTTCCCAGCAGTGATGTTCATGCTGCCTGGTCCTAAATATGTTCTGTAGAGATGCAGAGAACTAAGTGCACTCACACTCCAACCTCCAGAGTTCCCATTGGTATTTTTCGTGCACAGCTTCAGCCTGCTTTCACCCTAAGCAGAACCTCCTGGGGCTCACCCCTGGAGTACCCCAGAGCATCCCATCCCATAAAACTCAGAGTACAGACCTAATGAAAATTCACAACAAATAGAACAGCCTATTCATGCACTAACTGGGTGACACAGATGGAGCAAGCTGGGTAGATAGAACAAGGGTCACAGCAGGATTTAAGTACCTAAACATAACGGATTTGGATTTTAGGAGCTATTTCCAGAATTAATGAAGACATACAAACTGTACCCTATCGCTGAGTAAGAATAGTCGCAGGCTGGGAGAGTACACAGAGAAGAATCATCTGTGCTGGCTCAGCTCTTCTACGCTTTCCTGCATTTGGCTGATGTTGAGGATTGGATCTTGGCAATCAGATCCATCAAAATTTCAGCTATCTGTTTTGATAGAGACTTTTATCTACATTCAAAAGTGTGGGTGCTAGTGGTAGAGGTAAGTTAGCAATGACAGCTTTGTGTCACATATAATTAAATGTAGTTTTCCTGTATATTTATTGCAAATCATGTATAAGCCTGAAAGCAGTAATCAAAACCGAGGTCTTTTCATTCCCAGCTGACTATCTAAAATGACAGATTTCAGTCATTTTCCTTAACATTTTTTTTTTGCTTCATGAATTTTAACTTCTGTCTTTTGCTATGCCACAGATTCAAAAAGAAGGAGAGGGTTTTGACTATCCCAAACCCTGAAAATTACAGTTTTGACGAGATGGGATGTAGAATTAAATCTCTTCAAACCAAGGAGACCAAGAACAATTTCTGTCTCCAGCTGATTGCTTTTACAATTACTTATTTCGGAATGAGGCTATCAGCAGCCATTGAATTTTTCAAAGATCTGAGCTTCATTCTGGCTTTCAAAAGACTTATTTTCCTTCATTAAAAAATATATGTACTCCCCCATATCCTTGACCCGCTTTGTTAATCCTAAATGATTGATCTGAGATGGATGGAGAAGCCTGAGTCAGACATCTAAGCTAGGGAAAATATTAACAGTTCAGTTCTAAATGATAATTTTTTTGTTTTGTTGAAAACAAGTATACCAAGGCTTTGTGGGACAGAGTCAAACTAATATGCTTGGGATTCCAGTCCTCTGTAATAATCACAGCTCTGTACAACTTGGGGCCTACAGGGAAAGCAGCCTTCTATTTTCTTTGACAATTTGTGTTTGCAGTTTTACAAAAGCAATCTGAGACTACTGCTCAGTCATAGAGAAGCAAAAACCAAGCAAACAGATGCCTATGCTAAATAGTGTTACTTTTGTGCAGTACCATGATTTTTTATTTAAAACACGTACTATTCTGTGGAAGGATGGGGTGGGTGGATGACTGAAGAGCTGTAATGGCAAGTTTGGAGAAGATATTTGTACAAACAACTGGTTTTGGGGAATGGAGATCATGACTGAAACTGCCGCTGTGTTACATCAGTGCCTTTATACAGCAGAAAAGCATATATTTTTTAAGTGATTAATCTAATATTGCTTCAGCATGGGGTTTTTTAACATTTTGCCATGCTGCCCACTGAATTAGTAGGAGCATGTATTACTAATTTACCATCTACAGGTCTAACAATGCACATCTAGGAATGTGACTCTATTTTGCTTCCCAAACAGAATAACCTCAATTACCTTGGAAAGTGTGCTGTAGCAAACTCTCTGAGCCCTGCAGGCGTCTTCTACCTTTGCCTCGTCCATTTGACATTATATATATGTATATACACATATATATGTATGTGTGTGTGTGTTATATATAACAGGAGAACCCACCTGGTCAACATGTGAGTTAAAACCATTGGCAGAGTTTTGTGTTTTTTGACCACAGGGCAGTTAGCTCCAGGCCTGCTGGACACATATGGGATTCACCTGTCTAAAAGTGTGGTAACGATTCTAGTCCATGAGTTGGCAGTGCTAAATGAGCAGGCATTAAACCAGGTTTGAAGGGGGTAGAGGACAAGTCCAGGCTGGCTAAAGATGAGCCTGGGGTGACACGCCGTTATTGGGAGTGACATGGACAGCCCAGCTGAAGTGCATCTGCACCAATGTACCCAGCAAGGAAGCCACTGGCAGCAGGAAGCTGTGATGTAGTTATCACCATGGAAATGGGATGACTGGAATGCTGCAGTGGATGGCTACAAGCTCTTCAGAAGGGACAGGGGAGGAGGGAGAGGCGGTGGGGTGGCTCTGTTCATTGGGGAGGGTTTCAACTGCACAGAGCTCAGGGACAGTGGGGATAAGGCTGAGTGCCTGTGGGTGGCAATCCCAGGGATGGCCAACAAGGCAGAGATCCTGCTGGGAGTCTGTTACAGACCACCCAGCCAGGGTGAGGAGGCAGGTGAGGTATTCTATCAGTGGATGTTTCATGATCACTAGCCCTTGTTCTTGTGGGAGACTTTAACTTGCCAAATGTCTGCTGGAAACTCAGCACGGGAGAGGAGGCAGTCTAGGAGGTTTCTGGAGTGCATGGAAGGTAACTTCATGACACGGCTGCTAAGGGAACCTACCAGGACAGTGCCCTGCCAGATCGGCTGTTTACAAACAGAGAAGAGCTGTGGGAGATGTGATGATCAGAGACCATCTTGGGCAAAGTGACCATGGAATCGGTCATAGAGTTTTTGATTCCTGGAGAAGTAAGGAAGGGGATCAGCAAAATGCTTCTACCTTGGACTTCCAGAAGGTTGACTTTGGCCTGTTCAGGACACTCTGCTTCTGCGCGTGCCCTGGGAAACAGCCCTTAATAACAAAGGATTCCAGGAAGGCTGGACATACTTTAAGGAGGAAATCTTAAAAGTGCAGAAGCAGGCCAGCCCTATTTGCCAAAAGACAAGTCAGTGGGGAAAAGGGTCATCCTGGATGAATAGGGAGCTTTCAATGTAACTTGAGGGTCAAAAGAGAGTTTATGGCTTTTGGAAGAAGGGACAGGCAAATCAGAGAGAGTACAAGGATGTTGTTAGGTCATGTAGAGAGAAAATTAGAAAGGTGAAAGCATAGTTAGAGCTCACTCTGGCTACTGCTACAAAAGATAATAAAAAGTGTGCTTGAAAATACATTAATAACAGAGAGAGTTACAAGGAAAATAATCATTTATTGGACGTGGAGGCGAAGGGGAACATTGTCACCAAGGATGAGGAAAAGACTGGGGTGCTTGATGCCATCTTTGCTTAGTTATTAACAGAAAGCCCAGTCATCCTCAGGGCAGCCAGCCACCTAAGCTGGTAGATAGGGAGGGGAGCAGGACAGACCCCGTGCAATCCAGGAGGAAGTAGTTAATGACCTACTGTGCCACTTGGATGATCACAAGTGTACGGGACTGGATGGGATGCATCCAAAAGTACTGAGGGAGCTGGAGGAAGAGCTCACCAAGCAACTTTCCATCATTTATCATCAGTCCTGGTTAACCAGGGAGGCCCCAGACCGCTGGAGGTTGGCCAGTGTCCATCTACAAGAAGGTTTGGGAGGAGGATCTGAGAAACTGCAGGCCTGTCAGCCTGACCTCTGTGCTGGGGAAGTTGATGTTAAGACTGAGTGCCATCACACAGCAGAGAACAACCTGGGGATCAGGACAACCACTGGTCCAGCCAGCATGGGTTTAGGAAAGGCATGTCTCTTGACCTCCTGACCTCCTCCTGTGAGCATGGCCCAAAGGTTGCTTGCTGAGAGCTTTTTTGCCAGCACACCCATGAGCAGCAGCTGTCTATGATGTGCTGTGAGTTCTCTGAACTGATGTCACCTGAGCACTGTGGGGAATCAGTGTGGTGGCTCTGTGCTGGGTCCCCATTGCACTGCCATTCAGCAGCAGCTCATCCTATGCTGGCACCTCTGCCACCCTCTGCATGGGCCTGGGACTTCTCAAAACATTTGTGGCTGTGGCTTTTGGTTCACAGGTCTGCATCTGAACAGGTACGTGGTGTATGATGCTTGAAGTGCACTCATGGGTTTTACCTTATTGAGAAATAAATAACATGGGAGCAAGTCCTGCTTTGTTCAGCTGTAGGAGCCAAAAGCAACAGCAAGTGTGAGCTTTAAACATCTGAAAGGTCTCCTTTTGATTTGGCAACTATTATTCCTGTAAGAGTTGTTATTTTTTTATGTTGTTTACACACATGTTTCAGTATATTGATTTGGTAAAAAGCAAAGGAAAAAAGTTGTGTGATTACAGCTGTTGTACAGTCGAGAACCAGAAGTAGTATTTTGTTTTGCTTTAGATTTGTTCTGTAGACTGAAATTAATGAATGACACAGAAGATAGGGAAGATCATAAAGAAATGTTTCTCTTCTACTGCTTTCTTTGATTTTTACTGTTAAAAAAGGCTACAGAAATTATCATTAACCTTTTAATTAAAAAGGCCTTAAACTAGAAATATATCATACATTTAATTTGGCTTCCACCAAGAATGAAACTTAAAAACATTCTAGCTATAAATTATTAAGAGAAATAGTTCATTAGCAATTCCAGTTTTTAAATTACTAGTTTGAAAATGTCTTGCTTAAATGCACATGAAAATAACAATTATGCTTCTTAGACACATGATGGACTTCATTTTTTTATTGGCTAGTCACATGAAGATGAGCAATCTACGTGTAATACTTGCTTTCATTTTCTTCGTTGCTCTTATGTCATTAAAATAATTTAAGGAGAAAATTAATCTTCTCAAAAAATAATTCATCACACTGATTCAGCAATTAAACATACTGAACCTGTTCAAATGCATGTAATTGAACGGAACTCTAAACAATATACAGTGCATCCTTAATATCTTCCTCATGCAGAAGATGTAGGCTATACTGTGCCAGTAAAGGGGACAGTGCTGTTGTGTTGTGTGTGTCAACTATTCTCCACTTGCAAAAGAGGTGACCAAGGTTATCCTACAGGTTTATATAAAGTCTAATTTTGAATAGATTTTTACTACCCAAAACTAATCTTTCCAGAAAACACTACTGATTTGTTTTCACTGATTAGTTACAGTGTGAATGATATCTTGTCTGCATTTATTGTGTTCCCACTATATTGGGGCGAGGTGAGGGGTTGGAAGGTGATGGTAGAGCTCTTGCATCAGCTATTGTGATAGCTCTTCTAAAGCAAATATCTGACTTTTTTCAGAATTTCTTGTTGTCTTCAGTCTGTTACTAGATTTTCTGAAGAGCAGCATCAAGTCATTGTAGTTGGTCGCTTCCACACCTGAGTCTTTGCCTGCAAGCTGGCTTGACTGGTTTGACTATGAAATTTCAGCCTTCGTGAAACCAGGGACAATTCCACTGTAGGTCACTGCGAATTTTTCTTTGTCCTCCATGTTGAGAAGCATCTTAGCAAAATCTTAGGTAGACTGATGTTATGAACATACAGAAACAACCGCTGAAGCAGTAAAACTCCATCCACATCTGAAGATAAGTATCCTTTGCTCTGGGAGGTGTGGCTGCATCTTCAAGGCAGCTAGCTCAGATGCCCAATAAGCACATAGCTGGAATCACAAGTAGTGTGGGGCAGGCTGCCCTTTGGGAAAAATTTCTGACCAGGTCCCTACCACCTTCAATGAACTTGATACCATTGCTAGAGTTAGCTAGCATATAGTCACACAAAAGGCAATCATTCTTTTATCTGCATCTACATGGCAACTGGAATGAAAGTGTTGTTTGTCTTTATTCCTGTTTTCTTTGATACCTCAAGTCATGATGCCTTACAGCCTCAAAAAGTACCCCCAGCTTGACAACTCTCAAGCAGCAGAAAGATGAAAGACACACTTCATTTGGCATTTCTGTTACGCTTATCAAGTGGGAATTCAGTAGACAGTTCACTCATAGGAATATTTGGGATCATTTAGCACTACACTAAAAAAGAGTGACAATCACAACACTGTTTTCATCATCTGGTCTTCATAAAGTGGCTATCCTGTATCTTCTACCTGTGGCAGAACATTATGTCTTCTTTGTTTCTCTGGTTCCTTGTCTTGCCTAACAGCTGTGTAACATTTTTGAGGTTATTTTCCACTAGAAAATAGACAATCTTCAATTCTAATAGCTCTTTAGACTGTGTCATCTCTCTCTCTCTCTCTCTCTCTCTGTCTCTCTCTATATATATTTAATATAGCATAGCACTAATATCTGCCTGAGGTATTTTTCATTACAACAATGAAATAATAATATAAACTTTGTGAAGTAGGATCTGGTGAGTCTCTGACTCATATCTTGAAAACAATACTGTGAATTCTGATATCCATAAGTAGTTATGAATTTTCATGGTCGAGGACTGAGTCCTGTAGACTATTGCAAAACATTGGCAAGGAAAGTGAATAGTTTACACTAAGCCAATGATACACTTGGACAAAGAAAGACAAACGAGTTCTGGGACTTAAAAACCTTTATCCAGTTCTACAAAAACATTGCTTGTATTCAGTTGGTAGAACTGTACAATATTCTGCTGTATTTCTGAAGACTGCTTGGGGCTTTATATGTTTCATTATTTCTTTTTTTTTTCTTTTTTTTTTTTTTTTTTTTTTTTTTTTTTTTTTTTTTTTTGTTTATTCAGACTGATTCTTACTTATTATGTGGCTTGAAATAGGGGAGATAAGTGAAAAGGGAAAATACAGATTTTAAACTGTTATGGAATTCTTTTTCCAATATATTCATTTTACACATTGTATATAAAATATGATTTATTTTTACAGACTCTTCTTCAAATTTTTACATTAGTGTATTCTTTTCTAAGTGCCTTTTATATATTTGTTGCATCTCATAATGTATCTTCCCTCAACAGATGGTGTTGTTGAATGCACCGCCAAGTTTTTTTAGCACCTGTGAGAATGGGAAAAAAAACATACTGTCCCAAGAAATCCATAACCCACATAGAAAGAATCAGTATATGAAATTAAATGGATAGGGATATATCTCTGGTTTTACTATGAGATTTTGAACCAAGGTTATAATTTTTAAAAGAACCATGACTGTGTCTGTGAAATGATCCTGCCAGACACTGATCATAGGTCAGGTTAATGGAGAAATTGATGGTGCGAGTAAACACGCTCATTTCGTTCTTTGCAGAGAGGTATGGACATAGACATGGTGATCTGTATTGGCTGGTTGACAAGTGACAAGTCATTAAGCTGTGGTAACTTAGTTACTTTCAATTATTTGCCCATAAAGTTCACGCAGAAGCAGCTTGCTTTAGATGAAAACAGGACCTAATCAACCAAGTGTCCACATGAGACTTCACTTCTCCAGGCTCCCCTTACAAAGATAAAACCCAATGAAATCACTGTCTATGCAGGCAAGTTTTGTAGAATTGTAATCAGAAAAAAAGCCCTGAAATATTTACAGTGCATCTAGTTTTATGGCTAAATTTTCACTGGCTCAAGCCTGAAAAGAATCAATAAAGTCAGCTAATAGGCTAGTTATGTTGGTTGTTATTATTGATCTCTATTATTAAGATAGTAAAGCAAGGTAATTTGTTGTACAAGAGATTTTGTCTCAGTCATTCTGTGTGTTCACTGTTATTAAACTTTTCAATGCATATGTGCAAAACTGGAGAACTATTTTTTCATAAAATAATTTTAATACAGGCACTGAATAATCAAACTTGAATTTTGAGTTTGCTTTTTGAAAAGTGTGAAAGCAGTACATAACATATGCAATTTATTTATCCTTGCAGATTTCAAACTAAGCAGGCATTGTTCCTTTTAAGTACTTAAGATATTATTATAGGCAGCCCAGGATGCGTAGGTAGTAATAGAAAAACTATGTGATTTTTCCCTTTTTGAGGCAAAGCAGGAGTTTAAAGCAAAGATATATATAATCCTATCAAGTGTTGCTTTTAAGGAGGACAAATTACACTGTGTAAAATCCTCAAATATCTTCAGCAGTTTTCTTTTAAGGTCACCTTGGTAAACCATTGAAATGTAAACTGATTAGTGCCAGTTTTGGTTTTACTAATTGCTGTGTAATTTTTAATCAATACTTAATTGTTGTACGAAACTAACAATCTGATTTGGATATTTTCTCATTGTACTTCATAGAATTCATTGGGGTTTATTGCTATAAGTGAATCTGAGATTAAGAGTTAAGACTGATTTTTCAGTGAAGAACACTGCGAGTATTTTATCTATTTTGAGCAGAAGTACCATATTTACTGCTTAGACACACAGCCACCAGATTGACGAGGGTGGTATGAAAATTTGGGTGAAAGAAGCACACCTTGATGTCACTGCCTCAAAAGCAGTGACCTGTATTTACAGGATTATATAACATTGATGTAAACACTGTGTACAAGAAGAGCAGGAATCCTTAAAACGCCTTTCCTCAGCAGCTTTCAAAAGCTGCTGTCTGTGCATGGCAAATAGAATCACATAATTACAGAAAATGCTGTATTGGAAGAGACCTTCAAGAATCATCCAGTCCAATTCGTGCCTCTACACAGCACCATCCCTAGGAGTCACACATGCCCAAGAGTATTGTTCAAATATTTCTTGAACTCTGGGAGGCTGATGCTGTGACCATTTCCCTGGGGACCCTGTTCCAGTGCCTCATGTTTTTTGTGATAGATTCTTTCAAGGCAGTTGTAGTGCGTTGATCATGGGTGGATGCCAGGCACTCACCAAACCTTCTCAATCACGGCCCTCTGCAACTGAAGAAGGCAGACAAAATATGACAAAGTTCAGGAGCTGAGATAAGGTCTGGGAGAGATCACTCACCAAATACTGTCCTGGGCAAAAGTGACTCCAGTTTGGGGTATTAATTGAATTTATTACTAACAAAATCAGAGCAGGATAATGAGAAGTTAAATAAATCTTAAAAATGTCTTCCACCCACCCCTCCCTCCTTCCAAAGCTCTGCCTCCCACCAGCAGCACAGAGTAATGGGAAATGAGGGTTACACTCAGTTCATTACATGTTGTTCCTGCTGCTGCTCAGGGAGAGGAGTCCTTTCACTACTCCAGTGTGGGGTCCCTCCCACAGGAGACAGTTCTCCATTAACTTCTCCAACATGAGTCCACCCCATGGGCAACAGCTCCCCACGAACTGCTCCTACTTGGATTGCTCTTCACACAGGGTGCAGTCCTTCAGGCACAGCCTACTCCAGTGTGGGTCCCCACAGGGTCTCAGTTCTTGCCAGGAGACCTACTGCAGCATGGGCTCTTCTCTCCATGGCTCTGCAGGTCCCTACCAGGACCCTGCTCCATCACAAGCCTCCCAAGGAGTCACAGTCGCCTCTCAGGCATATGCTTGCTCTGGTGTGGGGCTCCTCCACAGGCTGTAGGTGAATCTTTGCATCCCCATGGATCTCCATTAGGGGCAGCGGCCCAGATGTTTCACCATGGACTGCACCAAGGGCTGCAGGGGATTCTCAACTCTGGTGCCTGGAGCAGCTCCTGCCCCTCCTTCTCCACTGACCTTGGTGTCTGCAAGACTGTTCTGAAGTATTCTCACTTCACTGTTCTCTGGCCTCAATAACATCTGCACCATATGTTTTCTTTTCCTTAAATATGTTTTCCTTAAATGTGCCTCCCAAAGGCTTTACCACCATTTCAGTTTGCCTTGGCCATGTCCAGCAGAATATCCAACCTGGAGCTGGCTGGCACTGGCTGTGCCAGACATGGAGGAAGCTTCTGGCAACTTCTCACAGAAGATACCACTGTAGCCCCTCACTACTAAACCTGACCGCACAAACCCAGCAGAGCAGGGATTCAGTCAGACATCAGAATAGTTTTCAAATATTTTCTTAGTATCTCTAAAATTAGTGTTTTGATACTTGAAAAAAATTCAGTGTTCCAAGATAACATTATTTATTTATGTATGCAGTGTACCACAATATAATTAATCTTTAATTGCACTTACAGGTAAGAAGTGCAAATATGCTAAACAATCTGAAGTACTTTCTGATTCTAATAAGGATTCAGAGAGCAAATACATAACAAACTGACACTGATTAATGCTTCTGTCTGACACAGAGTTTTCAGACTTTTATATTTTTTGCAATATCAATGAGAAACATAAAGTGACACATTCAGAAACAATTTCTCTATTAAAAGCCCACATGAGGATAATCTTTTTGTTTCTAAAACAAAAAATAAAATACACCCCCAAATTAGATTATTGCAATGAAAAACACAAATATGTTATAACATATTAGTTTGGATTTTACATTAACACCACTCCCCAAGATCTAAGTAATAAATTAAATGAAAAATTAAGGAAAAGCTGTTGCATCTATTTGAGTTATCAACATGTACTTCACACACTATGATGTGTGAGGAAATAATGATTATTTCCTTTTTTTCTATGGCCTTCAGGTTCTGAATTGATTTTAAATCCAATTTTATTTCATCTCATCCTAACCAGACATCCTGCTTAATCATGGGTATTCATCCATGCTAGAGGAAAATACTGAAGGAGAAGGATTCACGTAATTCCTACCAAAAAAAACCAAAAAAAAAAAAAAAAAAAACAAAAAAAAAAACCCAAAAAACCAGGAAATTAACAAAAGACAGTTTACTTAGAAGAGTTTTACAATTTATCAAAAATCTAAGAGACACACCAGGATGAAGTTTGTCCAGAAAAGTCTAAGGTTCCCTCTAAGACTTAAGTGGAAAACTTCTGATTTGGGAGAAAAAAGCATGACATTAGGGCTACTTCATGTCAGCAGAATCCCAGAATCCTTGAGATTTTTACATATATTTCTCAATTTATAATGTGTATGCCTTGTACACTACTATCTTTTTCTTTATCCATATAGTAAGAAAACTTTGACTTGCAAGTATGGTAAATCATAATTTGGAGAAGTAGCTCAGTGATTGTTTTTATGGACCGCTAATTATAGAATACTTCCACACACAGTTTCTCTCTGCTTTCTGCAGTTAGTCACTTGCAAAGTTGTAATGTCCTGTACCTTAAGGAAATTTAGCTCCTCAAGTGCAGTTACATCTAATTTCTAAGTATAATCTCATACTTTCACATTACTTATTCATAGAACATATATTGAACAAATATAGAAGAGAAATTAACTCTACGCTTTCGAAGACTGGTAAGCTGGTCCATAGTAAGATTTGCCATTGTTATTAATTGTAAAAATGTTGTCCACTAAAATAAAATTGTTTATTAAAATAAAACAAAATAAAATAAAATTGTTTTGAAGTCTTCTGAATATTATTTTTGCATCTTATAATAAAATCTACGTGCATGTTTAAAGAAGGTGTTAGCAATTATTGACTTTAGACGCAGTTGAATCAGATTTCTTGTGGAGGCAGTGGGGATAGTGCCTCCTCAGCAGGCAATTTGTAGTTTTGGTTCTCTGGAAATAGCCTTTTGGAAGACTTCCCACTTCTCCACCCAGCAACAGTACAATCAGAATTATTCCTCCATGTGGCATTTCTTTTATACCCATAAAACATCACATCTTCTCCAGTCCCAGAAGAAGAGCTCAGCAAAAGCAACTGTGACCTGTACCCACCCTCAGGTTTTCCACAGTTGAAATAAGGACCATGAAGTCAATAATGACACCTGGTAAGAACTCACGCACTGTGTTTTTCTCTCCTTCATCTATTGGAATTGCAAAGTGAGGTCCTATTCTTAAAATTAATTTTGGGATGGGAGAGGTTAAGTATCAATAAAACTTAAAATATCTGAGGAATGTATCTATTTTAAACTTTGTAGACTAAATCAGAGCATTCTGATTTAGAGAATGTGTGAAGATGAAATGACCATTTCTGTAATAAAATGTCATGCTCCCAAATATGATAGGTGGAGTACTCCTTCTGCATGAAGACAGTTTATCTAAATAAATGGATATTAATATAGTTCAATAAATAGATCATAAACACAGAAATAAGACTGCAAGGTGACAGGATTAGTGGAATGATAATATCAGAATCCTGTTACAGTACATTGCACAAAATAATGTCGTACCATCTAAATTTTTCAATGTAATCTTAAAGGGCCTAGTCTTTCTGTGTGGGTAACATTGTTGAACACCTTTTTATACCATGTGACAATTTCTTGAACATACTAATCACCACATTTATATTTTTTTGTGTACCTTATAGTGTTTCTATGCTTTTATACCACAATCCCTTTAGACATTTTCAAGCAAGAAAACGTTAACTTTTATGTGGAATCAGCTTTAAAATATCCATTACATTTTGGCGGAAGTTGTTGATAATATTAGTTGCAACACAATGTTTGAAGTTTTAAATTATGCTTTTTTCATACTACCAACTGTATTTTAATAGCTTGTTTAGCAAGAAATTGTTAGAAAAAGTATTGACAAAGTTTTTCTTGTCCCTGAAAATATTTTACTAATTTTCCAGTTGCAGATCATGATTATAAGAAAAAATTGGAAATATTTTCATAAAACACAGTATAAACACTTTGGTTCATGCTAAGTTTAGAGCTGTATCTGTGGGGATCATTGGGCTGTGGTTTAGGCTAGTATGGACAGCAACCACTCTGCCAAGTTTAAGGCTAAACAAATGAGGCCTGTGAGAAGTGCTTGTGTTTATCCTGATGAACAACAAACTTATGACTTTGAAGAGGAAGCTCCATTGATACATCTCTTGGACGATACACAGCACAATCACGTTGGAAGTGCCAGAATGTTTCCCTGCCTTTCTGTGCTCCAGACTGCAAGCAGTTGTAGGCTCTGAATAAAACAGGCAGAGCTGTAGCCATATTATTCGCTGGATCAGGACAGGCTCATTAACTGTTTTTGCAGCTCATCTCTGATGCGGTGAGCAAATGAGGTTTCAGGCTAAGGCCAGCATCATTTTCATTTCCACAGCTGGACAGAATAATAGATCAGAGCCCTGAGGAGCCGAGTTTAAGTCAAAATCCAGAAAGGTTCACTACCAATTAAACTGTCTTTGACAATCTTTGCATAGATATCTTGTTCCTTTGTAGCTTAATTGCCACCCAACAGACTTTTTAAGTATCTCTTAATTTCAGTGTCATTTATGCTATGCATGTGGAAGTTCTGCTTCTGTAAACTTATTCTGGTGAAGAACTTTATATAAATAAGTCTGAATTTGCTCTTTCACACCAGAGATTACACTAATATTATTATTACAACAGTATGGAAAACCTCAAGTTAACTGCACTTTCCCCCAGATTTTCCCTGAAAATGCCAATTGTTATCACAGGAAGTTTTTTCCTTTATGATATCCACAACCAGGGCCATGAACTGGGCACAAACTTGTTGTCTAACCAGAACACTGAAGATTGACAATCTCTGCACATGGTGACAATATGGTGCTCAGGTTTGCTATGTCACAAAGCAAGGGTATTCATTGCACATATTTAGCCAGTAAAAGATTAAAACCAGTTGATTATCTAGTGTTGATAACCCAGATTGCATCTAAGAGATGTACAACAGAGCTATACTATATTCAGCTAGCCAAGACTGCCTTGATTAAGAATATAAAAGTCTTTGCAAGGTTCCATTCAGTATTTCTTAAAGCTTCATAAAAACACTTAACTGAATACAAAAGCAACTTTTCTTCCTGTTTCTTGCTCTATGCATTAGATAATTTTTATATATTTTATATTAATTCATCTAGCTTTACTTGCCAGTGAGACCATGCTGCTTACACCATGTTTTATGGAAATGTTTCCAATTTTTACTTAAAAACCATCAGGGCAAGGAAAGCAGTTTTAATTGTCAGCAAGTTTTGGAAGTAGGCACTATGTTTTTAGGTTCTGCTGCATAGCTAAACAATGAGATCATCACTATAAGCAGTGAGAACAGAGATTTAGCAGACGCCTGAAGATTCAATAGAGCTTGTCACAAAGTGTCATGGTGGAAGAATTAGGGTAGGTTGTTGGAAGGATCCAAGCAGGAAGGTAAGAGATGTGTAGGTGAAAAAAGAATTTCTTCCCTGAACTGTCAATTCGGTAAATCTCTCAAATTATTACTGGTCAGGTTTTATTTAAATTACTTTTTAACACAGTATAATTCGAAGCACCAGGACTTCAGTATTCAGAGCTGACCTTACAATCTTGGAAAACCAGAGCTTAAGATCTGAACAGAACCTTTAAAAGAGGTAGAGATCTTCATACACAGAAGCAAAATGGTGTAAGACACTTTCTAGTCATAAAAGTTAGGCTGACTATAGACACATAAATTGCTTCACTCCACAGTCTAATTTCCAGTTTCTCTCTCTAAGTCTACAATAAATTTATTTGATTCTATGTTTTGACTGGAAATATTTACAAATTTAAAGTTTACCAGAAATCTTTGGCTTGATTCATTGTAATTTCTGTAAACGAAATCCACATAAAAATTCATCCATATTTCTGATACACCATTTTCCTCTTATATGGACCTACTGACCCTGTAGGATTTCTAGAGATAAGATTAATTACAGTGTAGTTGAAGTTTCCTTTTCCTCAGAAAACAGTTACTATTTCAAACACCAATTTGGGCACTTGCTTAGCTTTAAAAATAGAAGAAGCAATATGAATGACAACAAGCTAAGTACTGGGTATGTTGACTACAATGACAAAGACATTTTTGTTCCACTTTGACAGACATGAATAACAACAAAATCTTCAAAAATAAAATGAATCAAGTCAGATTATTCAGGGCTCGATTATGCTGCTCTTATTAATTTTGTTTTGACTGGTTGGAGGGAACTGTGTTGCTAAATGTGAACAAATGTAGCATGACTAAAAATAAGAGCTGGCATTAAGGATACTTTAGTTAGTTTTTAGAATAAATAATTTTTTTTTCTCATGAAAAATAATGTTTAAGTAAAATAAGCTCCCTGAAAAGACATTTTATTGTGTTATAATCCAAACGGAATGAAAATGAACTTTAGTGCTTAACAGTATTTATGAAAATTTAGCATAACCTTTGATAGGACAGAGTAAAAAAAGCATATACCAGGATGCACATATTATGTGCAGATACATATGTATGATTTAGATATGTATTTGAAACCAAAATACTCACAAGAGAGGCCAGCTGGATTTTTAAATCAAATTTTAAATTAATTTCAGCTGCCAAAATTTTCTCTGTCTCTCTATTTATCTATCTGTCCATCTGTCTGTCTATCTGTGTATCTGTCCAGCTTGGAATTATAAACTTATAAAGTAAATGCTGAAAAAATTACTGTAGTGGCTTCGTATTTAAAAACTACATGCATCCCTCTAATAATGACTATATTAATGCCTTGTAGGCACATTAATCTTCTCTCCACCCTGCTTATAGGCTTGCAAGAGGCATTCACTGTTACAAAGCCAGGATCTGGTGAGAAAGGAAATTTTTACAGTGGTCCTTGAACCAAAAAGGACGTTTGTTCAGGGATATTAGGACCAAAAGAATCCCTCTCTCTGTTTTGACCTGACAGATTTTGTGGAGGCAGGTCTTGGGCCATCACTCCAAAGTCTACATTAACCACTCCCACTGCTGAATGAGTCAGTGAAATGCACTATTGAATTTACAGTTAGGTAGCTCAATAAAAAGACTCCCTGCACTGCTTTTCCAGTACCTCCTTGAAGTTACTCTGCAAAGCTCCTATCTCCAGAGGTCATCCATCCTCCTGAACTCCAGAATGTAAACTAGATACTCTGCCTAAGGGTTTTGTTGAAGAAATTATTTCCTGTTCCCCCAACCTCTTGTGAATTTATCTTTGCACCAGTAATTATTATTTTGATACCTGATTGCAGAGAAATGTAATGAGTAACACCCAATGACCAACACAAACTCATGGCTTCTGATTTGTTATAATTCCATTTTACTTCAAAACATTTCTTAGATAACACTGAAAACCATTTAATAATAGCAGTTGAAATATGCTCTGTTCAAATGACTACATGGGCTGCCTGTAATTTTTTTGTGGGGTATTTAAAATTCACGGATTTCAAACACAACTCTTTGAAAGAAATATTTGTGAGAAGGATGCACCTTCAAGTAGTGGCTGTAGCTAATGGATAGTGGGATTATAAATCAAACCTGCAGAAATTCATTGTTCTTTGACCCTTTTTTCCCACAGTCTTCATTGGTATTCTCACCAAAAATCAGAGTTTTCCACGGTTTATGGCATGTGGGGATATCAGATGTTTTAACCCAATTTCAGGTGCACTGAGTGACTGCAATACGGATATCTCTGTCTACTTAAGGAGATGATAGAATTTCATCCCAAAAAAGCATGTTGCTACTAACGTACTGGGGAGATCATGGGCTGTAACTTGCATTAAAAAGGCTACAGATATAAAAAAAGTGTCCTTTGTATATTAGTCTACGTATTTCTTCATATCTGAGTGGTTAAAATTTTCAAGGATACATCACCATTTGTTTTGTCATAAATTTATTAAAATATGAAAGCATCAGAAATCTGTACATTCAATCTCTCTATAATTGTGTAAAAATATCATGTGCATGCATTAGCATACAGACAAATAGGTACTGAATGTTCAAATGATAGCCCATCTCATTTTTTAGAATTGTGCCAAAGTATTGGCCAAAAGTGCAGAGAAGTTTAAGAGGAAGTACTCTGTTTCTGAGAACTTGGGGTGAGTGACAACATGGGCAGAATCAACCAGACAACAGCAGATAAGAAAATGCAATGTAGATGAACAGACCAGTTTAGTTCAGACAGTATTTAGTATAGTTTAGTACTTCCTTTCTAAGTAACTTTTAAATTTTTCATAGTGAACTGCAATCATTCCAACTAATTAATATTTCTACAATGGAAAGATTGGAAATTCCAGTGAAATCAGAGAACAAACTCAATGGAGGTAAGAGAAGATCAGAGTCTGCACCCCATACTGGAGCAGTGTTCTGGGAAGGTGGTATCTCTCTTCATGCCTTATTATGCTACATAAGGGACCATTAAAGGATCATTATGTCCAATTCCCAACTCCTCTCAGAACTATCTAAAACTTAACTATTTGACTAAGAGTATTGACCAGATGGTCCTTCAGCTCTGGAAGGCTTGGTGCCATGATGACTTCCCTGTTCCAGTGACTGACCAACATCTCACTGAAGAACCTTTTCCTAACATCAAATCTGAGCTTTCACTGATGCAGCTCTGTTCCATTTCTTTGTGCCTTATTGCTGGTCATTGCAGTGAAAAAAGCAGAAACCACCCTCTTCACTGCCCCCCTTGAGGAAGCTGTGGACCACATGAGGTTTCCTCTTCTCCAGGCTGAACAAATCAAGTGACATCAGCAATTCCTCAGATGATTTCCTCTCCAGACCTTTCACCATCTTCATGGCCCTCTTCTGGATGCTCCCTAATAGCTTATTTCTCACTCTGTGGCTCCCAAAACTACCCCCAGCATTTGAGGTGAGGCCGCCCCAGTGCAGAGCAGAGTGGGACCATGAAGCATGCCCAGCTGGCCATACTGTGCCTGTGCAAGGTACTGATGCCCGAGAATTTTGCCTAGTTTTTTTCTCTTTATGTATCTGTAATGTGGTGTAGTTCTGTGCTTCTTACAAAACGTTAAAAAACGTTATAAAACGTTCCCATCAGCTTTAGCCAAAACAGTAGAAATTCAATAACACCTTGTTGCCCTGGGGCCCTGAAAATATGTAAACAACAGTAAGTGAAGGAATGGCCTGGGGTGCTTATCATCATCACCTGAGGGTATGATTGGAGAACTGGGGCCGAAATGCTAATATGACAGAACTTACAAAAGGTGAAGAGCATGTGACCAGGGCTCCATTTTTGGGTGTAGCCCCATGGGGAGGCTTTGCTTGCTTTAAATGTATCTTGAAGGACATGAATAAATTTGTCCACTTTTTATTCTCCTTACTTGTCTTGGCCTCTGTTACAGGTTACCCTGTTTTAGGCATCAACATGCTTGGCCTTCCTGGCTGCTAGAGCACTGCTGACTCATGTTCAACTTGTCATGTATATATGAAGGTATAACAGACCTAAAACAGAGCCTCGTGGAACCTCACTGGTGACAGGCTTCCAGTTTGATGCCAGCCCATTTATTGTAACCCTTTGAGCCCAGTCCCCCAGACAGCTGGTCGTCCAGGGTATTATGGACTTGTCTACATGTGTGCTGGACATTTTGTCCAGAAAGATACTGTGTGAGACAGTATCAGAAGTTTTGCTAAGCTCTAAAAAAGCCCACATCTTCTGGGTTCCCTTAGTAAACTTGCCAAGTTTCTGTAACTTTCTGTGTTTGTGATTTTAAGGGGAAATCAATACCAATTCACTCATCTGTGTGGGATCCTCACCATGCGGCAAATAGCCTGGAATTGTCACAATGTTATTTTTACACAGTGTCTCTTTGACTCTTCTGAATAACAGACACAAAATAAGCCTTAGGATCATGTGAAAAGGCCAGTTTTGCACTGCTCAGAATGGCAGGTTGATAGCCTCACACAACGGCTTTTGTGAGATTCATCTTTATGACAGAGTAACCGGTGAAACTAGAAAGGTATTTCAGGATGAGAAGAGATGAAGATCAAGTCAAAACTGAAGGTGTGTGCATTCACTACTCGTGTCCCGCTCTTTAACTTAGTTTATTGGTCCAACCATAATGCACTGGCTGCTTATTACCAAAAGAAGTCTTGGCATAAAATGCAAAGTGAAAGAACTCAATAATTAAATTACAGGTTAGAACTGAGTATGAACAGTCCCCATCTTTTTTTTTTTTTTCTTTTAGTTTTTGCTAAAAAGACAAAAGAAAACCATATCCATACCTAAATTTTGCAAATCTAGGATAATCTAGCAAAACTCTTGTCTACTGGGACAGACCACTAATGACAGAGCAGCACATTAAAATTCTTCTTGGTTCATTATCATCAGAATCTGTTAATACAGCTATGCTCTAGCTAACCTGATTTGCCCAATAGGATGTTAATTAATTTCAATGAAAATTCTCAGTTAATTAGTGTGAAGTGCAATTACATCTGTTATGTCATGCAGGTTTCTGTTCTCCTCAGAAAACATTTAATGATGATCTCTTGCAGTTTCCTTTTTAAATGAATATTATGCAGGTAATTTTTTTAATGGACGGAAATGAAAATTTTACATTCCCTGAAATTTTATGGATGAAACAGGCTTTTGTTTTTTCCTTAGTTAGGAATATATTAGAACTCAGAATATGATACTTGAAGAATGATCAGTTAAAATTCTATTCATTTTATAGTATAGGTGGGCTAAATTATTCCTCTTTTTCCTTCTTTTTTTCCCTTCTTACGGAGAACCTTATTGATGTTGACTATATAGTTCAATCCAGAGATGTGGCTGCTTCTGCAGATTGGAATGAAAATGATGAGTGAAAACGTTTGCATCCTGATATCCAGTTTCTGATTTGTTATAAAGCTTTATATCAGATTAATCTACATATCTACTTGTTAGTGCTCGTGTAGAAATATAAGCTCATTTAAGCAGGGTCTACTTCTTTGCATAGCACAATGGAGCACTCATATCCACTGGGAACTTTAAAATAGAAGTATTAGACTAATACTTCTATTAAACTGAAGCCAGAGTAGACTGTTAGACAGCCAGACTGTTAGCATGATATGATCTGTGAATAATATTGAAAAAGTTTGAATTCAGCATCTTCAGACTGACGGATTGTGGATATCTTGTGGGAAGCACTGGGTCTAAGGACAGACTGAGCAGGTGGCTTCTGTGGTCAATTCTGACAGCTGTGGCAGACAGTGACTAGTAGAAATTTTTGTTTTAATGCTAAGCAGATAATTTTATTAAAATATCACCTGTTTATTCTGTCTTTTTGCTTAGTGGAGAACATCTTCCAGTTGTGACAAGAGAAATAAGAACATGATATGGCTGCCAGATTACTGAGGAAATGTAGAGTTTGAGGTACATCATCTTAAGCCAGTTGGATTTAGTTGAGATATTTCAAGGCTGAGATTTTAAAATTAGTTGGTTTTGGGTTTTTTTTATATAATTTGAATGTAAAAAATTATTTTAAAAATTGTTTTCTTAAAAAAAAAAAATCATAAGCTTTCTACATGGGTAGAACTTTGGGAAGAAGGTCAGATAAGGGAGACTATGTGCCTGGCATTATTTTTCAATAAACATACAGGCTGGACAGCAGGAGACAGTCCCACACCTAGCAGGGGTGTCTGAAATTGAGCTAATATTGGGGTTTTGTTGTTGCTTTTTGAACAAACAACTAAATCTGCTGTATGATATGTGCCAGATTAAAATTAAAATTTTACGTAGGCAAAAAAGGAAGTTTAACTAGAAACGATGCCATGGCAGGAAACATTGAGAAATTTCTGCCTCATTTTGCACAAATTCCTGCTGTATTATCTTCGGTCTTGCCTCATATTCCCTGAGTAGGCTGTCCATCCTTGTTGTGGCACTCAGCATCCCTTGCAAGTTACACAGCACTAGGAGCAGAGATGGATTGCACTCTGGGAGTGGAAGAAATAACTGCCATGATCATGGTCAGGTACAGCGCCTAAGGACTAAGGGTTATCCTGCCTTCTAAAGCCAACAATTCTGAGCTTAATCATCAATGTTGATTTAGTCACAAAGTGTTCCACGTAAAAAGTGATACACACTTCCAAAAAAATGTGTGAAATGATGGCTGCAAGCTATCTGCAGCCTTTGGTCTGTAGTAAGTCTTACTATTAGACTCCCAAAGGTCTTAAATAAAAAAACACTTGCTTGCAAGCTGCAGCAACATGGCCGTTGTCCCCTCCTTGAATGCCCAGTGGTGAAGCTCCACCAGAAAAAAACATAAGAATTTCTAATGCCGAATCAGTAATTTACAATAACAGCTGCTGACTCTGCTCTGAGGAAATATAGATAGACTAGAAAGACCATCTACTTAGACTAGTGCCAAGGTCATTATTAGCATTGGGACAGCTGTTACAGTGGGTAATTTAAAGATAAATGTTAATTTCATCAAAGTCCCACCTTAAGGGAATCTCAAACCCTTCGTTGTTACTTGTTCATGTAATATCTCGCCCTCAATATTACTACGAATAAATTGCTTCTATAAGCACGTGGCATGTGATGCTCATCTACATGGCATTCTGCATTCTCCAAAGGACACCAGAAACATTCCAGTCAATGTTGTTTTCCTTTGAACCCTGCTTCTAGGTTATTTATGAATTTCAAACTTATTTAATAAATCAATCCAGTGAGATAAGACCAAAATCTTAAAAACAGAAGTGAAAAATTCATTTTTAAAGGCTTATTTTTTTAAGATTTATATATATAATTATAAATAATTCCATGTGCCTGGAAGATGAATCATCACTAGAAGATTGTTTGGAAGAGACTGATTAAATATTTGAGCCTAAGGCTTTGGTATTCGTTACTCTTGAGAAAAAATATATTGCTTTTGGATTTGAGAGGTTTTTTGAATTCTGCAAAGACATCACAAGTTATCTGAGGTTTATTTATGTCACTTAGTCTTCTTTCCTCTTTTTGAAACTCAAACATAAAGCTTTGCTAAGCTCAAACTGTGTTGCCAATTATCACAAAATAAGAAGCACTGATAGCACTTGTTTAGGCATGTAAATACACATTATATATTCCACATAACAATTTTTGTGGAATATTGATGTTCCAGTGGCGCTGTCAGAGTAGCAGTTATGTACCTGTGGGGTCAGGTGTGGCCCTGTTCAGAGGGCACAGCAAGCAAAGAGCGTGTTTGCACACATTCTTTCTGCTTTCTATATTACAGTAGCATCCATCTGTACCGCATAAAGCCTGAAAGTCAGGACTGAGTGTGTGTAATGACAAAGGGAAACAGACATGATCAGAAATTGTGCAAAATCAAGAGTGACTATCTTCTGTAAAGCATGAATAAAGCATGCTTTACAACCACTTTTCTGTATGCTGTTATGCAATAGAGCAGTTTCCAGGCAAAAATGTTTGAATTTTTCTTGTGAACACATTTTGCCCCTCAGACTTCTTTCCATGTTTGGATCCATTCCTTATGACCCACAGCACAGAGGGAAGTCTCAGATCACCACAGTCTATATATTTTATTATTGATCACATGTTGATTAAGCACACATCATTTGCCAAGTAAGTGTGAAAGCTGTAGAGAAACCAGACAGTGCTACATTTAAGGTTTCTCTTTTCCTTGCTTTTTTCTTCCAGAAAAACAATTTTAGCACTTCAAAAAGACATTCCTTAGAGCAAATATTTTGCCTAATGGTACTAAGCGATGTTGAGAGGACATTTTCAACTGCAATGTTTACAAAGCTCTTATTGTGTACCCTTAATTACAGGTTAAGTGCATATTTAATTCCTAAGATGGGTAATAAATATAATGCAATCAAAGTGCTCTTTGCAGTGGTTCTTTCCCATTAGCAAAAAATTGCTACATTTCCATTAATTATGAATAGAAATAATAATACATAGGCCAAATAATACATGTCATTTAGAAAGCTCTTTTAGGTAATGTAAGGCCTTTTTTCTGTTGTTGCTTTAATGTAGAATGTCTCTGTTACAGATGTTAAATAATGCAGTTTTCTGCAAATCTGGAGGCTGTATTTTTGAGTGTTTTACTGCTTGGTGAAAGCAGAGAGTAATGACCATTGGACTCACTAGCATGCGGCATGTTTGTATCAGGAGAAGTTTGTGGGAATGCATGTATCTTGGCATAAATGTAAGATTGCTTTCCTTTATGCTGAGAGAGAAATTCATCCCCTCCCTGTATGTGTGATGCTGTCAGTTGTACCTCTGGGACATGAGGCCTGTATCCCACTGTTACCAACAGTTCTTCCTGTCTTTCCCTTTCTTGCATCAACTCATCCCCATCTCGGGCAGCTGCAACTAATGGGAGGTTTTGAGGCAGCTCTGGAGTTTGGTGTCCCAGCCATGAGGTTGCAGCAGAGGATATGCCATCTCCCCACAGATCCTGCTCTCATTCTTGTCACAGCCAGAAGGCTCAACCCTTCAACTGCTGAGAAGGTGTAAAGGCGTCCAATGTGAGCACTTCACTGAACTTGAGAGGAATTTTTACAGGTCTATACCTTGTGCATACTCCTTTAGGCCCGTGCATGTGCATGTGTGAATGTGCTACAGCAAATGTACTATGAATGTTTCTCTCTAAGACCCTTAGATGCTTTAGATTGGTAAGCAAGACCTTTAAGTGAGTTACTGTTATGCTTATAGTAAATTCTGTTGAATTTTTTGTTAAATTATTTAAGTTAGACTATCAATTCAGTGCTGCTAGGTTTAAGTGAAGTTTTCAGGTCTTTAGGCCTAAACCATTGGTAAACTCTGGAGCTAAGTCTGGCAAGGGTGTGCCAAACTCTGAACCTTGTGGGTCTTCCTCATTCCTTCGTATCCTTATTCTTTTCCCACCTTACCTTTTTTCCATCCCCAGCCTCTGCATAGGTTATTTTAGGTTGATTTTGGGTTTGGATTGAGTGATTTTAGATTTTAGTTTGATTTTTCTGTGTGTGCTTTAGCTGTCTAGCAAGCAGTAGAGTGAACTGTGGCAATGAACTCTGTCATGCTGTCACTACTATATTTAAACTGCTTTTGCCAATGCCTTTGCTGATGATCCTTTGAGTGACCTAAAACACTCATTCACAACATTGCCCGTCCAGTTTTATGGCTGAAATGACATTTCCCTTGTCTAAGGATGAATTTGTAATTGGTAGCTTCTAGCCTGGCAGATTTCTTCTGCCAGTTTTTTGTTTCCTCTGTAGTCAGAACCACTTTTCTTTCTATTTCCATGAGCTTTCCCCCTGGAAGAAAGAAGACCAGTATACTTTAGCTGGCAGGGCAGGACAGCATGGGTATAGGGAGTCTTCACTTTATCAGTATTTTCATTAACTGATACACTTCCAGAAATGTACTTGTGGCAGAAAATATATATTAAAAAAAAAAAAAAAAAGCCAGGAAACAATAATCTTCATTTAAAAAATCCTTAACATGGGAAAAGGATTGATAACTTTCTTAAAATTGGCTGTGACAAATAAGCAAAGGAAAGTGCTTGGTGAGAAAGAGTCGCAGACCAGTTTGTACCATAAAGGCTCTGTTTTACAGAAGCCATTCAGGAGATACTCTGGTAGCAGTGAGCTGTGAGAAGGAGCTACATAAAGTGGACAGTCTCTTATGGGAGCTTCCAGAACCAGGTTTCCCTTATGTAATCCTTGTTACTTGTAGTGGGTTTTCCTATTAGCAAATAATGGTTCAGAGAGCAAAGAAGTCTGTGTTAGGGTGTAAGTAAATTACAAGAGAAGATCCAAAAAAGAAAGGGAACCATCCTGGGCCCTATAGAAGCACTACAGTACAGTCAGACATGTCAATGTAGCTGATCCTTTCTAATTCTCCAGTGTTTGGAATTAGGTGAGCAACAACTGGGTATGCTGTAACATGACTATTAATATTTTATTTCCACTTTTCATTTTCATAGTGTGGATGTTCACAGGTGAAATGAGGTCTCCACATGAAGGCTGTGTCATGGTTAGTATGAGTTCCAAAAGGACTTCTTGTTACCGATAGGTAAGGCTTTATAAAGCCTAACCTATCGGTAACAACTTCTCAAGCTAATACCATAAAATTTAGTGGTGTCCTTGACTGATGGTTTTTTCACTCAACAGAAAGTAACTGCAATCATAGAATAAATTCATCAAAAGCTGCTTACTGTGTTTTCTACTTTCATCATGATTACCCTAATGATGATTACTTCTGCTTAGTTAGAAATCGTTGTCCAGGGGAGAATAGCTAGGAAATTGCAGGTCATGAGTTAACTAGATAAAGGCAGTCAACTATGGAAAATATCCACAGCCTCTTCTAAAGCAGTTCTGAATTCATCTACTGTATTCATGCTCATACATTACCAGCTTTCTGTCATCTCACTACTGAAAAAAATTCAAAATATGTGGCTGGCCCTTGGAGAGATCCCTTTTAAAAATAATTCTATTTTTAACAAAAGCATGTCTTTGGAATTTTCATCCTCTTAGGAGAACCTTAATCTATTCCATGAATATCACTTATCAAAAGAACTTTAGCTTATAGAATTTCAAACAGATTGTGAGGAAATAAGAAAGAAGCTTGTTGTAAACAAAATCTCATGGTTGATGTTTAAAAAGACTATTTTAGAACTTATCCCTGAAAGCTACATATTTGTAAGAGCCTTAGCTTTCATGTCTCTTTCTTCTATTAAATACTTGGCAATTTACCAAGTATTTTTTATTTTTATTTCTCTTTGAATGTTTTCTGTTTGAATGTTTTTCTCTTTGAATGTTTCAATGTTTCAGGGCAGAAAATACGAACAAAATTATTCTGAAATTTATCACTCAGGTTCATGATGGACTTTGAGGACTTGGATAAAATAAAGTCATATTTTTACACCCTCCTATTTTTTTTGAAATTAAGTTGATATTGCAGCCTCCGAAGCTACTGCTGGTATAAATAACTAATAGACTAAAAGAGGCTTCTGTTTAATAAAATAGGGAAGGTGTTGCCTTTCTTTTATTGTAGATACCAGGGTGTGATTTAGGGTGGGTGGATGCTGTTGCCTACCTGTCTGCCTTCTTCCTCTCTGACTTTGGCAGGTCATCTAGTTTCTTTTACTTTTCTTGAGTAAGATTGTACTAGGTTAAGCTCTCTGCTGTTTGTAGAGGATATAGTCTTAAGCTGTGCCAGAAGAGGTTTCAGTTGGATATAAGGAAGAATTTCTTCACAAAACAGTGATTGGGCTTTGGAATGGGCTACCCAGGGAGGTGGGAGAGTCACCATCCATGAAGATATTTAAGGAAAACTGGACATGGCACTCAGTGCCATGGTCTAGGTGACAAGGTGATGTTGGGTCATAAGGTTGGACTTGATGACCTTATAGGTCTTTTTTGGCCTAGTTGATTCTGTGATTGTGTAATGTACCGCCATGTTTTAATACTCAAGTCTAAGCCAAATTTAGCTAAGCAAATGTTGACTTTGAAGGTCTGGAAGTAATTTTGGAAATAGCATTCTTTTTACACCGGTGACAAATACAGGCTTTCCCTTTTTGCCTCTGCACTTTTTAGGGTTGATAGAATGGACCATTTGAACACTGACATCAGATGGTTCTCACTACAGATTTTCAAATGACACTTTATGATCTTGGTACTCATTTAACCTGTGAGGAAATGGTTGGAGGTTAGAATTTTTCCCTTTGCTTTCTTTCTCTTAGGGAATTTTGTCCCATTTGTTGCTAAGACTACTCTTGTACCTCAGGGGGTTCCCTTGGAGGGGCAGAGATACAGCAAGATTTGGGCTGGGGAAGGGGCTGATAGTAGTTCCTACCTCTCTCTCACTTGGCGTCCGAGGAGCATAGTAGAGCTGTTGCTTAGCAGGGGAATTCACTGCCACCATTGGAGCCCAGCCTTGTATTGCCCCTTCCTTACTGTGGGCGAGGCTTTGCTTGTAAGAGCAGACGTTGAACTGGGACCTTATTAACATCCAATTTGACTGGAAAGGACCCTTGCCATCCACTCAGGTGCCTCAGGAGAAAACCTGGTACCCTGATCACCTCTCCCTTCCTGGAGGGCACGTCTCCCCAGCTGCATCCTGCAGCTGCTACGGAGGAGCCCATCTGCCACTGCCCAGCCCTCGCTGCTTTCTGTCACTGTCCCGGGTTTTTTTGCTGCACTCTAACCCAGCACTCCATGTTCACCTGACTCCCGCAGCCCCTGCCTAGGCTGCCTAGTTTTTTGTTATGTTTTTTTGCCACTCCAGGGGTGTGACTGCCTTTGCAGTTCCAGCCATTGCTCTGAGGTCCCTGATACACCCTGTTCCACCATCCAGCCTGCCCACCATTATCACGTGCGGCAGACTTGACTGACCTCACACCACAACGCCCCCTGCAGCTGTGGGGGAACCATCGCCCCTGCTGGTCCTGCCAGGAGCCAACAGCGCCCCTGCTGGCCCTGATCAGAACGGCACCAAAGGAGAAGGTGCCTGGCAGCCCAGAGAAAGCTGTCACTGGGTTTCTGGTTTGTTTGTTTGTTATTGCCACTGTTGTTGTTGCTTGTTTGCCTCATTATAAATACTAGTAAAGAACTGTTATTCCTTTTCCCATATCTTTGCCTGAAAACCCCTTGATTCAAAGTTATAGTAATTCGGAGGTCATATTCTCCATTCCAAGGGAGGTTCTTGCCTTCCTTGGCAGACACCAGTATTTCAAACCAAGACAAAACTGTTGATACTTCTGTTACCAGCACCAACTTTAGCTTTGTCATCTCAGTAAGTTCTAATTTTCCAGCACTGAACAATCATGGGCAAGTATGTTTTTATTCAGAATGGTCACTTTAGATGATGCAAATAATGGTGAAAATTAGTTAAGATAATTTTTAACTCTGGAATAAAACTGAACTGTCTGTTGTAGTAAGTTGCAACACATTTTACGAGCTGTAGCTAAATGGAAAATAAAATTACCACATTATTTAAAAAAGGACAAACTAATACAGTTTCCTTTTGGTTGTTTCAAGTAAGAAACTTTTGAGATGATATTTTACATGCTTTACATATAGCTGTTGGGAACAAACCCCTTCTATTTTCTAAGATGCTTTCAATTTGCATCATTATTTCACTCAGTCTGGATATAGGTCTCTTTGTCAGTCTGCAAGTTATCAGTTTCTTCAGTAAAAATGTTTGATCTCACTAGCCTGTGAACATTAGAACAGCTACCGCAGAATATGCCACCCTTGAGGAGAGATTTTATATTCCCTTGTCTTGCTGAGTTGCAAGGGAAGCAGAACACTTCCTCAGCATTTGGTTCACAGTGCTGCCTTGATACAGACAGCACAAATCAAGCAGAAGACACCTTCCCTCCCCCCAGCATCACAGGATACTAAAGGTTTTGCTGAAGATGATTTTTGTGTATGCATACAGAGTCACAGTTTTTGACAGTGAATCTTGATTTGCATCAATAAAAAGGTGCACAACATTTTTCTTTTAGGAATTGTCTTATTTGCTAGGTAAGCTGTGGAAATAGAACAAGCATGTTAATTTACTGTGAGATTCTACTGCTGACATTATCTCATGCAAATAGCTACCTGGCCTTTGTGTCTTAAGCCCTTCTGATAGTGGAATGTTCCAGGATCAGCATCTTTACTTGTTTCTCTTTCATTCTCTTTCAATATTAATCCACATTTAGTATTTTTCTTCTTTTACAATTTTCTCTGTGAAGTTTAATTAATTCAGCTTTTGGCTATATATGAAAGTGCTATTTAACACAAGGGACTGCTTTCTGAGTTCCCACATAAGACTGTTGTTGTGAAGACAGATCCTTCTCTGCGTGGGATTAATCTGGTTTCATCTTTGGATATATTCAACTTGGATTTTCTGATTCTAAAGATAGTGGGAAAAGTAGTAAAGAAGCATGTAGATGAGTGATTGTTTGGCTCTTGGGCAAGAAGCCCACTAAAAACTGGTATTTGCTTTGTTTTCAGTTTCTGTGTTCTGCAATAGATTAGCTATAAGAACAGAGTACGATTATCTGCATTTTACCTAAAAATTCTCTGTACTCCTTACTTTTCTTCCTGATTATAAAGTAGAAATAGAAGTAGTCCCACTGGGACTTATACTTTTACGGATTATAAATAATCCCTGAAACTGATCTGATATGAAGTTTTTAGTGCCTTGTGGCAAAATTTAAATAAATGTAACATATATGGAGGGCTGCATGATTCTTCTCAGGAGATATATAAGCAAGGTTTGAAACTTGACACAGAGCCTATTTTGTTGTTGTCAGGGGAATGATAGTGGGCAATTACATTCTCAAGTAATTGCAGTCTTCAATGTATAAAAATGGAAAGCACATTGGAGCTTTTTGTATGTTAATCCTGACTTCTGTGCTCTTTTTCAATGCCTGTGACTTGTAAAAATGGGAAGATACTTATTAGTAGATGAGTATTACTTGGTTTTAGTTCTTTAACTTTACTTAAATTAAACTCTGAATTGCAGTTTGGAGTTGTCCACCACTCTCTTTTTATTTCTTTTTATGTCTGACTTAATTTTTTGAGCCTTATGAGAAAAAATCCTGGATTGCTGCCCTTCTGAGTTTACTTACCATGTATATCCAGGTTTTTCAGGTACCTATGAAAGTATTTGAAGTAATTTCATGAAGTCAGTGATGTCATTGTGTTTATAGTATAGAAGGACATCATCTTCAAACATCCCTTTGTAAAATTCAGACCTCCAGTTGGAGGAAGAACTTGCACAGAATTTTTTTAAAAAAATTTCTCTCTGTTTTAAGTCTAGGTCAAAGACTAGACTGTGGTTTTGATTGGCTGTGTATCTTTTGAAGCCACAAATCACAGTTAGGATGCCTGGGCATTGCAGTAAAATTCAGTGGACTTAGCTTTGAACACGGAAAGAGGTGCAACTCAGGATTAAGTCAAAATCATGAAGGGAGTTTACTGCCAATGAAATTAGAACTTTGATGGAGAGTAAAACTATATTAACATGGACTATTTATGTTCTGCAAGTTAAGATATGAAAAGCAAGAACATATCAGCACTACTTGTAAATTCTGGCTCACAGCTTTGGGAAGTTGTCCCCTACATTTATATTACAATTACATGTAGGACCCAGGTCCCCTATATTTGTATTGCAATTATATTTAAGTGGGGAAGAATGAGGGAAGCAAAAACGAGTAAAAAAAATTTTCAATTTTCCTATTTTTTTTCCATGTAGCTGCCATTTGGTAGTGGTCAGAATGATGTGAACAGAACATTAGCACTAGCAATCACTAAAACTAGAGGAAGGAACTGAAAAACAGAATAACGTGATGATATAGGGTCTCTAAAGCCTAATTCTGTATGGTGTATGGGAAGATGCAACCAGAGGAAGTACTACACAGAGCTGAATAAGAGAGCGGGTACAGACAGACCCTTCCCCTCTAGGAGACAGCAGCATATTTTAACTCCTGCTTCAGGGCTCCCTTGCTTCTACAGTCAACTGCTGTTGTCTTTCTACAACTGCCAAGGTTGGCTAAAGAAGAACTAATAAATATATGCAACAAACAACAGACCCCCTTCCCCACACCTGAAAAAGAATGTAGGTAGAGCTCCTTATAGTACAAATTTTAGGGGAAAAAAAAAAAAAACAAAAAAAAACAAAAAAAAAAAACCTTAAAAATTTGGAATCACTACAGTTACACTAAACCTAAAACATTGTTCATTTGTATCATAGGTATCTTTTATAAAGTGGTGCAATTGTAGCAGCACTTTCACGTGGGTTCCCTAGCTCTTCTGAAGCTTTAATCTGGTATTTTTAAACTACAAAGGCAATCCCTTATGTTCATCTTCTGCTTCTCCAAAGTTCACCCTTAGGCCAACCTTTTGCTTAAAACAATCAGCAGGGAGAAAAATTTTTGCATGTTTTCTAAAAATACTTAATTCTGAACACAAAAGGCTCAAGTGTTTTCAAGCATTCAGTTCTTGTCTGGAACACATAGATAGCTTCAAAATATATGCATTTTAAATTAATTAAACAAAGGTGTTAAAATCAGTGCTAAATCCCTGGGTTTTGTCTTCAAGGTTTAGTACGTCCAAATTATTTGGCTTGAAAATGCATCTTGTCTATTCAGCTCCAATAATTATTTTAAAAGTAGCAGCCTGTTATGTTGTTAGATATTTAGCTTTCAAAATTAGGACAATTATCTAGGGCATTACTGAGCGCTTCATGGATGTCAGTCTGGCTGCCACAGTTTTGAATGCATGGTAGAAAGCAAACTTCAAGAGTATATTGCAGGCAGCAGCATCTTGCTTGCTTTTCGTGTGACATGTAGAGGTCAAGATTGGTATAAAACGTTGTTAAAGTGTGTACAATGCTGCGGTCCTATTGTGCATTTGAAGCCAGCTTCTCACTTCTATTTAACTGCTGTAAAGCTCATTTAACCTTCAACTAGAAAAAAAACCCAAAGTAAACCAACATCTGTTCTGTTTTCTTTTTCCAGCTACTAAAACCAGAGCTTTACCTTAACTGGAAAAGAAAATGCTATTTATACTGATGTTCTAAAAGTTGTATAATCTGCCTCTTTCTAGAAACAGATTTAGTCAGGATTCACTGCAGCAACCTTTAACCATGTTTGTGTAGGGATGTAGACTATCTAAAAATATGCCCCTAAAGTCAATACTGCCTTGCTGTAAGGAATTCATGGTGGATAAAACCTGCTAACTCAGCTTTCCAGCTAACCTTCTACTTTCCTGGTAGACAATGTAATTAATACATACAATTCAGAGAGTCCTGAACCTGCAGCACAGTGTAAAGAGACTCCTACAGAGCCAGAAAATTAGGAGCAGGCTTTATCTGAGGGCTAAGTATCCATTGGGTTTTTATTTTAATGAATGCAACTCTTACAATAGTCTGGAAGAGACATAAAGCAGCAACTTCGATACACCTTGAGTGCTTGGTGTTTGCTGCACTATTACAGGTTCCCTTGTAAGCATTTTTGGTGTAATATGCGGCATTTTCAGCCACATACTGTTCTATAGGGTGGTCTTAGAAATTGCCCAAAGCAAACAGTCCTATTTATTTGCAAGTGAAAGTATACTTGCCTGGGTACTGACTTAAAGTTTTGAAAGTCATTTTTGCACAAGTAAACAGGAAAATTAAATTAATTTGTTCATAGATGCTGTACATCTGCAGTATGAGGTATTGTTGGGAATCAGAAACAGTTCAGGTACAGAGGAGTCCTAGATCCATGTTGGAATAGGAGATAGGCCACATACAATGTTCCACTGCTCCTCAGATCTTTCTGTACCACCACAGGCAAACCTATGCAGAGAATGCCCAACACTACCTAGGAACACTGGTGATGTACTGATGTGCATATGGATTGTCATGTGGTGCTATGAAATTAGACCACTAACCTTTTTGTCTTAGAAATTGCTGCATCCTAAACAGAAGCTCACTGATACTGTTAAGTACAAATTCTCAAAAACCTGATCTGGTCAGCTGTTTCAGGATTTGTAGCAGCTGTTTCACTTTAAAACATATTCAAAATTAACAGCCATTTCACAATATTTTATTGAGAAATTACAGTATTATTCACTTTGTGGGATAAGCTCCCAGTAAGCAGCTTCAAATCTTCACAAAGACCAAGATATGCCTGAGAATCTGCACCCCCTTTTCCTTTATTCTATCATTCACTTTGATCAGAGCTATTTCTATTCCCTATATCCTTTTCCCCAAATGGAACCTTGCAATCCTTGGTGTAGGCTCTGTAATGCAGTCAGTGCTTTCTGATGTAACAAATAGTCCCCTAAGGCTGTCAGCAACCTTTTTTTATTCTGTACTAACACAGTATCAGCAAGAAATTAATGAACAATACTTGATGTTTTGGCATTGTGAGTTACAATTCGTAACGGCAAGGTAAAGAACTAATGGTGGGAAAAAAATGCCTAAACACCTGAGCTATTTGTGGTTAGCATCTCACAAAGAAAAACAAACAAGACTCAAACACATAAACACCAAAACAAACAAAGAGAACTAACCAAAAAAACCCCCAACAACCAACTCCAAACCACCAGGTTAGTACCTTTTTTTTTTATTTTCCTCTATCTTTTGGATATTTAATGCAAAATAGAATGATATCTAAGTTCTTTACCATTCCTTAAACTGCCCAGATTTAGGAATGTAATTAGTTATTCTCACTGTGGGTATGGATAAGAATTTTACTGTATATCATGCATGTGATGTGGGTCCTTTTCCCACAATTTCTTTTTGCAAACATAGCAAAGGTTTCACACATACAGAAGAAACACAGTTGTCTTTAACAACTGCTTAGGCAGTAAGAAAGAGAAGAAGTACAAATGCAGTCAACAGATACAACAAAAAAATAGTCCGAGTTTTCATTGCTAGCATCAGTCTATTTGTGTTCTTCAGAGATCCATATACTTTTTCTCTAATCTTTGTCAGATGTATTAATGTCCAGAAGTTATGTCCTTGGTTTGAGTCACACTCTGTAATGAAAGTGATTGTGCCTTTTCTTTCTTTTGGCTAGCTGAGTACTAATTTTCTCCACTCCATTTCCTTCCTCCACTACTTTTCATTTATGTTTATCACTTTATGACAATCATGTGCTGATATTTTATTTGAATATGTCATATGTGTCCTATTTGCATCTACTCTACTGCCTTTGTACATTCCTTACCGAGACCGAGCATGCCTCTGTGAGAGCAGAGGTCCACCGTCTGCAGATCAATCTCTGCAGATTACATCTTTAACAACATTTCACTGAAATTTGTTTTCCCTTTTTCCAAAATACTAATCATCTCTAAATGCAAAATGCAAAAATTATAACAACATCAACATTAACCAGCAAGGAAAGTTTCTAGTATCCAGAGAATTAGTAGGTGGTGTAGAAATATATCTAACAACTATAGAAGCAACTCAGTGCACCTAAACTCCTAAATTATATCACAACTAGCAAGCTGAACAGTTCTAAACAGATATCTGGGCTCTGAACTTGGGCAGTGAACTTGCTTATGGTGATAAATTGTTGGAGTGATGCTTGTGCTTTTGGCTTGTGCCCTCTGAAATTCTCAAAACCTGCCAGGTGTGGTTCAAGAATTAGCAGTGGGAAAGGGCCATGTGATTTGTATGCTTATATTAGCTAAGAACAAGGTTAGTCTTTGAGAAGTGAACCAAAGTAGAGTGCAAACAGAAGCCAGTGCACTTCCAGATTTAGATACAGGATAGGCTGTAGTGGGAGAGAGCAAGTGTGCAACACTGCAGGCTTACCATCATGTGAATGTAGATGCAGTAATAAATAAATCAAGAACCTCAAATCTCCTGTCCATACATTTCTAATGTTGCATACCCATCTACCTGGTACCTCATTATTTTTTTAATGAAACAACTAATTATTTTCTAGGAAAGACAAAGATATTTAAAACCACGATGATTTAGCTAATTAGTCCCTCAACACATCCCAGGGAGCAAACAAATTAACCAGCAGTTTCCCCAGTTGAAACCTGCAATTTTTCTCTGTTTCTTTGATCACTGTAATTACCAAAGGAATTAATACTATTGGTGCTGTTATTTGTCTTCTTTAAAACACCCACATGTGGAGCACAGGGTTGTTATAGTTATTTACTAGACATGTAGTTAACAAATTCATTGTAACTAGCTGAGAAAATACTTTCTTCATGGATCCAGGGAGGGGCTAAGAGGGAGTGGTGAGCAGTCACAGAGGTGAGAATTTTCTTTCCATAAAGTGGCTTTGCATCTTTGCAGATGAGACCTTGCTTCCATTTGTTTGCATGTACATTTCTGGAATCTTTGCACGGACAGGTTCCCTATCCTAAGACCAGTATAACTCCCTGTATATCGTTGTAGTGAAACAATGCCAAAAAACGCCGCTGCTGTCCCGTAGACTTCTAACTAGCTGGTGCAAACCAATAGTACTTGAATAGATGTGATCTAGTGATAAGAAATACTTTTATATTTATGCAGTATTCTCTTATACAGGCTGAAGGCAGCAAATATTCTGTAAATACCAACCAGCTGGGATTTCTTTTCCTCTTCTTTCCCTTTTATATTCCTGGATGCAGTTTATATGATTGTACTTTACGCCACATTATCTGTGACACTTCATTTTTCCCTTCAATTTTCCTGAACTTACTACCTCAGACATTACTATTATATCACAGTCTAGTCATCTTCCCAGAAGCACTGAAAAATGTCAGCCCAGTGTTGAAATTAGGAATGGTCAGGGCCCCAATTCCACTCAGATTAAATCTAAGAGTGCCTTTTTATCAAGATTTCATTGGGAGTAATAGCAAATCTGTGAAACTGGTAGCCCCAGAAGAGTAAGAGTGTTAGCTGCCCATATGACCCTCACTGTTCTGGCTCTACCTCACCATGCTGGAGTCATATGGTCAGGCCATTGATTGTACGATTTTAAAGATTTTACATCTCTCCAACTATTGCTAATATAATTCTGAATATTTGTAGAAAACTTCAAAAAAAAGTGCTCAGTAGTCAGTAGGCTGAATTGCACACTGGCAACAGTCCTGCAAAGGCAATATTAAAAAATCAAATATCTTTTACAACATCAGAAATTTAGGATAGATAGTTTTTTTTCCCAGGAGCAGGTTTCTCTGAAAAACAGTTTAGGAAAGACTGTGATCTTCCATATTATTTTTGAGTGTTTCCTTACTTTCCTGTTTTGTTTAATACCATTGCTTGGAAAGAAACAATTCTTGAAGTTGTTTCAAGATATTAGAGTGATGAGCAAATGTCGGTATACACCTCTCTCTGAGGTAACCTTTTTAGTCAGACTTTTTATATAGCTTTCTATGGATCTATCTTTCTGAGCAGGCATTTTTCTGGACAAGAACTAGATGAAAGGTTCTACAATCTGCTTGTTAGCGAGGTCAAAGAGGAAGGAATAATTTTTCCCACAGGGCCTTTAGGAGTTGCAACAAATGCTCCCATTTCCTCCCTGCATAAACATGCAGAAGGTCTCTAAATAACCACTAGTCTGCATGTTCTCATAGATGTGTATGTCTGTGCCTGGGTCAAATCCAATCCACATAATTTTTGTAGTAGAGTGACATCCTTATTTGCAGCACTAGAGATAATGGGGGGTATAGGCTGACAAGTTATCTGAAAAATAGTGATATTTACAAGCTGTGTCAAGACTTGAGTGACCTCATTGTAACTCTTGGAACTGAAAATAATGATTACATGGCTGAGTCTGCAGTCATAGGACATAAATTGGTCCTTAGTCTAGAAACTGGAGGTTCCAACATAATGTCATCAGAGTCTCAAGGCCTATGGGTAGAGGCCTGTATAATTCCCATGCTCCTCATATATGTTTGTATACAATTGAGGAAAAAAAGTGTAAATTACTAAATTACTAAATTGGCCAGATTACCATGGGTTTGGGGTATCTTTCAACAATTTTATTAAGTTAAAACCAGTCTGGATGATGTATGATGATAGGGATGATGAAGAAAAGATGCAAGGGGACAACTGGATTTCAATCTTTCATGCAACTATTGACAGCTGGGAGGACCTAGACACCAATTTTTCTCCTCTGTGGCTCAAGTTTTCTCCCACTGTTGGCCTAATGCCACATTCCAGATCTGTTCATGCTTCTGAAACTGATTTTTTTTTTTCAGGTCATAAAGCTTTTATGCTTACTTTAGTGTTCTGAATCCATTTTATAAAGAATTTATGCATGTTTAATGGTAATAAGAATTCTTTACAAAAAGCTTATTTATAAAAACATTAACATTTATGGATATTGCATGCATGCAGCTCATTTAAAAATTGGGTCAGTTATTTAAATGTCAAACTGAATCCTAGTTAATTGAGTCTTAAATTTTGACTTAAATTACTAGATATCCATGCTAGCTTTCTACTTGTACTGAATTTATGCATGAACTTTACTAGAAGATGATCATTATAATTTATATAAAAATAGTCAATTTACCTCTTTGTAATAGACATAAGCAAAAGTTCTGATGAGATAAATAAAGACATGATTTGGTTATATTTCCCTTTTTGTACAAACGTCTATTCTGCACCATTCAGAAATGAAAATGAGGCTCTTGTTGTGTTCTGGTGGTTGGGTTTTTCTCTAACAGCTGTTAAAAAAAAAATTACTTTAGTAAAGTGTCATGATTTGAGCCTGGCCAAACACCAGGTACCCCCCAAGTTAACACACCTAGGGTTCATGAGTTGACATAAGAAAACCAGGGAGAAGACGCACTCAATGGGCAAACAGGACTAACTTAGGTTGCAAAGTGATCTAATTTATTACTAACAGAGTCAGAGGAGTAAATGAGAAGCAAAATAAACCCTTCAAGGCCACCGTTTCTCCACTCACCCCCCTCCCTCCTTCCCAGCAGCTGCACAAGGGAACAAGGCATGGGGAGGTTAGGTCAGTTCATCACCCAGATCTTCTTCTCCTGCCTGGGGGAGAGGCTCTTTTCCTCTGCGTAGCCATGGGTCTCACTGTCAGCAGCCCGCCCGACACTGCTACAGTGATGCTGGTCCCCCACAAGCAAGCAGTCTCCCCAAAACTGCTACGGCGTGGGGTCCATCTTCCACGGGGTACAGACCTCTGAGCCGGGCCGTTTCCATCTCGGGAGCAAGGCTTCTTCTCTTTACCGGACTTCTGCTGGGCTTCTCTCTCTCTCTCTCTCTCTCTCAGGCACCCACCCACTCCATGTGGGACACTCAGTTCAGTCTCAGGGTGCAAGTCAAGGCCTGTTTCTCCACTAGGACTCCCTCTGGACCACGGCCACTTTCAGGGTATCCACTCGCTTCGGCGTGGGCGAGTGGATCTCAGCATTTCCCGTGGGCCCCCATGGGCTGCAGGGGCACCCCCTGCTTCACCATGGGCCTCACCACGGCCTGCAGAGGCTGCAGAGCTCCGGCGCCTGGAGCTCCCCCTCCCCCTCCTTCTCCACTGACCTTGGTCTCTCCATGTTGTTTTCCCTCACATACTCTCACCTACTCCTCCTCCTCTGGCTAAGGAAAAGTGCGTGCACCCATTGTTTTGATTTCTTCTTAAATATGCTTTTCACAGAGGCGTAACCAACATCTGTAATTGGCCCAGGCTTGGCCAGCAGCATGTCCATCACCTCAGAGCTGGACATGGTGAAGGTTTCGAGAAGCTTCACAGAGGAGCCATCTCTGTGGCCCCCCCGCCCCTGACTAGAAAAACCTGGGCCAAACTAAACCTCGACATATATTATACAATACACTATTCCATTATGTGTGGACTGTTTTCTGAAAAAATTGATAGTAGCTCCCTATGCTGTAAAAATTCTTGGTATTAAAAGATGATGTTCTCTTGAGAGTTGAAGAACCCTCTGTACATTGTTCATAAAGTAAATTCTTCAGTTATGTTTGGAGTTCAAACCACTTCAACTTATCTTCAAGTACCATGAAAGTAGCCCTGTAATTTTCTACAGAAATCTGTTCTGCATTTCAGCCATGAAGTATCCTACGAAAGGCTGAGTGAAGAATAACTCTGTTCTAATATACTGTAACAACAAGCATCTGAAGAGAAGCAGTTTTAACAAGAGTTCAATTTTTTAGGTCCTTCTGTACCATCAATTTGATAATAGAAGTCGATGCAATTATTTGCCCTTTCCCCCTCCACAGTATAAAGGTGAAGGAAATAAGTATATTATTTTGACATCTTATTGTATTGTAATGGTAAGTGAAGGTTTATAAACAGTTAGACACATAATTCCTGTCTACTTCTCATTCTATAGTGGGTATTCACAATATCTTGCTGTAAGCAGATAACTTGGATAACCTGAATCACCCTTTTGAGAATTCACTTAATATAAACGACCTTGAATTAAGACCATGAAAACTATAGGCCTTAAAAAGAAAGATCATCATTGTCCTCTTCCCTAGGTGCCTCTGCTATGGTGGCTTTATTCCTCTTAGCACTAAAATCACTAGAGAATAATGAATGTGGAAACCCGCATTGTACCATGTGGTACAATTCTGGGCATGGTTAGAAAAAGAACTTCAATCTCCTAGGTTTTAAAGCATCTCTCTCTTTCATTTACCATGTAGTTCTGTTTCTGAGATGGCACTGAGCATCCCAATCCCAATACTTCCAAATGTCCAAGCATCTGTCTTGGTGCTTGGTGCTTTAATATTATCAAATCAAAAGTTGTTTTTCTGGACAGAGGAGCAGACACAAACCAAGCACAATATTTCCATGTCTGGTTCCCTTTTTTCTTAAAAAATTCTGTAACTAGAAAACTTACCCAGGGTGTGGGAGTCCTGAGGCGAGCTACCCCTTAAGCTGAGGGTGCTTAAGCAATGCCTTCCTCTTGACAGGAGAGTATGTGAATCAACAAGTTAGAGGTTGCTCTTGTGCTCATACCTCTTCTATATTGCATATAACTGCCAAATAGCCTTCAGTCAGAAAACAAAAACAGAAGTGAACACAATTATCTTGCCTAGGAATGAGTAACTGATTAAAAAAAAAAAAAAAAAAGTAGACATAATTTCCAGCCTCTGCTGCTGTTATTTAAGCATCTTATCTAATGTCTCTTTCATTTGCATTAAAGCAGCAGAGAACAGCTCTTGTTAATTTCTAAGAGCAAGACCTGTGAGATTTTCAAGTGACAGAAGTATGTTGTGCTTGAAAACAGCAGAATATAAACAGAGTCTGTGGAAATGAGAAGTAGATTGAACTTGCCATTTAGTGATTCTGCAAACATAACCTTGTTTGTGCCCTATTCCAATAAAGTGATTTTGCTTGTGTATTATTGTAATTATTGTGTGTTATTTATAAGATAATTTTTGTAGCAGTTCAGTTTTTTTGATACTTTAGCAAAGTTCTTCTTGTGCTATCAAAAACTTTAGGATGTGTGAGTGATTGTTAACAGATGTGATTTCAAATTACATAATCAAAGAAAAGTATTTCTATTTGTGGTGCACAAACATAAAACATATCTTTTCATGTTTTACCCCTAAGCATGAATTTCAGAATGCATCGCTCTAAAAAAATAATCGTATTTTCCAGTAGTGCAGTTTTTAATCCCATAGAGGGATGATGAAAAACAGAAAAAGATGAAAGTTTGACAGATCAGCATTTTGCGAAAGGCAGGCTGATTGTCCTGTATTGTGAAGCTGAGATAAAAGTCACATGACTAGATGTTTGTTTGGGTGGGTTTTTTTTCCAGTGAAATTAATGCTTTTCATTCTGGTTTCTTCTACCTAAGTAATAAATTTCAGTGCTTTTTTATGGTTTTGTGGTCTGAAAGTTAGGCTGATGGTAAAGAGCTAAAAGATGTTCTGTTCCTTGCTCCGAGTTCTGAGTGATCCCAGGAAAATTGCTAGTCCTTGCATCTAAAGCAATATTTCTTGCTTACTCCCATCTACAGGAATAAGGAATGTACAGAAAATAAGGAACATATATCTTAGGTACCCATTTATTAATGCAAGGACTACAGGGGTTGATGCATTGCCAAGGGCAATTTTGCTGAGCAGGGTACGCATGAAATATTCACAAAAGAAATGTGAATTCCTAGATTTAAAAATTTAGTAAACCTGAACTGATGCTGCTTTTTTGTTGCACTTGGGTTACCATTATATCTTGTTTTGTTAATGTCTTCTTTACATTTTTCTTAGCATTATCTTCTACCACTGAAAATATTCTTGCCTATGTTTCTAAGGAGCGCTTGCCCTTTTTAAATTAATTACAAATACAATGAAATCCCTGAGGAATTCAATTATTTAAGGCCCTTTCAGAGGAACTCAGTCAATGGAGGGAGCTTAAACTGACTTGCTTATGAAAACTCAAGAAGATGATGGTGTGCTATAGAAAGTGCTGACTAGTAGATATTGCATGTGATGGCAAAAAGGCCTTTCTTTTTTAAATAAGAGATTGTTCATTTTAGAAAGAAGGGGCTTTATATTGCAAAGAAGAGCCTACATTTCTACCTCCTATGTCATAGTGGGTAAGACTTTAGTGATATGTTCAGGGAGAGAGACAAATAGAGGGTGGATGTACCCCTAAAATGCCATGTTCAGCTCAGGAGTTATATTCAGCTAATTGGTTCAGTTTCTGTGTTAGAAATGTAGTACCACTAAAAGGTTTTCACTTCGTTATGGCTGACTCTTTCTAAATGTTTTTTCTGAGGGGCCAGGTTAGAAAGCCTGCACTTCTGCTTATGCTAACAAAAGAAAATAATATTGGTCAGAAGTTTGTTTTTGGGATACTGCTGCATAGCCCATCCCAAATAACAGCTTCAGAGACAACAGCCTAACCTTGGGACTAAACCATTCAGTCCTATGAAGTCTCAGGAAGTCATTGCTCACTCTGTATAAATAGAAGCAACTATAAAAATGCAGTGTCATCTGACCAGTTTCTCACATCGACATTGACACTTCAGTTACAATCCTTTACTAAATTCCACTTCCACCTCCATATCTCAAAGCCATCCTGGTAGTCTGCAGGATATTCTGCTTCAGCTGCCTTTGGTGAAGAATATTTTTTTTCCTTTCACCTCTTTCAATTGTGAACTAACTGGATTTTAGTACAAATACATAGCATCTGATAAGTTTCTAAACAAATCTCACCATGGACAGACAACAAAACAGGGCTACAAAGGAGGACGCTAAGCCTGCAGGTTAGGGCCAGCATGCAACACAGGGTGAGAGGTGTGACTGAAAAGAAAAAAAATGAAGTTTCTATAGACCATAGCTGTACATCAGACCTCGTTTTGCTTTCAAATGTTCATTTCAGAGTAATAGAGGAAATTAAAGATTCAATTAAAGGTAAGAATCAGTCCCTTCTTTTTTCTAAATAAATATGTTCTGAAAATGAGAAGCATCAAATTCTGCTTCTGAGGGACCCATCTTTTTTTAAACAGCTTGCATGTGGATGCATAGCAAACATGCAACCACTTGAACCAAAATTTCACTTTAATACTATAGCTATTTCAACATATGCTGATCAGTTTCTATCAAATGCTTACTTCCTAACATACATCTATACTATATTTTCAGTAAATTTAACATGGTCTTTTACACCATCTCTATAAAAAGTTACTTACCTAGAAAAACTCCTTAAATAAACCACTCAATATCTCCAGGATCTAAAGCACTTTTTACTGTAAAATTTTAAATGTTTATAAATTTTAATTAAATTCTGCTAATTCAATTATATTAGAATTTAATTTAAAATTTATTATTAAAATACAAAACATGTATGGCAGCTATTATTATTTTAATTGCATTTCATTTTTAATGGAGATGTTTAGTGCTCCTTCAACAGAAAGATCCATCTTTTCCCATGTTAGCACAAGTGACTGCTGAACTGCATATAGGTACACCTGACATAAAAATAAAATAAGGGTAAATAATTGTATTTCATTACTGGCTGAGCAAAAAAAAAAAAAAAAAAGAACAAAAACCAAACAAACAAAAAAAACCCAAAGGCATACTTGATTACAGAATGTGTGTGATGCTACTGAAATTATGACTGTAACAGACAGGTGTACATTTTTCAAGAATTGAACTAGTTTGGGCAGCATAGTGGTGAAAGACTTCATGGCTCTGGAATTACCATGACTGAGCAACCCTGAAACCTACCCTGAATAAGTGTATGGTTGGCTAGTTTATGCTGAGGTCAGTGCATCATGGCATCTCTGCTACTGTTTGCCCACAGTACATATGCTAAATAACTTGGGTGTTCTCAGTATACTTTCAGGGTTTTGGTGTAACCTAGGCTTGTGTTTGAGAAGTCCTTCCAAACATGAAATTATGTGGACATCTTCTTTTGGAAAAACTTATTTTAAACATAAAATTCTGAATATAACTTTTGCCATTTAAGTCAGTTCTTTCCTCCATGCAACATTCACACTTGGTATGATGAACCTTTTTTTCCAATTCTGCTGGAATCAGTAATCCACTCCTATTCCCTTCCATAAGCTTTCTGCTATGGAATCCAGGGCTTCTTTCAGTACCCCCTGTGAAAGGATATTCATTCCAATGGGTAACAGAAGAACTGAGTCTGTATGCAGAAGAATATTGCCCCTCAGTCTAAAAAGCTTCAGTGGATTTATCTTTCAACCAACTTCTGCTGATCTGTAAAGGCTTTGTGAGAGAATAATGCTTCAGTGTTACCATAATAGTACTTGAGAAGATGGAAAAATCTCAACAGTGTAAAGCAGTGTCAAGTCAAATTTTATCAGAATATTTTAGCTGACACAGTTACTTGTTTGCAGGCTTTTCCCTGTAAATAAGTTGGAAATGCCTGTTTCTGTTCCAAATGAAATCAGGTTTTAATAGCAAGGTGACAAAATATAAATAACATCATGAAGGAGAAAACCTGTCAGTCCCTAGACATGTCTAGAAAGCACTAAGGAGCAAAAGTTTCTGTTGCCATCTCTTACCACAACATGTTCTTACTCAAGGATAAAGTCCTTATTAAACAGAGACATTATTCAAGGAATTGCTAGATGTGACAGAACAGTTGCCATCTACCCAATGCTCAATATGGCGAGCCATAAGTTCAGATACAGGTGTCCAGACTCTCTTCCACATTTTTCTGACTTATAAAATGGGTCTCAAAATAATGGAACCTTGCTCTTTCAGATCATATAGGAATTGACTGGATGCTGGGAAAGACTGCATAATGCTAAAGCATATATAGCGTCATATCGGTAGATATTTCTTTTGTGTAATTTGCTGGATTATTGGTAATTACAGTTTGAAGTACACTTCAATTCTTTTGAGACAGAGATACATATACAGGAGTGTGATTTAGCATAGCAAGTTGAAGGGTTTAATGGAATGCAGTAGAAATCAGGGAATGAAAGGAGAAGGCTGAAGGTGCATTCACTTCCTTCACAGTTTTATGCAGCTTTTTTTAAAGTGAAGTTACTTAATTAAATTAATTGAATTTCATTTTTAATTTTAATATAATTCCATGAATTTAATTAATTTGCTTATTTCAGAGAAGGAAATGCTGTGATAAGAAATTTAAAAAAAATGTAAGAAAATATGTGGTGTCTGCAGGGTTTTTATTTTATTTTCTTCTACTTTACCCTGTATATAGTATTTCAAAAGTAGCAAGTATTCAATTTCTCTTGACAGTCTGGGCTTCTTCTGCAAAAACGAATGAGATATTTGCCAAGTGCTTGATTTGTCAAGTGAGCCAGTCAGAACAAATCACTTCATCAGTAGTAAGCTATTTATAGTATTCATACATGTGTCATCTCTGTTTGCTTTGCATTCTGTCCTGCTGGAAATCTGATTCAGTTGTAACCACCAGCGTAATTTGCAGTGTGTGATGTACCCTTTCTTTCTCCTTCATTTGGTATCTCTAATATGTGGGGACAGCTTGGGCAAGGCTGCCCATTCTTTCAGACATAGTTTGGCTTCAGAGATGAACAGAAGGAACACTGACCATGATCTGACCATGATCTGATGAACTGTCCACTGTTTTCCTTGAGACTCTTTCGGCTGTCAAAACTGAGGTTTACAGGCTGAGCAGTTATTGGAAAAGAAGGACACCAAAGGTGTTTAGATTGAGTTATTCCTTATTGCACTGCTTCTGTGTACTGACAGTGTGCCAGACTTCTTCCAGAGACAGGCTCAGCTCTTTCCTGCTGGTTACATATGCTACCATTTCCTCCTTCAGTTAACTCCTTTTTCTATGTTGCATACTACCTTTTTTTTCTTTCATTTTTTGTTTTCTTCATTTTCACATAGAGTCTCTGAACATCATCTAGCAACAGAGGCAAAGGTAAAGTGTAAGAAAGAGTGGCTCAGATGGCTGCTGAGCAAAATGTGGCTTAGATGGCTGCTTATGTGGAAATGCACATTATTTATGCATTTCCCTTTAGTTCTGCATATCTTAACAGCTATTCATCAGTAGACACCATGCTGAAGGCCATTTTGCTATAAACGTAAAATTAAAATTGTACTTTATATTGTCATTTTACATTCTTCTTTTGTACTATTTTAATTAAATCCAAAGACTGTCTAGCATTCCATGTTGAATTATTTAAGTAGCTTTACTTCATTCATCTCTCATGTAAGTAGATGTATTTAATGCAATGATTATGAAGGGTTTAAATGTGATGTTTGTGAACATACAGTTAGAATTAGCTGGAGTGCAAGTGCAATTAAGGTTGCATCACGTACTAACTTAATTTTTATGCAAGTATGTTTTCATGAACAGCTTTAAAAATATGGGCATAATATATGCCCATGAGTACTGGGTTTCTGTATACTATACATGTTTTAATTGAATATTCCTGTTCTGAGAAAGTATAATAGACAAAGTCTGTAGTGAAGAGTGTGCATTCCAGATCTAAATGAAGAGTGGAAACTCCTGTTTTTCCACATTTATTTTGTATATGATTAATCATGCAAGAGCAACACAAAACTCCTAAATGGAAACTAGTCCATTTACTCATCTCACGGTAACTTTTGATAGAGACAGGTCCTGTATTTCTGACAGGAATTTAGAAAGAGTAGGACAAATGACTTTAGTGAATACTGCCAAGTGTTGAGATGAAAATACAGTGGTTATATAGCAGGAGTGGATGGTGCATGGGAATGTGAGTGTACTGCTGTAGGTCACAAATTTGGTGTTCTACAAGTCGAACTGGACCTGCACTTCACTCGTAAAGCAGGCAATCGAGCATTTGGCTACATTCAAAGTCAACTGTGAGATAATATATTCAGAATTCAGTGGTTTGCTGGTTTTACTACAGTCTAAATTAAACCAGTTTTTTCAGCAAAGAAAAAGATTGCCATTCTTTTTTCCTTTAAAGGGACACATCTTTTTGTATATTGACACTAAGATTTCTAGCCTATTCTTTTATTTCTATTAGGAAAACAGGTTTGATTTTGTCTCTGAAGTCTTTGCAATGATCTTTTCCACGGAAAAGAGAATTTGGAAAGTGCTCTGTTATGCTAATTTGTCTAAAGTTTGAGTGAGTTTTGTCTGTGGTTTTGTTTTCTATTATAAAGAACACAAAATTTAAAGAAAGGTCACAGGCATAAATATGCCTTCATGCATACATTTTCGCAAATAATTTCATCCTGAGACACTAGATATTTAATCAGAACTGTATGTGTAGGTGTGGGGGAAGGGAATTAAACAGGAGTGTTGGAAGAAAGGCTCTCAGTAAAACAGCCAGTCTCACTTTCTTCTTTTATCTGTCAATACTTACCCTCAAGTTACAGAGCTGATGATTGATGGCAGCAGATTTAAGGCCATACCAAATGTGACAGATCTGGTATATGGCAGTAGTTAATCAGATAAGGGATGATCTTCTGAAATACCTCACTACTGTTTGAGCTCAGTTTCCAGTGTGAAGTCTGAAGCATGGTGAGAGGAAGATGACTCTTCAAGTGGAGGATTTAGCAAAAGGTTTGATTCAATTTGTCTGACTCGTCTCTCTAAGAGTATGTAATGATAGTATCACAAATAGAAGTCATGGGGTACACCATTTACTAAAAACTTTTGTCATGATACATGTTTTGTCTTATGATATTTCTCACTATTTCATCCTTTTGGTACTTGTTTCAATGAAACAAGTAAACTCTCAGCAACTGCAAAATCTTGATTTGCATTTAGTGATTGCCTTATTACAACCACTAATTCAGTAAAAGCAGGATAAACAAAATTTTAAAAAATCTGTAATTTAGGGGATGAGAATGAACAAAGTGATGAAAAGGTTGTATCTCAAATAGAACAGAATTGATGCCTGTCCCAGTGGCAGAGAGGGGGTGACACTTAGTGCGGTGTGGGTATGGCCGTGTTGTTATTCTATACTAGGCACATCATCACTGGGCAGCCTGGTTTCAGGAAGAAAAGCTGAATATCCCACCAAAAGGGCATCATTTTGCCTTTCCCTCTCCAGCAGGAAAGTGTTGACACCAGACCCCTCAAGAACTGGCCCCCACCACTGGTCGTCCTCCCGTTTTCTGCAGAGCACGGCTACAGGACATGTTGCTGAAAGGAAAGAAACAAAAATACAAATCCACACTAGTACTGACAGCACTGGCATGGAGATTGCTGCAGGGAAAGGAGTAGAGGGCAGGGACCCCAGCCCAGCTAAGATGGTCGAGCCAAGTGGAAGGGAGCCCAGATGAGCACAGATGAACCAAGCCAAAAGGAACTCACTGGAATGTTTGGAAAAACAGGCACTGACCCATGGAGTTGTCCTACAATGCAGCAGAGTGGTAAAAATGATGGTGCAGGCACCTGCATGGAACTGAGCTCAGCAGAGCGGCGGTGCAATCTGATTGGGATGACTTAGGTTTTGGGGAGCATGTTTATCGTTGTTTGTTATTGTTTCAGGCTGTTGGGTGGGAAGCATTAGCTACGAGAGCCCCCCACCCTCTTGCCTTAGTTCCCAGTGGCCATATGGGTGGCACGTGGGAATGGTCCCCATAATGCCTTTGTCTGGGGCAGCCATGCAGCCATGACCTACAGGGAGTGTCTGCCATCTTGGGTTTATGTTCCCAGTGGTAAACACCTTTTACTGCATAAAACACCTTCTTTTTTCGTATATTTTTTGCTATTGATACTACTGTGGTTATTGTGTGTCTCTTATTCTCTTGTTTTGTCCTTTGTAAAATTGTTCTTTGAGTAAATTGTTATCTCAACCCATAGTCTCTGCTTTTGTCCCAGAAGGGGCAGGTGAAGAGGAGTGGCTTATTTGGAGTTTATTTTCCATCTGGTGTTAAAATCAGCATAACAGTAAAACTGACTTTCATTAAAGACCAGTATTTTGCGAAAAACTGGGAAAGAAAAACTTCCCTGGCATTATAGGAATACAATTACATCCTTTATGATGAAAAAATGGCAAAAGAATGTGTGATCTCTTCCTCTGTGGAGCATGTAGAGAAGCAGTTTGAATTATGCACACATCAATATATTTTAAAATACTTTTTTTTTTTTTTTAAGAACACAACTTCATTATTTTTAAATCTAGGAATGAGCAAACTGCACACTGTGCAGTTGGTCTGATCATTTAATTTTGCTTCTTTAGCCTCGTGCAAAAATGAAGCTGTGAGGATAGTCTCTTAGAAAGGAGAAAGATGTCTGGAAAATAGTTTTGCCAGGAGTCAGATCATCTTTTCCCAAAGTGCTACTGACATTTCCTAATATCTGAAAATAATGTCTGTATTTTTTGTAAATATTAATATCAATACACATTTCATCATTACTTACTGTGGTGGTTTGACCCTGACTGAGCACCAGGTGCCAAGTGCGCTATCACTCCCCTTTCGGCAGGACAGGGGACAGAGAAACATGATGGAAAACGACTAGTAGGTTGAGAAAAGGCAGTCTACTAAAGCAAAAAACAGGAAAAGCAAAAGCTTGCACTTGCATAAGGAAAAGGAAAAGTCAATCTCTGCTTCGCATCAGTGAACGATGTTCAGATGCTTCCCAGGAAGCAGGGCTTCCGCACACATAGCAGCTGCTCTGGAAGGAAAACACTGTAGAACAGCAAATGCCCCACCCCATTCCTCCTCCCTCACTTATCTTTTAAATCTGAGCTGATGTCATACAGTGTGGAATATCGCTTTGGTTCGTTTGGGTCAGCTGGCCTGGCTGTGTCCCCTCCCAGCCCCTTGGTGCGGGGCATTGTCAGAGGGACACCTCTGCTCAGCAGCAGCCAAAGCGCTCATGCGTTACCAACATCCTTCCAGCTCCCAGTGCAAAGCACAGCACCGAGGGGGGCTGCTGAGAGGGAATGAACCCTATCTCAGCCAGACCTAAGACACTTACAAAATGTGCACAACAATAAGTTAGACATAGCAGCACAATACAATAATGGTACAATAGGATAGTGATACAATCTTATCCATTTAGTCTAATTTATGATAATTTAGCATCATTGTTGCTGGCATTAAATATACTATTTATTGGTGAAATAGACATGGACAAAATTATTGGGTTTTTAAAACATTTTGTGAATATTAGGGAAAATATAGGTTACTATGTACACATAAGCGGGTAAAACTGTAAACCGAACTTCATTTGCTCATTCCTCTTCAGTGAAATATTTACTGCATACTAGTTTATCTCAGGAAGAAGAAAATTCTTACTCTACTTCCTCTTTTTCAGAGTGGTTTAAAAACCTTATTGCAGCTGAGGTTGTGTTAAGGCATTTGACAAAGTTTTCTTTTTTCCTCTCATTTTAATGAGTAGAAGTTAATATTTATCAAGCCTCCATTTTCAGAGATTTTGTCCACCAGAAGCATGCTGGCTAAGCATTTGTTTTGCACACAATTAATTTGTATTAGCAGATACTAAAGCCACAACCTAACAAGTACTGTAAGTCTGTTCTCTGCAATAGGACCAGATTTAGTTTCATTGACTTTGGAAATACTCCCACTGACTGAGCATACGCCGTATTCAAGTTGCTGCTGGTTGTACTTCCAAGATGTGCAAAAATCTTACACCACTGACAAATCTGTCAAACAACCGTCTTGTAAGAGACATTCAGGAAATTCAGATTTGAGTTGTTTGTGTGCTTTTATTGAAACACAGATTATGTTGAAGAGCCTTTATCTTGCTGTGATTTCAGGAGTCCTTGTTACTGTCCAACAAGATACTCCAAGATCTTTGAAAGCACTGATGGTACATGAGATTTATGTTTCAAACAATGGGCAGAAGAGAAGCTTCAATCATTAATTGCAATTAGTTTTGACCACAAGCTGTATAGGTGATCTCAGGCTTGAGCTCCAAAGAAGGAATGAAGGATGTTTGTGCTGACATTTACCTAATTATAAAGCAGCAGCTCTCAGAGCTCAGATAGGGTACATTTCCCATCTTCTCAAGAGCTCACAGGTTCAGCTGAGATACACAGATCTGTAAAAGCTGGCTATACTCTAAGATGAAAGCAAAAGCATTTTAATTGGTTTTTGTCAAATGTTTTAATTTTTTTTTTGTCAGGTTGTTTGGGGTTTTTTCTATCTAGTAGTTTACTGTGGAGATGTTAAGAGAAAACACTGACATTTTTCTACTGGACCTGGCTAAATTCCTGAACTGGGGACTGGCTTAAGAAATGAAAATTAATGGGAAATAAAAGTCAACTACACTTTCTCTCATCTTGGATATGATCAATTTTGAATCTGAATCATAGGGTAGGGAGGTATTTCCAATACTGCCTATCCTTTAATACACATGAACTAAGATTTATTGAGGTATACCTTTTATGAGTGCAATAATCTTTTAATATTTCTTTTCTCTTATTTGCCTTTCTATCTCTCCTTCTCTAATAGTATAATAGCTCATCGTTTGTAGATCTCTTATGTACTTTAAAAACCAAGTCTAAAGTTTTCACTCCATTGTACAAATTATTGCCACATAGATGTGACTCTGGCTGACTTCAGTGACATTGCTTCAATTTAAAACTTGTGTGAGGAAGAACAGTCAGATCTTTTTTGTGTGCTAAAGAGAAATCTTCACTTCTTTTACACAGTAAAAGGTTCATACTACCTCTTTTTTTATTATTATTATTGTCAAAGCCCTTTTCATAATCAGACTTTCATAAGACAGTTTCTTAGCCACAGCTGTGTTTCATTCAGAGAAAAAAAAAATCATGAAGTCAATCTGTACAGAAAATACAATTAAGAAGAACTGAACTATTTTTTCAATAAGGACTTTGCTGTATGATACTGCTGCCATGATTTCAGTGAATTAATCCTGCTTGAATTTGTAGCTGAGATGTGACTTTATATTACTTTATATTTTCTGACATGGCCTTTTCAGACTTCATGTTTTGGTTTATCCCTCATCATGTTTTTTTGAACTTAACTGTTCAGGGGGACAGACTATCATTGTTTAACTCAGAGAGTCTAAGTAGCCGAGTCAGCTCAAATACAGCAATTGTGACTTGTTAGAAGTATTAGGTTACAAGGGTATACACATCGTCACTAAAAATAAGTGCTTGAGGAACAGTAATTAGTTGAGGAACTGTAATTAAGAAATATAACTTAAAATCCAAAACAAATAATTTTTTTTCTATATATACAGATGTAATTTCTGGGCTTCCTCTACGATGACAAATAGACATAAAGTTGAAGAAAATATGCTGAAGTGTACTAGTGGGTGGTGATTCATAACTAATTGTCTTAGAATTGTTTATTATCAAATTATTCACTCTTGAAATGAAAACATGTTACAAGTGAATATTTTTTTTCTATCTCTTTTTCCTCCTTGATGCAAAACAGTCACAGCTTAGCCTTACTCCAAATGTAAGTAAAATAGGTATTCCATGGACAGATGTAATAGTTTTAATTTCTCAGGGTCATAAAGAAATTGAAATGAAATGTAAATTTCAATACTAGAAGGCTATATTGTTATATGCTATAATTAAAAAGCATTCAGCTATAAATCAACTGGATCTAGTACCTCAGAAGCACATATGGCTTTAATGATAGTATTTCATTACTTTCATAAGATAGTTTTATACCAATATATATATTGCTACTAACAGTTAGTGAATATGTCTATCTCATAATTACACAAGAAGTTCCATTTTTTAGGAATATGATAGTTGTCCTCATTAACTCTAATTTAGACAAAATTGTGAGTGATATACATTGACTCCTGTTATAATGATCAGGCTTAGAGTACATTTCTTATAGCCATGAAGCATCAGTGCTGCTCAAATTAAAATGAATATTTGCATGAACCACAAGTCCTGTACCTCGAAGCTAGCACTACTGTGAGGATGCCATATGCCAACACTCTCTGTTCTTTTTAAACAAAACAACTAATCCCTAAGATTTATGTAGTCTTTTAGTCTTACAATACAGGGAAGGGAAATATTCAGAAGCTTCAACTAGAATGATTCATTAGCTTGTGAAACTTCTTAAGAATAAAAGATGGAAATTAATTATGCCTGGTGGCTATTTTTCATAATTTTGCTCTAAAAATTTTGAATCTGCTGATCAGCAAATATTTTATTAATTTTTCGTTATTTTTCTTAAACATTTATCTCCTAATATGTAGTATTTAATAGTTCTCTTATAGAAGAATGTACAGATGTGCTACGTATTGAGAGTTCACTCATATTTGTGAACGACAAGTACTCGTGATATTTGGAAAAAGGTATCACAGTGTTAGAGAGCAGAGGGACACATAAGGAGAGTAAGTATCAATTTCTTTTAAATTCAGGTAATTTTCATTGGTTTTATGTTCTATATTTTGCACATTTCCATTCCTTATAGTAATTCCTTTCTAATTATTGATACTTCTATTTTACCTCTTCAACTTTGTTCTTTTCACATTTTGCCTCTATTTTTTTTTTCTTTCAACCAAGGAAGAAGAATACTTCTTTCCAATTTAATTATTAAATAATTAAATTGGAATGACTAAATAGCACTCAGAAAACACAATGATCTTTTCCTGGTTTTCTGAAGTACAGAGCACCATGGCTTTAAGTACTGCAAGGAAGCATAGGGACAGTTTTGAAACTTAGGGTCCGTGAGGTCATGCACCTACAAAAGGGGAAGGGAAATATTAGGGAAAGAGCGGGAAGAAAAAGGTAGAGACAGGTCAGTAGCTGGGTTTAGGAGAAGGTCTTGCAGTAGAGCCCACCCAGTAATTTGCCTTCCAGAATGATGGGAAGTTTGGGTAGCACAAGACATGTAATTACCTCAAGAACTCAGAGTCTTGCAATGAGAGTTGGTGTCTTCCTGGAAAACAACATTGTTGCATTGCCCACCCTGAGGAGAAGGCACTTTGTTCAAAATTTTAATTTCAGTGGTATGTGTTAATTTCAGAATTATGCAGTTTTCTTTGCTTCTTTGTAAAAGTTCATTAGAAAAGTAGAAACTAAGCTTCAAAACTCTTCAGTTACCTGATGTAATTAAACAGATCAGAAAAAAATGCTATTTTGCAAATGAAAATTATGCCAAAACACTTAACCTTGTTTCCATTTCATAATATGTATCTTTATAAAATTTAATCTAAAATACTCTTTTAGCAAATGGACACAGCAATGTATTTCTGACTTAATAATGAAGTGAAACCATAAAAATGGAACTGATCTCATCAAGTTGGCACCAGTTTTAGTGGAAATCCAGAATATACCAAAAAGAATATACCATTTATCAGGCAATCATTTAGTCTGGCTAAGAATTAGTAAAAAAGATTTTTTCATCTTTTATCAAAGGAGAAACAGTTTATTATTGCAAGATTTCCCAGACAGTCTCCACTTGGGCTACTTAAAATGTATCAGAGTAACTACTACATAACATATCTCTTTTTCACAACCTTAACACCACATAAAAGCAAAGAATAAGGTAGCAGTTACTTTTTAAAAAGGGAAATGCTGTTTCACCAGTCATTTTGCTCCTTCCACAATGGAGTGAAGGGGTTTTGATGAGAAATGTAGCCTAGTGCATAAGAACAAGATATTACTCATTCCAGCTGAAATGAAGCCCTCTGACAGATTTTTAATGTATGCAAAAGAATTGTGTACTCATTCTTATCAAACATGAGGGCTACATTTAACTTGGAAAAGGTTGAAAAATCAACAGCAAAAAAATTTAAACCGGAAAGTAAAGAGTATAATATAGGATAAATTAATAACGATTATTTGTTTGTGCTAGTTTTAATTATAGGTGAAGTATTTTGTTAATAGAATATGCTTATTTTTCCACCAGTAATTTATTCGTTCTTTATCACTTTCAGACTTGTTTCTTTTTATGACAGCAAGACATTCAGTGTTCCTAACTGAGTAAGCATAGCAAGGGTAAAAAGTGGCATTTAGTTGCTGGTCAGGATAGTGATGTTTTCTCTAGTGAAGTAGGGCTATGTTGTGCTACTGCACAATCTTAGCTAGAGCTATTTGCCTTTAGTCAGGTTTACGGTGGATGACATTTAATGACACATTGTCAGGTTACATCACAGTGTTGTCAAAATTAGAGCTTTTATGCTCCTTGCCTCAGGAGGAATATCTCCATGGCATTTCAGGAAAGTATGACAGGATGAGCAACAACGGACAGTAAAGAACAGGGCAGGTTCTCAGTCACATTAAAAGAAGGAAATGCTCGAGAGCTGAGGCTATGCTACAGAGACAAAATATAATGACATTACGCGTCGAACTATCCTGTCTATTTCTGCTACCACAAGCTTGGAGTTCATAAGCTTTAAGTTAACTTGAGTTCACGAAGTATTCCTTTATAAGAACACCTGAATAACTTCCACAGTACAGCCAGAATAATTTTTCTTGTCTCATATGTTGCATAAATGTCCTGTTGAGGAACAGGGTTCACTTCAGCCACAAATTGATGTTCACATTACAAGCTTAAGTTATTAAATAACTCAGTACTATTATATAGATAGGTTTGCTTAACGGTAATGAATTGAAGAGTTTTCCCTGAGAATTTATCCCTTTTATTTGCTTTGGAATGACAGAATTATTTTAACACTTTAAAGACTTTGTGCATGAAAGTATTTCCTCGGTTTGAAGTCAGACCTGAAAACATGTTTTGGTTGGCATTAGCTTGTCTTGAAGAAGAAAAGACAGTGGTCCGATTTTCCCCCCACTATGAATTAGACTAATAAATTTACAGTCTTCTGTTTCTTCTAGAAAGCTGCTTGTACCCTGGGCTGCATCCAAAGCAGTGTGGCCAGCAGGGAAAGGGAGGAGATTCTGCCCCTCTACTGTGCTCTCATACATGGAGTACTGCACCTAGTTCTGGGTTCCTCTAAATAAGAAGGATATGGGCCTGTTTAAGTGAGTCCAGGGGATCGCCACAAAGATGATCTCAGGGCTGGAGCACCTCTCCTGTAAAGAAAGGTTGCAAGACCTGGGGTTGTTCAGCCAGAGAAAAGAAGTGTTCAGGAAGGCCTTAGAGCAACCTTCCAGTATCTGAAGGGGGCGTACAAGAAAGCCAGTGAGGGAAGCCCCTGAAAGTGTACAAGGCCAGATGAGATGGGGCTTTTGATCTTTTGACAGGGCAGTTTATGCTAGATGACCTTTTAAGGTCTCTCCTAACTCAAACTACATTAATATTCTACATCATTCTGATATATTGAAAGCTTACATTCATGTCTTTTTTATTTCTTTGGTTTACTTAAATGGAGATTTACCATGATTTTCTCACACTTTGTTATGTTAACTGATTCCCGCATGGAATGAAAATATCTCTGTGCATTTCAGAAGACAGTCTCAGAAAAAGAATTAAAGCTTGAAAATTAGTATGTTTTTGCTTATTGGCAGGATACTTCAATAGCAATTTGGCAGAAAAATCTCTGATTATTATATTTGGCTACACACATTTCTCTCTCTTCTTTAGCCTGTTCCTGCTCTAGATTTGGCTGGTTTGAACAACTCATTTGTGAATTACATGGTGCATATGTCAGAGCTGATCATGTTGTTCATTGAGTTGCTATGTTCCCCCTAACTTTGCTGCCCCAGGAAAATCAGTGTTTTCTTTCTGGAGTCATGTCTCCAGTAAAATCCTTTTTTTGTGAATGTAGACAACTCTATCTTAAAGTGAACATTGTTATATAATTTTCATGGCTATTGATAGGGATCCTAAGATGAAGTCTAAATATTTAGATTCCTCTAAATGGAAGATAATATTTAATTTGATTGTTGGTTGGGATTTTTTTGGAGTCAGTATTATATGACAACTGTCATTTCCAAAACGTAGTTTAAGAATCCCTGGTCTCCTCAAATTCCTTCTTAGCTTTCAAGATTTTGGCTCCCGGGGCTACAGCGGACTATCTGGAAGTCCTGAGTGGCCAAGATCCTTCTTGAAGAACTAGAAGACTTGAAGTTCCTGGAACAGAGCTTCTTTATCCTTGCTAGGGTATTTCTGTAGACTGGATTCTATGAAACACACACACACACACATACACATAGACAGAGAATCTTCTGCCAAATCAGATCAAATACTGAAATAAATCCGTTGCAAACTAGAGACACCACATTTATTCTAATTCAGTGTTGGAAGACTATTTTAAGGAATGGGTAAACCCACTACTTGGTGAAATTCAATTTTTTTTTTCTAGTGAGCTGTTACAAATTGCAGTTAGGGAATAATAATATTCTTTTAAACAATGACCCTGTAGTATTAATATTTAATATTGACCCTGTAAAACTTCTAACCCAATTATTCTAACAAAATATGAACTGTATATGCCAGCAGCACAAGCTAATTGCGCAAAATCAAGCCATGCAAACAATTTCGTAATTTAACTGAGGGCAGAAATAGTCCAGGTTTAAAATTATAGAGCATGAAGGCAAGATACCACTTTCAAAGTAAGTGTGGGAACACCAACATTATTTGAAAAGAAAGGAAAAAACTGCATTTAATCTAATCTTGAAACTATTTTCTGCTTTTTTTTTTTTTTTCTTTTCCACTCCCTGGGCTGGGCTCCAAGTGCAATTCAAGAAAGTAAAAAAAATATTATAAGCTTTGCAAATGTTGTTCTCATCTATATAGTGTGTCTTGCTCTGAATTCTGTGCTGAAAATACACCATCTATCAGTCAGGATGTTAAAAATGAAACATGTACAGGATGTGAGATCACTCTCCTTATGAAATCTCCACATGGTCCTATAAAAAATAATGCACTTTTGAGGCAACTGGAATGGTGCAAGATAGAATCAGAATAACTATTGATGTTTTAATGAAGTGCAAGACAGAATAGTTCTTTATAACATTTAAAAGAGAGGTTTTAAATCCAAACCCCAAATAAGCACTTCCATGATTTATGGCCTAAATCCAGTTTGCATGAGCCAAGCCAAATAATTTGGAAGAGTACTTTTTCTACCTAAACTGAAATAAGTACTTCTTGGTCATACACAGTTGGATATATTAACCAGTGTGATCCTATTTGACCCAGTGTGGCAACCCTCACTGCCCTGAAGATGTCTTTGAGAGCATTTTATTTCCTGGCTCGTTGGTGCACCAAGCTATCAGGGCACACTCAAAACACACAGCTTAGCTTCTGTGTTAGAAGGAAATATCGGGGTACCTGAATTTTTATTACATGTTCCACTGCATGACAAAGTCTTTACCCCTAAAGCGTACGTATTCCAAAACACCAAGGCTGGAATAATCAGCCTACATTTAAAAAGGGTGCAGTGTGCATGACCAACCAGACTGCCCTCTCTTGGTGTGCTAGCTGACAGCTAGAGAGCAGCAGATATTTTTTACCTTCATTTTAGCCTTTCAGAATGGTCTCTCTCATCCTCACAAAAAGGGAGAGGTGCAGACTGTATGAATGGACTGTTGGGGAGTTAAAAAGTGTCAGGATCGTTATGCTCAAAGGCTACTGCTGACAGCTGGAAGGTCAGTTATGAATGCTGTCAGGCATTAGACTGAGCTGATCCTGAAACCAAGACTATTTAGTATCTTTAGAAATTCACATGATGGGATGCAGTTCCTTGGCAAGTTTGCCAAAGATTCAGCTGTATGGAGTAGTTGATGAACTGAAGAGCAGTGCTGTTTAAAGGGACCAACCAAGGTCAAAGAGAACTCAAGATTTTTATCTAAAGAGAAGACAGAAGTCACAAAATTCAACACTTGCAGTCATGTCCAAGTGAAAAACAAATTCAATACATGCAGATGACAACTGATAAGGGACTTTGAAAAAGTGGTTTTTAGTGTCTTAGTGGATAAAGAATTGAAGCTGGGCTGGCAGTGTGTCCTTGCAGTAATGAAGGCTAACTACATACTGGGTTCCACTGGCAAAGCGTAGGCAGCAGGTTTAGGGAAGTGGCCGTTTGCTTTTATTCAGTGTTCATAAACCCTCAACAGGACTATTATTCCGAGTTTCGTGTCTCCCAGCTCAAATAAGATATTGACAAATTTTAAGATGTCCACCAAAATAACTGGGGAACTGGAGCACATTTATTAGGAGAGGCTGAGAGTACTGGGTTTGCAGAACGTGGCTAGTGAGAGGCCGGCAGGCCAGGAGGCAAGAATACACAGCAACAGGATGAAAGATAGCAGGCTTAAGTTACAGCAAGGGAAAGAAAAAATATTTCCACTGTGGCACTTCTAACCTAAGAGATGTGGAGGTTTGACTGAAAAAGATTTTGATTAACATGATACACCTTTGATGGTTTTGCTTTCAGCAGGAGATGGGACTGGATGACCACCACAAGTGCCTTCCAGCCTATGCTTTCTGTGGTTTTGCACTGCGGCACCCTCCAAACACACTCCTGGTGCTATAGTCAGTGATTGTCTGGATGGACTAAAATTTTGATAGTATCAGCATTTCTCCACTTCATCAACCATCTCCATCTCATAGACTTTCATAACTCAATGCTACTACCACTTACATGTTTGCATACCTACTTCAGTATTGCAATTGCAGCCAGCTGCTCCTACCAGCCAAGATCTGGTTTTCACATACAGACAGGACCATAAATGGTGTAGTTTCATCCTTTTCCAGGTTCTATACATAGTTGAAGCCATTACCTGCCCAGCATATAATCCGTCCACTTAGGATACTCATTTCCGAGCAGACACTTGCACAACTATGCGAACTTTCAGACTAAAAAGCAAAAAGCCCTGAAAGTAGAATTCTTCATTTACCTGTAAATTGTACCTTGAATTCCAGTTGCAATTATTTACTCTTTTCTCTTAGCCTTGACTAATTTTTCTCACCTTCTACCTTTCCTAAGTGTCAACCCTTACAAAAGAACACGTTGTTCATGACCCAGACAACTTGCACAGGATTAGGATGTTTGAGGCCAAAGGCTAATTAAATCTGTAGATGTACCTCAGAAACATAGCCCAAAGCATCTGCCTCTGAGAGTCATCTTTTTTGGGAGATAAAATGTTTGTGGTACCATGGTCTACCCAGAGCTGGAGCATGGCTGTAATTTTGTTTTACTTTTTTCTTTACCCTAGTGAAATAAAGTACAGTGTGCAAACCGGTAGCACAGTAGCTAAATCATGTCAATAAAAGCCCTCCCTTTGTTACAGTTTGTTTGTGTCAGCTGGTCCTCTGTCCTTCATAACTGTTTGTGAGGAAGTGTAATGAAGCTTCTCTACTCTGATTACATTCAGTAAAAAGTGCTGTAAGAGAGACGCTGTAGTAGCATGGTATAAGTCTTTGGTATATATGCACTTGCTAGTTTTGCTAATAGATGCTTAATAAATTATGTCTTTATGAGTGTGCCAAGTTCTATTTTAGACTTTATTTTCTTTCTTCCGAATTGAATAAAAAGTCTGATTTTTCCCCTACAGCTAAATTCTCTGGTTTGTGTTCTAGACATTTAAATAATATTATCTAGAACATGAAAAAATAAAGAGAAAAGTAGGAAAAAGATTTCACACACACACACACACACACACATACACACACACACACACACAACTCTATAACATTAGTTTTAATCTGAAAAGCACTATGTTTCTAAGGTGATTTTTTGTCTTGTTAGACTGGATTCTTCTTCTGTTGGTAGCTCTAGCACAAAGTTTATGGCCTTGTGGTGATTCAACACTAAAAGTCTGCTGGCAGTTTTCATTACATGCTTCAGATTCTGTGTCAAAATCCTTATCTACATTTCTGTAGTTTTATGGCTGTCCCTGGACAGTCAAAAATATGAACAAACTGTTGTGTCACATATGCTAACATATTTTACTTTCAAAGACATTTAAGAGGAAAAATTAATCTGAAAAATCTTAAGTGATTTTCCTCTTAAGGATGTGGCTGACTTATTTGGTTTCAAAAATGAAACCTTATCATCTGTATTAAGCATATAGAAATAAGTTCTTCTGAAATATGGGAAAAATCTAAACTAAGCTGATTATCATGTGATTTGTCACTGTGGATTTTACAGTATTTTTTTAAAAGCAGTCTGTAAAGCAAGGCAGTGTCACCCAATTCAAATGTAAGAGAAAATTATTTTCTGGCCTCGAAGCAAAGAATATCAAATTAAAATCTTTAAAATTTATTTTTTGTAACAACTTTTAAACATACTCATTGGTGCACGCAGGATAGAAGTATTAATTTAAAAATGTTCTGCAGTTTTTTTCTTCATTTTACTTAAAATCCTGCAGTCTGTAATCATCAATAATCTGGGATTATACCTATGTTGGATTATCCAACAAGCTTTCTGGGTATGGAAATTAATTTTTGCTATTACATTCTTGTGTCTCATTTAAAATGATGCTGTTAAGAAGACCACATAAATTAGTTAGTTCACTGTGAAAATGGAAATTAAACTTGTATTTTACTGAACTATCGTTCATGTTTAAAGATTGAAAACTTTTAGTCTAAGCCTTTAAGCATAGTAGTAATACTGTACACCTAAGTGAACTTGTAATGTATAGCTCTTTTTCAGATTTTATACACGAATATGTCTGATTTTGCTACATCAATTAAACCCTAGGATGTCCTTATTCATTCTGAATTACGTAAGAATTTATTTACCATAAAATTAACACCTGCAAATGCTACATAAAAGGAACGTTTCCTTTGCATTTTTTCACCTTGTTAATTTGCTTTTGATTTTAAAGTTGTCGGTTAAGAAAAACATCATGAAGACATTAGCATAAAAGCAACAGAGTAATATAATCCATTTTAAGAAAATAAATTGAACTTCTTCTACGCCAGACATTTTCTAACTGCTCAGCTAAAGTGAAAAAAGTCTAGGACGATTCACAGTAAGAACTAAAGGTACTAATCTGATCTTCTCTCTACAGAGAATTTATACGTACCAACAAGTACTTCCAATATTTGTGTTCAATATTTGATTTTAATATTAATGCTGAGATTTCCACATAAAATTTCCTGTGTAAATTTATTCTGAAATAATCACACTTTTTCTTTCCAACAACTTAAGCGTGCAAGTCCATTGACTGAGTTACAAGACCTATACCGGTAGTATTTGAAGAGCAATGAAGCTGAGTAAGGGTCTAGAGAGCAACTAAAGGAGCTGGGGTTGTTTAGCCTGGAGAAAAGACGGCTCAGGAGGGACTTTATTGCTCTTTACAATCACTCGAAAGGAGGGTGTAGCCAGGTGGGCTTCAGTTTCTTCTCCCAGGCAGTAAGTGACAGGATGAGAGGAAGTGGCTTCAAGTTTTACCAGGAGAGGTTTAGATTAGATACTAGAAAAAATTTCTCACTGAAATGGTGGTCCAGAATTGGAACAAGCTGCCCGGAGAGGTGGTGGAATCACCTTCCCTAGAAGTGTTTTATAGGTGTGCAGGCTGTGGCACTTTGGGACATGGTGTGACCACGATGAAAGATAGGCACGTCTTCATGTGTATGTCCCTACACGCACCTTGGGAGGGAGCTGCGATGATCGTGATTGACTTCGGTAAACATCAACCTACAATAGGATGTAAAGTGTTGCTGGAGACTGGGCAAACTGGACCAATTGTCTCCAGATATGGCAGGCACCTTCCATGTGGACCAGGCTGCCTTTCAAGAACAGCAGACACCACTATTTTGTCTTGATATTAGCAATAATTGTGTTATTTCACATCACCACAACCAACTAAAAATAGTTGGGTAAAAGTAAATCTATAAAAACATACTTAGTTGGGTGATAACAACTATATTCCCATAATATATTTCCCAAAGATTTTTTTAATAGATGACAGGATATCCTTGAATTTTAATACTGCCTTTTCTGTGTGATACAACAGATTTCATATTTATTGTATCTTTTTCCTGACATTTAGCATTATGCTTTGCCAGCCACAACATTTTACATGTCAAATATTGTCAGCTCTCCACTTGACTTGATGGTGTGTAATTGAATAGGACAGGACTTCAAGTGGTAGTATTTTTCAGCCAAACTTTTTTATAATTGTATTTATTCATCTGTCAGTAAATGAGCTCTTGGAAAATATCTAGTTATAAAGTTTTCACAGATTGTGAATACTTTAAGTTCCATTTCTGGTGCAGCTGCCTCTCTGTTTCTCCCCTTTCCTGAAGACGCCACCATTCATAACCCAGGATATGTGATGATTTCCTAGAAAAAGTCTCTATAAAGTTTTCTTGCTCCTGAGACAGAGAACCTTCCCTCTGCCAGCAAGGTACTTCTTGTCCTGGTAATTGCTGCAGGCATCCCTCAACTCTTCACTTTCCTTTGGCTGTGTTGCCAAGAGCAACTGTATCCCACCAAGGATATCAATAGGCTCATGGATTTGCTGGTTTTCCTCAATTTGGAAGCACATTTATCCCCCATGAGGAGAAATTGTGAAGAGAAACCTGGCACCCCATTGTGCAATGCCTTGGCTTCCTATTCATTACCTCCCCAGGAAAGGAGTTCAGGCAGGAGCCCTCACAACAGGAAAGCTGGCTTTACCTCAGATTGTGAAGGAACCCTGCCAATGAACTAACAAAAAATAGCATCACTGACCAGTAAAAGCCGAGTACCAAACAACACAAATTCTTGCTTCCTTCTTGACAAGGCTGAGCTGGCGTGATATTGTATTCCTAATATGAAATTGGGATTTGTCTGTGAATCTGTTTTAAAACTAATATTTTTAAGAGTTGCAAAATAGCATCCTTCCAAAAGCATGATAGTTGTTAGCTATGCGTGTTCTGTCACTGACAAAAATCCCAGAAGACTATATTACTGCCTGGGTTTTTTCACCCCACATACAACTGATATGCTTCTCTGTGTGGTGGGACATGTCAGCTACATGTCATGCCGTCCAGAAAGATGAGTCTAAATTTAAGAAGATAATTTATCTAGTCAGATTCAATTGTTTCAGTTATAATTTGTGCCTAACTAACCAGTGCAAAAATTTCAATTTTCTGTTAAGTGTCATACTCCTTGGCTTTTGTATTTTTTGTTTGCTTTTGTGAAAGAGATTTTTTTTCTAGTTTTGTTTTGGTTTGGGGGGTTTTGTTTGGTTTTAGGAGTTTTGTGGGTTTTGCAGATTTTTTAGTGTTTTATCTTGAGAACAGGTCTGGAAATAATAGTGTGGAGTCAAACCAAAACAGCAAACCCCTATTAACCTAGATGAAAAATTGCTACCTAGATTATCAGTGTATTTCTTGATTATGGGTTAGTGACTTTTGAAAAATATTTGTGAGATAACTCCTCAGTTAATTTTGAAATATTCTACTGATATTTTCATTCTAAATACTCAAAAACTTATGCTTTTACAAGAGTTGTATCTGGATGTTACATTATTTTGTAGTCTGAATAATTGACCAGGAAGTCTGAATTAAATAACGCGTTCGATTTGTATTTGAAGGTGACATTTCAAGCAGTAACTATTTCAGCAAAGTCTGATATCGCCAAACTTGGAAAAAGTAATTGCCTTTCTTTCATACACTCAAGTAGCAGTGAATCAGAAAGCAGGAACTTTTGAACCTGAAAGTTCTGAACGTGTATCTTCCTGATTCTGAGTTCAGTAAATCTTCTCAGCTTTGTAGTTACATACAAATTTAGAAAATAACCTGATCATATATCCTTTAGACAGGCAGAAGATACACTGTGATTGTTAGAAAATAACCGTAAATCTTCTGAAAAGAAAGCACAGAAAAATTGAATAAAACCTGGGTATTAATGGTCTTCTGCCTCTTTAGGTACAATAATATCTCACATAATAAATGCAGAAGCTTCCCTATGTTTCATGTACATTAGGGGAACCATGGTACAGCTCTTGTTTTACTCTAAAGTTTTAGATAGTGCGTTTAGATCTGTACATTAATAAAAATTGTAATTCCAATGGCTACATTACTTTTCCATAGCAAACTGGCTTTCAAAAGTGCTAGGTAATTATATTTAATAGCCCACTGTAACTAACTAAAGGCAACAGAAATTAATTTTAATAGGAATGAATAACAAATATATGTACTCTAGCTTTTATTGCTCTCTACAAAAATTTAAAAATCTGTTCATAAAATGGACAGTCTTTAATCTGCAACCTTATAAACTACATTGTTTAGCATAGTCTCAAGTGGGGTAGCGCACATCTCAAAGTATGACATTATGACTCATTAAAACAACATGGAAGACATATATTGTGTTGAAGCAAAGCTTGCCCTTTTCAAGTCTATCAAGAATTTTTCTTCACAGGAGAGAAAAAAGGAACCATTTCAAACCACACTAGTAAAGCCAAACCTTTATTTTCCCCGCTGACGGAAATAAAACAGGATTTAAAAAACTAAAAATTATCATCCTCAGAGTCCATTGGGATCTTCCATGTAGGCATAATGACCTTTCAAAAAATGTTTTAAAACATTAAGAAACAAAAGAATAATTTCACAAAAAACTAAGTCATCCAATTAACAACATTCTTGAGAGATGTTCAAATTCCTATATAGGTTATTTTGCCGTTTTTAATGATTTGGGGTATTTTTCAATGAATATATGTCATGGTTAATCTCCCTTTGAGATTGCTTGCTATACTAATCATATTGTCCATATGGTGTTAAATTAATTTATAGAGTACTAAGGTTCTTATCAGTCCATGCTTCAGATTTTTCATAAAATAAATCTGCCATCAATTTTGCTGGAACACAAATTTGTGATTCATAAATGACTAAATCTGGTCTATTTTTCCTCATATCTGGAAATATAAAAGATAAAAAAAAATCCAGAAAGTAATCATCTGGCAGATACACTTCTTCTCTGTGCAATGATGAACTGAAGGATGAAAAAGTGCAGTGCAACACGACTTTTCTACCCAAACTGCAGCCAACCTGGCAACCTCTCTTGCCAGGTGGGGATTTTTCTACTCTATCATAATATGTCCACATGCCAGAAAAAGTCCAGTAACATGGAAACTGTAATTCCTGAATAAAGTCACTGTGTATGTATTATTTTCTCCCAAAATGTTTAGCCATAGAGATGGGTGAAGAAAGATGGAAAATAATTATGAGCTGCTATAAGGATTTCCCAGGATCTTCTCTTTAGCTGAGGGGAAAACAAAAGGGCAAAAAATTAAGAAACATACATGCATTTTAAAAGAAAAAAGGGCATTAAAAATACAGTCTCAGAGTTGCCTTTCTCTCTTTGTTTTGATTTTTAACAAAGTCTAAAGTCTATTGCCCTGGCATTTCAGCTGAAAATTTTGGAAATAATAAAAGAAATCCCCTCTCACTTTTTTACTTCTCAAAACTGAATCGGCCCAACTCCCCCAGCCTTTCCCTATAAGAGAGATTCTCCAGTCCCTTAATCATCTTGTTTGCTCTCTTCTAGACCCACTCCAGGAGCTCTATGTCTTTCTGGTACTTTGGACATCAGACCTGGACGCAGCACTCCAGCTATTGCCTCCACTGGAGAAAGAGAACTTGCCTGACACATAAAAGCTGAATTACATCTCACCTTTCACTAGTTTGTAAACCCTAACCAAGTCTTTGTATTATATTTTCCCTGTGTGCTAAACAGCACAAATTTTCTTGTTCATCTGTTGATGTAAGAAGTCATACAAAAGTATTGTGGTGTTCATAACTCATTCAACTATAGTAACAGAAATTGTTTATAGCTAATAATCTTATTATTCAAAAAGAAAAAATTAAATGGAAGCAATTCAATATTTAATTTTCACTGAAGGCCACTGGTCACTGTTATTACCAGAAAATACACCCATTCAGATTCATTCATCCTCCCTCTTTGAAAGCCAGCTGGATGTATCAATAAACACTGGAAGCTTTCTCAGTAGATCTGGGAAATTCTACGTTTGCTTGTTGGAAAGATGGTATTCCAAAAATCAGGCAAGCTGAACTGTTCCCCCTAATTTGGGGATTTTCTATTTCTAATCCTGGCCAGAGTCATAGGATAGGACAAGTAGAGTCATACCTATTCATTTATTTATTTTAAAATAGACTGGCTTCATCAAAGACCCAATGAGCTACTGGTCACTCAGTGCACACGTCCAGTCAATTAACAAATCTAAGCCAGAGCCTACTTAACTTCTCTCTGCTTAAATTCTCTCAAGGACTGAACATTTGTTCTTTACAATTCAGAGATTCTAATGGGAATATTGCCACTTTTTCCACAGCTGATAGATTAAAAGCAAAATTGATAGACAACATCCTCTCCTGCAGGTAATTTTTACTATTCAGATGCTTCCTCCCTTTCTCACACCATGGTGCAATTAAGACCTTTTGTCATTTTAGTCTTTTTCCCAGTAGGCAAAGACAATCACGTCAATGAAAGCAGAAGATGAAATGTTCATGTTATTGTTCCTTTTGAGACTGAGACGAGACTCAATTTCTTTTTTTCACAGGAAAGCTATTTTCAAATGAATGCTCCAGAAAGCTTTCATTTGACATGGACTTTCATATTTGAATTTTTTATTTTATTCTCAACAAAATCTTCTGCAAAGAATACCTTGGAAACTAAACAAAACTTGAGCATGAGAACCATGGGAGTGAGTACTGGTGTATCCAAAGGGCACAGATTTTCACCCTCTCCTGTAAGTTTAGAAGAAATGATAGGCTTTGAAAAATTGACACCTGTTTTATAAAACAGTATTAAAAGGACATCGAGAAATGCAATTTTTATTTTATATGCTTTGAAGGTTTCCTTCATCTTCAAGAACAAAAAAAAGTTTCTGCAGTTATATACAAAAGGAATTTGGACACATGGGTATTAGTCATTTTGCTATAGTTCAAATAAAGTTTGAGTTAGAAAACAGAAAAGAAAAACATTTCCTAGACGTCTCCTTTTGTATCTTACAGGTTTGTCTTTCTCTTGGTTTAGTGGTTTCTCATACAAAGAAAACCCCAATGAATCACCATAGAGTGCAAAAAACCTGCTGTTTGCTTCTATACTGAGTCCATTGTGACCTCCCCAAATCCAGTGTTATTGAAAACAAACTGGAAAACACAAGGAAAACTTTATTACAAACTAAACCAAGAATAAGTTTGGTCCCTGACATTTAAAAAAAAATTGAACATGCAACATACTTTCATGCATTTGAAAGTTAAAAAACAAGCTAAACCTGTTCCTATTCAAACTTCTGGTTTGTGCTCTAAAATACCCATTTTAGTGACATTTCATACCATAAAACATATTTTTGGGGCAAAAGGATGACTAATACTATATCTGCAAATGACTGTTAAATTTTTCTGTTGAACTATAAATTCTAATTGACATTGAGTTTACTTTAAAAATCTCTTTAAAAATCTTATGAATGTTTCTTTTCCTAAACTAACTACTATTAAGACCTAGTAGAAGAGCACTAATTTCAAGCTTCTGAGGAAACATAACAGACAGGTTGAAAAAATCACAATAAATAGAATACAATTTTAACCACTAGCTTGCATTTAAAAATACATTATCTCCTACATTTATGTAGTGCAGAATAATATATTTGCTTGACTGCAGCTGATTCTTTAAAATTAAACAATCTAGCTTCCATAAGGAATTTAAAGTGGTGCTGTGTAACCAAATTGACCCAAGAATGTTTAGACATGGTAACTTCTGACAGATGCAGAGCAATATCTTAATACACAGCCAATGGAGGTCATACAATACTGCTGATATTTATTACTTTTGAGTCACGTAATTTTGAATCCTCTCACATCATCATACTTGCCAACTTTATACAAACATCACTAATCTGTGCCCCAAGCGGTACTCTTCTGATTTTTTTCTCTACTATATAATCTTTTCCAGCAGACAAGTGGGTGCTTTGGCTGTGGCAAAGGCAGTCTGGCTGACTGCTCTTCCCATGGAGAGGCAGCAAAAACGGACAGATGCACTTCCGCTGTCCAAGTCCCACCCTCCCTCCAGTCCCCCAACTCCCCTCCCCACACACATAATAAAATACTGAATTTGCATCCATCCGGCTTTCATGGTATTTTCCAGTTCTACAATCTGGGCACAGTTTATGTGCTGTTACATAACTGACAGGATTTTTTTTTCATGGGAAGGATTTAACAGAGTGGCTGCCTACTGACCACTCTGATTACTCTTATTACACTATTTTGAACTGTTTTCTAGTAATAAATAAATTTAAATTGTTCTCTACGGCAGCGGGGTAACTTGGTGTTTTTGCAAAATGATATTCAGATTTTTTCACTAGGCAAACAAAGGAGGATGAAACAATTAGGTGTAGCTTAAACTTTCAGAATTAAGCCAGTCTTAGATTCAGATTTTAATTTGAAAGGAAACAGGAGAGGAGCCATGGACAAATATGGTTATGACAGCAAAAGGAATGACAGAATTTAAGATTGTTTCTTTTACCCCAGCCGTTTTTTTTAAGGTTCATATTGACTGCTACTTGCTCTGAGGGATTCACCTGTAACCTAGTGGGCTTCATTATTAGAATAATTCCAAGAATATGCAGTTGCTTTTTTCCCTCCTTTATTTCATCCTTCTGAAATATTACCACTGAAAAGAAACACATTCACCTTCTCTTTGCATTCTGCATCCCTGGAAAAGCCATTGTCTATAATTCTGCCTCTTTCTTCTAACACAGTCTTTTACAATTTGTTGGTGCATGAACATGCACTTCCTAGAGCTACATAAAAATATACTATTATTTGGACATTTATAGACATATTTCTATAGAACTGTCTTGCTTTCCCTTGCTGCTGTATTGGACTTTGTTGTTCCAGTTGGGTTTTAATTTCATTTAAAAGACAAGCTTGATTCAGTGTGAGGTTTGTAGAAGAAAAGGACCTGGTGTTCATGGCTGTAGAGGTCATGCCCTCTCACTGTAGAGAAGATCTGTCTCTCTTCATGTAGTGGGAAAGAGGACTGCCTGGACTAAATAGGTGCAATGGCTTAAACCCAGCAGGCCACCAAGCACCACAGCAGCTGTTTGCTCATTCCCCCACCAGTGGGATCAGGCAGAGAATTGCAAAAATATAAATGAAAGGTATCATGGGATGTGATAGACATTAATAGGTAAAGCAAAAGCTGTGCATGCAAAAAAAGGCACAAGAGGTATTAATTCTGTGCTTCCCATGAGCAGGCAGGTGTTCAGCCATCTCCAGGAGAGCAAGGCCCCATCACACGTAAGAGTGACCCGGGAAGACAAATGCCATCACCCCAAATGTCCTCTCTGTTCTTCATTCATCAGCCAGCGTTACATACTGAGCGTGATGCCATATGGTCTGGTAGGGTTGGTTGAGATCAACTGCCCCAGCTGTGTCTGCTCCCAGCTTCTTGTGCACCCCTACCCTCCTCACCAGCATGCAGTATGAGAAGCAGGAAAGGCTTTGGCTCTGTGCAAGCCCCACTTACCAATAACTAAAACATCTCTACATTATCAAACCTGTGTTCAGCACAAATCCAAAACACCATACTAGCCACTGGGAAGAAAACTAACTCTACCCCAGCCAAAACTAACAAGAGAAAGAAACAGAGAGCTAAAACCCTGTGGCTACAGAGTGTGTTCTCCCACACAGACATGTAAGTCAGCCATCCAGTGTAATGTTGCTTTTATAAGGAGTTGCAGATTTGATTAGATCACTGAGGGAGCAGCAATTGCTCTCAAAGTGTAACCTACTGTTGTCATGTTCGTAAGAGCCATGTTCATTAGTGCAGCTCAGCATGACCACCTAATATTGCCTTTTTTTTGAAAATGCTTTTATGAGTCCTTGCTGATCTCAGAATTTTCTGAGAAATAGTGAGTTCTGTAAAATGTAAAATTTTCTGTTATTCTCATTTTCTGTGAGCCTACTTCCCCTCCTAAAATATAATTCTTCTACTTTTTTGTTAAAATAACCCCACTGCACAGGTGACATCTGAAAAAAGGCCTACAGAAAAAATCTGGAACTAAATTCATGTGCCTAAGCATACAGTGTCATTGTATCGTGATAATAAATCAATAAATAGGCCATGTATAATTTTTTAGGATCAGCCTGATCAGCAACAGGAATTGAATCACTAAGGAAGGAAGAGAAATTCCAAAGACAAGGTATCTTTACAAAAACACTGAGCAAAAGCTACAGCAAAGCCGATATACTTCGGAGTGAATGACTCCTCAATGGTCTTCCCATCTCTCTTTGAAAAATAATGTAGAATGATCTTTCTCCTCTTATATATTAAAAATTGCCATATGTGTTATGGAAGAACACCACTTCTGCGTCTTTACTTTTTGCATTCTCTACTGATGACTACAAAAACAGTGGTTATTTCCATGTAACAGACACTGTCATCCACAGCTTTCAGAGCATCAGGTTTAGATGCTGAGTAGCTGCCTTTAGTTTTGAGATGGATTGTGGTGGTGCATTCCTGCCCCTCCCCTTTCTCTTGAAAGCTGTGCTATGATCTGAGAATCTGAGAATAGAGATGCTCATTTAGGACCCATGGTAGGCCACTTCTTGGCATCTGAGTGTGAAATAAATACATCAGACTGAATAACAGCTCCTCCTTTGCACTTCAGTTTCATTATTATTTCAGTAGGACACCCATGACTCATTATAAAATAGAGTACTCAGCCAAGATAAATTATATAAAACAAGAGGTTTAATGCTGTCTTTAAATTGCATATTCCTCTTGTTAATTTACATAAGAGTCTGTGTCCTTCACAAGGAGCACCCAGGTATGTATTTTCAAAGCTCTACTCTCCCTCTCTTTGCAGTTTCAATGGAGTTAAACTTTAGACATGCTTGACAACATGAAATAAAATTGTGGATTGATTAGAAAATGTGCTTCAAAAGTGGGTGAGACATGTCAGTTAAAATGCCAATGTGACAGGTATTCACAAATTTGAATAAGGGTATGAGTTAAAAATTAAATATTTTCATTTGGTAAACAGGAGTAGTAACCAATTACAAAAAAATTTAAAAATTAAAGATGAGGAAATTTTGTGATGCTTCTGGTGTTTCTGTGGAATATTATATAGTAAACATCTATAAAGTAATTAGTGACTGTATTGTGTAAAACCCAGGACAATAAATTGGCACATCCACTTCTTTACCATAAGCTGTGGCAGAATCAGGACCAAGAACAGTAAATGACGGTATACTAGAAGAAAAAAATAAAAGAGAATAATAAGATTTAATAAGAGTTCTGGGGTCTTAGTCTTCTACTAAAAAGAAAAACCTTTGAGGGCTGACACATGCAATTACTTCATAGTGAATTGAAATTTACATCCAATGCTCAGAATTTCATCACTGGTTCAAGTGCCTATCAATGTGCCTCTGTACTCAAGATTGTTTGTGGATCCCTTCCTCTGTCAAATACAAATTATTGCTTACATATGGAAATATTTATTTAACTGAACAACTGTTACTGCATCTTCTGAATTGCAGGAAGCGTTAAAGTATTATATTTGATATTTTTTGCAACAGGCGGTAGCATAAAATGCAATAACAGGAAATTTTGCAGTAATATCAGGAATTTCCTAGAAATGAGCAGGTGTAGCCAGATCCATGCAGTAATAATCAATTTTTCACAAGCACACAGTTCTATCCGTGCCATTATTTTAAAGCAAAAAATACAGACTAGCTTCCAGAATTGTTTTGCTTTTTACTGTTCACAAGGAGCACCCACTGACAAACTGGTTTTGTTTGGTTTGGATTTTTTTTAATGAAGGTAGACTGCTTTGAAAGGTGTGTTTGGCACAGTATACTAGGAGAAGAGTAAGTATTAGACAAGATAACACTTGTCCAGATTTCTCAGAACTGATTTGTATAGCTGAAGACTTTGGGACAAAGTAATGTAAGATTTAGAGAATTGTCTTTACAATTAAAAATATATATATAATAAAAAACAAACAAAATGCAGGCATCAACAAGACTTCTTCCAAACTTGTATTAAGATTTAAAACTTTATTTTGAATGTTCAGAACATCACCACAAACATGGAAACTAGTAGACACAAATTACTTCATATCTAGTTTTAAAATAAAATATTTTCTAAAGAAATTGCAACAACACACTTTCATGACAACAATATGCCTTAATATTTCATATCTACATATGAAATTCATGCATTTTAAAGAATTTTTTTGGCTAGGTTGTGTTTTCTGGGTGCTAAAATTCACTGTAGACCTTACATGTTTTAAATATTTTGTATACATGTTTTAAACAGGTTATTATAGTAATACCACATTCCCAAACAAAACACAAAATGTAATAAAGCTTTATATTTTCTTTACCTTATTTTCTTCCATATTAAAAAAAATAATTCTGTATGTAATAGCAAAACAAACATTTTAAACCAGCTCACATGTATGCTAGATATGTAAAATCTAATAATATAAACTAGGATGACAATGTAAGGGTATAAAATATGCTCTCTTTTGAGTCTGTGGTCCTTGAGTAATATTGCTTCTGTTCTGGCCTTGCTTTGATACATGCAAGTCCATGAAATACTTCATGGCTTATTATGTAGCAGGTGAGGAGTCAATTGGGAACTAAAGGAAATGGTCCTCAAGCCTAACACTGGCAGCTACTTGTTTTATTTCTATCTTTGCTGTACAATTATTCTATTCTTGCTATGAGGCACATTCAAAAAAAGTTCAGGGCTAAATTTCAGCCTGTAATATCTTTGCAGTCAGTACATTTTATGTAATTGAGATCCCCTATATTGTACTTCTGCAAGATATTTTACTATGTAAATAATTCCTCCAGTTAAAGCAATAATGTTAAAAGGTTCTATATATACCTTTCTTTTTCAGTTTGAGAGTCTATCATTATTCTGTGCTGGCTGCTAAGGCATGTGCCCCACATGATGACCTTTGGCACCGGTGTGTTAGCGTCTGAGGTCAGCCTCTCTACTTTCAACCTCTATATATGACCAATCATGCCTTAAGGTTGATCATTCTTCAGATTTTCCAGCTTCATCCATGGAATCCAATGCTGTGACATTGAGTATCATCAGCAAATTTATTTTACAAACAAGAGTCAATGTATAAACATTTATAAAAGTCTTACTAAACATAGTGCTTTTAAGTGTTTTGCATCCCTGATCTGGAAATAATATTTGATCTATTGACAGACTGTCAAGAAAGATGCACTTGGCTGTATAAGTCAAACCAGGTTTCTTTATGTGTTTCAGGACCTATTCAAGAACATGAAGAGACAGTCTGACAAAACACAGAGTGAGCACTGGGCTGTGACAGACAAGATCTGCTTTTGTTCCTGGGTCTGCCACTATCCTGCTAGACAGTCTATGTGCAGTTGTTTCCTCTCTTCGTGCCTCACTTTCACCACCTGAGAAGTTAAGATAATGATGTTGTCATTTTTGCAAAGTGCTTTGAGATTTATGAAGAAAGAGTGTTGTGTTAAGAGCCTGGGATTTACTGTTAATGAAGGGCGTTAGCTTTTTCCATGTCCTTTCCAGTTTTTCTTCTAATGCAATGAAGTAAACACACACAAAAAAAAGTCTCTTTGAAATCAGTAGGAGTTTTGCACTCAATTCTACTGGTGCCAGGATTTCTTCTGAGTGAATGGCAGAAGTTGTGCTCCTTTCTAGACACTGCTAGTAGCAATTCTTGTGTATACTATTACTCTGGCTCTGAAATGTCTGTGCATTTGTTAGAAAGGTAGAAGGTAAGCACGCAATAACTCTGAAAGAAACAAGGTAGCAATTTTTAATGCACATACTGCATTTGAGCATCCCCTGGAAGATATTTATAATGCAATAGCATGCAGGTTAAGAATATTAGTACTTGGCTTCATTTTCCTATGTTTATTGACATAAATATTTACTAAAAATATGATAGGCTCTTTTTATGGGTTCAAAGCAGTTCCTAAGGTACAAATTGTGATTTATGCAATTTTTATGTGTCTTTTAAAAATTGTATGTGCTATTTTATCTTAGATAGCCATTGTTATCACTAGGATATATAATTCAGTCATTCATGTTTGTTTTTAAAAAAAACTTTGGAGAGACATCCAGGAAAGCTCACATCTTGTACCATTTTTCTACTTTCAAAGGTTTTGAGAAGAGCAGTTTCTCCTGACAAAATGTTTTCAGTAATATGTTTTCTGTTCTCAGCTTTTATTGCATTATAACACAGTCCTGACTGCAATTCTAAATATGCCAAATACTGTATTGCTCATCCCAGAAAACCTTCTTTTAGAGACTGCTGGGCCCTAACTTCAGGTATAGATTTGGTTCTATAAGTAGTCACAGCAGTTCAAAACATGAGTTTAAATGGCAAATATAAAATACTTCAGACAATTTAAAGGCAATAGATCTTGTAGTGCATGAACATAAACCCTTTTAATCTGAATAGAGTAATGTAAAGATGTATAACTCAGCTAATTTGATAATTTGAATAAAAACTGTGTATCCTACACCAACCCCTCTCCAAGGGTAACACCAGCTCAAAAGACATTCCATTCATTCACTAACCACACCATGTGTTCCTTTAACCAGCAGCAGCATTAGAACTGAGTCTTTCCCACAGAGGCTTTTGTAGGGGACTCCCCAGTCAGTTCTCCCTGGGGAAGTTTTCTGGTTTTTATGTGTACACCATTTTGTTCTGTCATTCTTCACAAACAAATGTCTGTTCTTCTGAAATATATTCGGGCCAGAAACTCAGGTCGTTCTTGAAGCAATGAGTCGGGAAAAGATGATCTCCAACTCTCTTACAGGGACTGGCTTTTCCATAACCTTCAGTTAAAACACTGCATCATACTACAAAGAAGTGTCATGCTGGGAGGGTAGAGACAATATCTGTTCCTTTTGACTGCTATACCCACACTTCCTTTTACTGTGCAACAGTTCGTTTATTGAGCAGATCCAAAACTATCTTATGCACACTCTCCTACCAGTCAGTAATGAAAATGGCACAGAATTGTTTATCCACAGCATTCTTGAAGGAAATGATTAGCGCCATCCAGCATGCATTTTTAAGTTCTGGGTTTCTTCACAACAATTTGTTTGTTTTTCTTCTGAGTATATGTTGCTTTTTCTTGCAATAATATGCAAATGCAAATTATATTAAGTTGACTTTCCAAATCTTTAACATTATGTGATTGATTGAAATTCTTCTTTTTTGTAAATTACAAAATAAGATATTCTGGGACATCTTTCCTTTTCTTCCTGATTTATTTCAATTGATAGTGAGAATATACACTTTTTTATTTTTCAGGTTTTTTCATAGCAATCACAGTACCTCATTTTTTCAATTTCCAAATATTTCTTTTAAAACAGGTACTAATAATTAGGATCTTGCATGGTTGTTTGCTGTTTATGGGTTTTACATGCGTATGGTCAGATGAGACTTCACAGCTGACTTCTGACAGTGTGATTTCACATCACCACACATTTGCCTTTCAGCTTCTCCTTCCTTTTCTGCTGCTTGCTTTTTTTCCCATCAATTTGCAAACTCACAGTCCTACGTTTCTCTAGGTTTAGCAATTCTTGGAACAACTCTTTCACATTGTGGTTCGTCTTGGCAGAAGTCTCCATGAAGGCACATTTCCACTTCTTAGCCATGGCTTCTCCTTCGCTGCTTTCTACCTCTCGATTTTGATTCTCATCATTTTTATTCCCCACCAGCATTATTGGAATGCTCTCTATGTCTCCTTTAATCTGACATATTTGTTCGTAGATTGGCTTGAGCTCCTCCAAGGACTGTCGGCTGGTGATAGAGTAAACCAAAATAAAAGCATGTCCTTTGGAAATAGAGAGACGTTGCATGGCTGGAAATTGATGGCTCCCTGTTGTGTCAGTTATCTGCAAAGTGCATATGCTCTTATCACAGCTGATCACCTGACGATAGGTGTCTTCAATGGTAGGGATGTAGCTCTCTCTGAAGGTGCCCTTCACAAATCTCAAGACCAAAGAACTTTTTCCCACTCCTCCAGCTCCAAACACAACTACCCTGTAATCATTGCTTTGCTCAGGCATGTTTCTCTGTGTGTCACTTTCTCAGCTAGGGGGGAAAACCTAGGAGAGAAAACAACACAAACAAGACAGACATTAATACAGGTACATGTGTAGAGTTCATGCTATAATATCTTTCCCAATGAGAGAAATCAATGTGATATAAGTGATGGCATACTAACTGTAATAATTTAAGATTTGCAGAGGGTTACAGAATTATTTATTTCAGTAGTAAATTTAGGGTTTGCAATCTAGTCTGGACTGGTAATAAAGGATCATCTTCATCACTTTGTGGCTGATTTTAAATTAGTATTGCGTGTTTCAGTATTCTTCTTACTGGACTATTATTCACAGAACTAAAAAGCTGCATCTGGGAATTTCAACAAGGCCAAGGCCTGAACAAACTGTAGAAATGGAATTCTTCTCCTGTATCTAAAATAAATCTAAAGTAATAGTTGAAACAGATTACTGTACAGGTGTATGACAGCCAATTACTCTGAACACGCCAGCTCTTCAGTAGAATTTATCTCATACAACTGGACTACAGTTCTGAGTGAAAACTCAGATATATTTGTAGATTATTCAGCAACAGCACCTCGTGAGCTTTGTTTATAACTCCGTGGGAATGTGTGTCCCACTTCACTGTGTTTAGCCACTGGCATTTCAGGTCAAAGAGTCCATTTTGATAAACTCAGATTGCTCACATTCAGTCTGCCTTTTCATTCCAATATTTGTTTTGCAGCATATGATATGACACAAGACTTGCTGTACTTATCAGAGAGGTTCTGCAGATATATTCATAACATTTTCAGTGGCTTGTATTGCTAAGGCTGGCAAGTGTATATGTCAAAGGTCACAAAACTCTGTGATTCCAGAAGGCAGTTCCCTTTGACAAAACCCATCTGTATATAGTGAGACCACAAATATTGATGTAATTACTAAATGACAGAAATGGAAAGGTTTTCACGTTTGCAAGCTGTAGCTGGTTTAGAATTCATTGAAATAAAGGTAAAGATGAATTTGTCCTCCCATCAGTTGCAGCTCAATAGGTACACACCACGAATTAATCTTTTTATATTTAGTGAGATTTAAGCAAATAAACACTAAAAAATGGAACCCTAAAAATTGAAGAGATCATAGAATATTGTTACTTTTCAGACCAAATCCAGATGCATAAGGGGTATATGTGGAAAAAAACACAGTATTTTCTGCATCAGTACCTGTTATGAAGAAAATGGGCAGGTTTTATGGGGAAATTTGTCCAAATGCCTTGATGGCACCAAGTGATTAAATTTGCCGGTTGTAATTTTGCCTGCGTAGCAGTAAATCCAAAGCAACCCAAAGAATTTCTTTCTTTTTGAAAGAAAGCCTCCAAGCTATTTCTTCAATGCAGCAGAAGGAGTGACTGCATTGCAGGGGGTGATTTTAAGTTATGTTTTACCTGTCTAGCAGCAGGACAGTACTGATGCCATAGAGGTATGGTTAGTCAATCCACACGCCTTTATCCCAGTTGTAAGCTCATTCCAAAATTTGCTTCTGTATTTAGATGCTGTTGCTGTTTGTGCCAGTTAGGTTTAAGCTAAAGGCAAGCCATGCTGCACTAATGTCTTCAATTTGTTGTTCAAGTATATCCTGATGTTGTTATCCTTCTTGTCCAGGGCATCCTATAGTGTCCTAATTCTAACGTCTGAGTAAGCTGAAAACATCTGTCTTTACGTAATATGTTGGATAAAAGAGTTGTACTTCCTCATCTGCCATACCATAGGCAGAATAACCAGTGCAACTGGGGATGCTGATCCCGAGGCGAAATGCAGAGCTGCCACAGCTCTGTCTACCCAGCCTGGCTTCAGGCAGAAGGCAGCTTCATCCCTTCCATCTCTCCTGTGCTACTTTCACTGTCACTGTGAGAGGCTTGCTAAAATATAGGAAAGATTGATAAACAAGAGTGTTCATCCTGAGGCATTGAAGCAAAATTGTTTTTCTGACAGCGGAATTCAAGGAATGGAAAGAAAAAGTAGCCCCAGAAAAAATGCTCATGTATGTGTTTATAGAAGAAGAAAAACACTCTGAGGAACAAAGAAAATGAGTGAGCAGCTCATGATGTTAAGAAAAAAAGGAAAAAAAGCTGGAAAAAGATGAGGAGGAAGAAGAGAAAGCTAGCATAATGTTGTTCCACTGAGAATAAATCTGTACCTGAGAGCTGCAGACATGAAAATTCAGGACAGTCATAGAGCTTACAGTTGTGGATGACTGCACAGAATGAGCTACCATAAGAATTACAGTTTAATAATTTCGTCTGAACAAAAAGGCAAGAGAGCAAAATCTGCGAATTCCACCTCAGAAGCAGCTTAAGCATTGCACAATCACATTTTATGTAGCCTAGGAACTACAGGACAAGAAAAAGAAAATGCACTACGAAAAATTTTACGAAGATAATCAGTGAAATATGAAGTAGAGAAATAAAACTAAAAGCTAGCTGAGTGTACTCCTGCTCTATTACACTGCATACTTTAAACATATTCAGAAATTTCCAAGAAAAGTGACATATATAGTAGCCCAAAAGATAGAACAAATTGAAATGTGGCATTTAATGTCATGAAGTATAAGCATACAGAAGAATTCTAAGGGATGCTGAAACAGTGTGGTAACAGTCTTCAAAACATAGCAAGTTGTTGCAAAGATGGAGAGTGTAGTGGAAAAAAAGTTCAGTTTATGGGCTTACATTGTAGAAGACATTCACATTAGACAATAAGAAAACTTCACAGTGGTAAGAATAGCAGACCTATTGCGTGGGGACATTTTGCAGATATTCTTTAGAAATTACCATAGTATCAAGGGATAATTCAAGGTGGAAGGGACCTAAGCAGGTTTCTGGTTCAGACTGCTCATCACAGCAGGGTCAGCCATGAGACCAGAGAAGGTTGTTCTGTCCTGTACAGATGTGAAAATCTCCAGTGTTTCCCACAGTCTTTCTGCAAAACATGCTCCAATGCAAGATTACCATCAGGATGATTTTTTTCCCCTTATACCCAATCTAACCTGCTCTCTCAACTCCTACCTGTTGTTTCTCCTCCCAGCACCCATTGTTGTGAAGGGTTTTATTCCATCTTTTTGATGGCTTTCCTGTAGGTGTAGAGGACTACTCTTTGGTATCCTTTGAAATGTGCCTTCCCCAGGCTGGACTGGCCCTGGTCCCTCAGCCTGCAGAGCAGGACAGTGCCGCAGCTGTGGACACCTTGGTGCTCTCATCAGCACTTGCTCCAGTTTATCGATGTGTTTCCTCTCCTGGGGGTGCCCAAACCGGACAAACTACATTGCTGTTGTCCCGTGAGTGCTGAGCAGAGGGGGATTATCACCTCCCTCGGCCGGCTAGCCATGCTTCTATTCATACAGCCCAGGGAACAGAGGGGCTTTGCTGCACCTGGGGCCACTGCTGGCCAGGACCAGGACACTGCACAGTACAGCTCCAAGACCTTCTCTACAGAGCTATTTTTCCCCAGTCTGGGTGACTGCAAAGGAGCAGTAACCTTAACTGCTCTTTGGTCTGTTCTGCCAAAATCAAAATTACAGATTTTTCTAAATTTGTCCTGATCAGGAACTAAAAGAAAGAAAAAAAAAAAAATCAAAACCAACCCATGCAAAGCTTTATGATCACAGGAGAAAGGATTCCCTGAATACTTTTTATCATTTGTTTTCTCTGTGAGATTGTGGTCAGATAATATCTTGCAGTGACAATAATACTATATGAATGTGGTGCACTTATACATGAGTGTTCATTTATTAATACTTTTCATAGCATCCTGTTAGCTTACTAATGTTTCTTTGTCTTAAAATGTATTAACTGAAACACACAGGAGGTCAAAATAAAGTACGGCATTATTTCATCAGCTTATGGCATTCTGGCCAGTGATGGTATAGAAAAATTAACTTGAAAGAAGCCTGAATTTTCAGATGTACAAGATCACTCTGATTCAGAAAACCAGTCTGTTTCATAATCTGCAAAGAAAAAATAGTTGCTTTTTTCCCATTAGAATGGTCTTTGTAATGAAGCCTCATTTGCTGCCTTTGCTACTTTCACAAACTACATCAGTGAAAACTTACTGTGATCCTCTAAATTGTCAGCTTATCAATGCTATCCTTGCTTGAAAAGGCAAAGCTCTTCTAATACCAGACATTCATACTGTTCATTTTTGGTTGTCTGATTGCAAAGTTCAGCAAACCAATGAGTGCGTACCTCTGCGGACTTAACTGTGTTTTCTGCAGATGCTCTGTTAGCACAAGGCTGGAGTTGCCCTAGTTCAGCTGCTGCAGGTGAGGCTGATGGGCTATTCACTGTGGCAAACCACTACCTCCAGTTCAAACTCAGCTGCAGACCTTTATGTTAGTCTGCATGCTTTCCCTAGTTATTTCTGACATGCCAGGTGAAAGAATTGAAGGGTTTTTATCTGATAGAAGGATACAGTTCAAAGTCTGAGTAATTATGACATAAAATCATTTATTTTATTTTATAGTGGGAAAAATATACATTTAAAATATTTAAATAAACCTCATGTTACAGATTATGCTCTTCATGGTTTAAACTCAGTGTTCTTTGACTAATTAGTTACAGGTGTGTATATTAGCATTATGAAATCAATCTCACTGATCCTGTACTTAGCTACTGGATCCCCAAGCTCTCTTTTATCTTGAATTAGGTTTTTTATGGTCTAACTTTTCTATCAATTGTATTTATGACTTGCTGGATAGATAGAATATGCAATAACAGGCAAAAAATAAAGGAAGGCTGAAAAATAACATCTAAAAAGTAATCTGCTTTATCTCTACCCTTAGAGTAACATAAGATTAGAATCTCACAGCTGGTGAACTCTTTCTGTTTATGCTTGAAAATGGGCACAGAAAAAAATCACCCTATCTCCAATGTTTCCAGTCTTGTGTTTTGTTACAAAAGATTTTCACCATGTTTGTATTGTTAGACTACCATGAAATGTCACAAATTGTAAATTTAGTTGATTTTTTTTACTAGATTGTATTCTTTAGTGTAGCATTCATTTTACAAAACAGCATGATGTTATCTTTGCTTTCTGGAGTCAGAGGCTTCGATTGCATCTTAACTGATCTAGTTTCTTGAGGTTTTATGATGTTCTACTCAGACGTCACTCTGATATGAAATTCAGCAATTGTCAGATGCTGTTTATTAATTTCCTGAAAGCTCTTTTTCCTCAGGTAAAATTGTCTCATGTCAGTCACAGAATTTTTTTTTTTTTTGAACTCTAGGGCGATGTCTCTGTTTATATTGTCATTGTTATTGTGAAAAACCAATAAAGTACAGGCAATGCATTTAGTTCAAAATCTTGCCTCAATTTAAATTAACAGTCCATGAGCCTATCTGGTGATGACACCACTATACAAAGATACAAGATGCAAGGTGAAGAATGTAGCTACAGATAAGACGGATTTCGGCATGGCTGTAAGATTAATGTCCATTTCCCAATATCAAAGGTGAAAAATGTCACATTAATTATATAAAAGAGGGAGAGAGAGCTCTGCAAGGAACTTTTTCTTCTTCTGCATGTAAACAAGCATGTCTAAGGGAGTATTTGCACCATATCTGCTAATGAACACGCACTTTAAGAATGGGGACTTTCCTATTTCCAATGTTTTCATCTTTTAATACAAGACGTGCTTTTTCATTCTATTTCTTCACTTGTATTCTTTGGTCTTTTCAAGTCAATGGAAAGCTGGACACATTTTAAGACCAAATGACAACTGTTAAAACAGCTTCTTCTTACAACGTAGGGTTCTAGTCCATATGGAAAGGACTTTATTCTCATGCAGAACAAAATGTTCTTTGAAAATCTGCTTCTTGATGATCTGCTAGTGTGTACCATAATTTTTTTTTTTCACTGCATAAATGCAGTAGCACTTTTTATTTATGTTGTTCTCAACTACAGTTGGAGAGAGAAGCATTTATAGCTTTTCTCTCCTGCAATAGAAAGAAGATGACCAGAGAGATTTCCTGAGAAAGTGGCATCTTCTGGAGAAAAAAAATAGTGTGTCATAAACCTGCTGCTTTTCTCTGATACATTGTCCTTATTGTAAAATTTGCTTGATTATCTGAAAGTAAGGGACAAAATCAGACATTTTTCTTATTCAATGTACTCACATAAATCAAAAATTCAAACTACAAATTCAATTTGCTTAAACTGAAACAGATTTCATTGAGAGCTAGGTTCTCTACAATGTTGAAAATGTTTGAATTTGCACAGAAAATTAATAATTTAGAATCTTTCAACTGAAATTAAGTTTACAAAGTCTTTTAGAGAGATTCCCTAAGAGGTTTTGTGGGTTTCTTTCATGCTCCTGGCCTAATATAGAGGAGAAATGGAAAGAACAGGAGTCTTTCAACTTCATGTTGCAGTATTTTTCTGTATTTCCAGAAGGAGACTACTGTCCTAAGTACATCTGTGTGTAAAGGAAGTAAAATTCAGCCTCTATACTGTCCTGCAGTCACAGGTGCTATGCTCTGCTTTAGCAAATTGTCATATTGTTGTCACACCAATGCTGAAAATCTCATTCCCAAAACAATGCCTTTTCAATATTGTTTGAAACCCTATGGAACCCTTGGTAAAAGAAAAAGATCCCACATGCATAGTTGTCACTCTAAGAAAATCTTTACTAGTTCTTTGGCTAACATAGGGCCAGCAGATGTTGTGGCAGAACTAGCTTCACTAGGCAAGAAAGAACTGGAAAAAGATAGGGGAGGTAAATAGAAATGTTTCCTGTAGGAATGACAGGTAGCATGGGGTTTTGCAGCTAGGCTTAACTAAAGCAGCATGGCTTGAAGAAGGCAGGACTGGTGGCAGAAGAATGAATGACGCAGAATGATCTATTGATTCCCTTCCCTGCTGAGGGTTCATGTGCAGAAAATGCAGAAGGTGCTGGACCTGATCCAGCAAAGAGCTTTACACCTAGGAATACACTGAAATTGTTTGCTCTGATGTTGCCTAACAGCTTTCAGAACTAACCCTTTAGTAACAGATATGTACTAAAGAACCATTACTGTTAAACAAGATTCAGCATCTCTGAACACATGTACCATGTTAAAAAAAAAGTCCACCATACCTTCATCTAGAATTGGAAGTATTATGCTAAATTGATCCAGGAGGGGCAGGTGAATACACATGAAAAAACTCCTTAGTTTCATGCAGAAACAGAAATATTATGCTAAGTTTACCCAGGGTGGACCCATAGGCTGTCACTTTCTATTTAGTGGATTGGTTAATCTCAAAATTAAAAAGGGAGAATTTCATGACAGTTCCTGTCTAAATTCAGGCTTTGCTTTAGGTGTTTTAGATACTTTATTGATTTATCTATTTGAGCATTTTGGTAAACCAGTGTCTTAATCTTTAAATGTTTATCATCAAAACTCAGAGAGATATTACTCAGAAGCCTTTCCATATATGTAGTTAGGTATTCATGAATGCACACATAGAAATAAAAATGTCAAGATAACAGCATTGTATTCAGCTTTCAGTTCCCTCTGGAACTGGTTTTTTTTTTTTTTTTTAAGTTTCCTTCCCTATGTAACTAACTAAATACAGTAGTTTTTCCTCTATTTTCAATAGATTTAATTTAACCAAGTAAAGACAGAAAGATCAACTTACAACATTGTATGTTGGCCTTTGAAAAAGTAGGACATAATGCCATTGGGCAAAGCAGTATGGTTATACACTGGAAATTGTCACTCATACAAATGCAGGATCAGAGGCTCAGTCTGAATTTTCAACTCCTCTGGTTTCTAATAGTAGAATCATTTTTGGTATTGAACAACGACTTTACGTGTTGTAGTGAACTTCTGCTTCTCCAGGGGTACACTAGAAAAATAAGTTCTGCCTTATGGATAATGGTAGGTTTTTTTAAGGTTTCCTGAATGGAGAAGCTTGGAAAAGTACAGATCACTAAAAAAACCCCTCAAACTAAGAAAGAACATTTCCCAAGCAATCATTTTACTTTAGAGGTTTTGGATGACTCTTTCTATTGTGAGATTCATAGCAAAAATCCCAGCATAGGTAACAAGCTCTTTCCATATAAATATGTGTATTTACACAGAAGAATAGTACACTCATGGAAGACTGTTTTCCACTCAGCAGAGGAAATTGTGAAGACTAGTGCCATTTCACTGCAGTTCTCAATTCCATAATGTTCATTTGAGACTACTTATGCAAGTCTTCTGTAGAAGCAAAATTATTAAAGGTTAAGTGCTTGTGACTTATGATATAACTCCTGTCATTTAATTTTCTTTGCTTGGCTGGGAAGGATAGTTAGATTGCTATCCTGGCCGCAGGAATACTTCTGATGCTCTTACACAGCCCAAATAATATCCTGTTCAAAGCAATGGCTTAAAAACAACATTTTGCCACATGTTTGTTGGGCAATAACTTGTGAATAGGTTAATGCAGTGGATTTCAGGACCCAAAATGATCCCTGACAGTTAATTAAATAATGTAATACCATTGTTGATATGTTTCCAGACACTAGTAAGAAGCCTGTACTTCCAACAAAATTTTTATGCAAATCAGAGTGTTTTGAAAACCAACAATTAAATAACTGTGGGGTACAATATAGTAATAGGAGCATTCTGACAGTTTATAACTGTTCACTGCCCCAACTTGCAATACTTTCAATTCTGAAGTAAGACAGGTAGGTTTAGCCTTAAGAGTAGTTTCTTCTTGATTGATGTCTCTTTTCCTTGCAGTGTTACACAAAATTATAAGAATTATATTCTGAAGATTAAAAAATACTTAGTAACACATGGTAGCACTGGGTTTGCATGTACAGATTGGGAAAGCAGTAATGTTATTTATTTTGGTTAACCATAGTATTTTAGCTACAAATGGTAGCTGCTATTTGATTATTTAGATAATTAACTCCTTCAGAAGAGATAGAAGTTGTCAGTTTAAATTTTCAGGGAAGAATATAAAAATAAATAAAAAGGGCAAGTGTTCTTTTCTTAGCTTCAGATTCATTTTAAGTAAGAACTACTGGGCTTATTAGAAAGCAAACAGCTGCAGTCCAGGAATGGATTTGACCTTTTCATATGTTTTCTTTAATATGTACCTATTTTGAATGAGGATGCTGAAAGGCTGATATAACTTCACTGACACTTTTTCAGATTCAGCTAAATCCAGTTTCATTACCTGCAGTCAGGTTGATGCTGACTGAATTTTACTGCTGTAGCATATTGCAGACCTACATAGCCAGAGAGACTAATTTTAATCTCAGATACAGAAGACTAACATTCAACTCAAAATCATTTTCTCGAGAGGGGCTGCTCCTGACCTAGTGTAAGAAAAAAGTGCATTTGCTATAGACTTGACACACACTGTTTGACATTTTGGTCTTGTCTTTCTTTGATACCTGTCTCAAGAATTATCCTGTTATCAGTATTTTGTAGTTGAAAACTAATAAATATTTGTTTTCTCAAAAAGGCAAATTAGACTGTTCTGTTTCAATTAACGCATTCAGCTGCACTGACACTCAGAGGTTCTTTTCCACTGCTTTTCCAGCAGTAAGGTAAGATAGTTTAATGCACATTTTGATTTTAATGTTACAATAAAAATTCAGTGATGGTATCTGTTTGCTGATACTTGGAAACATATGTGTGTAAAGCAAAAATATCAAATGGGAAAAAAAAATTCCAAAAATATTTCTTCCTGGCACATTTTTGGAAATTGCTCATTTTAAAGGGAAATTAATTAATCTATATGTTTTACAAAATTGTAATTTTCATCTTCTATGTAATATTGATTATTGCTCAATTAGTCCTAGTAATATAAAATACTAAGGGGAAATTAACCAACATTTGGAATCAGTGTAGAAACTAAACCAAATGTCCCATAGTGCATACTGTTTCAGCTTATGTGTGCAAATGTTCTGATACTCACTCAAAGTGTGGGACATGAAACATTCAAATGCAACTTACCATGTGTTACAGGACAGTTACTGAAGAACACTGTGAATTGAATGTAATCCAATGTAGTACATAAATCAAAACAACAACAAAAAAAAGGACAAGTTTTGAAACATAAAGAATGAGAGAAGAGGGAATATGGAATTTATGCAGTTTTTCTGTAGGAACATCTTCAAACCACAATATTGTTTATTGCACATTTATTTTAAAAATCTAATTTTGGGAGCAGTAGCACATACTCTATCACAATGAAAGTCTAATTTTACACTTATGGTGCTGGGATCTCGACATGGGCAGCTGTGTTGGCTAGCACAAGAGAAAACCAGAAAAGAAAGTTATCAGATGATCCTCAAAGGAGACTAGAAACAGTGCTAGTAACAACTTCAGGAACAGCAGTATCAGTTTATATATAGTCCGCTATTTTTATTGGTACTACAGAGACTGCAGTGCTGGTGTAATATAATCATGACCACTTGGCCAGAAGGAGCTTCTGAACTCCAATCAACTTCTAAAGAGCTCTGCTCTGCACTGTGAGAAAGGGATATTATTCAGCCTTAGGTCCATCAGGGATTGTGAGGCTGCTGGTGTAAACAGTAACGCAGCACAAAATGCTTTCATGTGACTGATGTGAGATATGTGGAAAACTGTATTTCCAAAGATCTTGACTCACTTGCAAAGGGACTCCTTAGCGCAGGAAACTTCCAGGGAAAAGCAAAGATGGTATTTAGTACTGAAAGAGATTTTCTGGTTTATCAAATCTAATGTTTTGCCTTTGCAGGCAGCCATTTAATATAATCTCTTCCATCAAGTTACAACTAAAAAGCATTTAAAATGTTTTCTTTATATTACTTCAACTAGAATGTAATTTAAGAACCTTGATGCTCTAATGGTTTGAAACCTTCCAGCCTAAGTGTATTCACAGCTCATTTATACCAATCTGTTCTCTCTTACCAGGGATAAAGATAAATAGCTGTACATCACAATCATTCCTCCAGATCCATGGGACCATGGATTTACAGCTGTGTGCTTGAACTTGTTCCATGTTTGTACAGTTCTTCATGCAAGAGCTTCATAAATGTTGTGTGGTGTGAGAGAGAGCATGAAGCCTGGAGGAATATCACATTTCATTGCCCCAGAACAACAGCACAAAACCTATTCTGCATGAATTGGCACTACTGCATTTAAAAAGGACAGATGGACCCCAGAGAGCAGCTCCTGAGCATAAGTGAAGTCCACTAGACAGAAAAGTTAAAAAAAAAAAAGGGGGGGGGGCAGGAAGCCAAAATTACTCTCTAAGCCAGCATTAAAAATGTCGAGACCTGCAAACATTCTAGATAACAGTAAACAGTAAAGATTGGCAAAGACACAACAGCAGTTTCATCTTTGTTTACCTAGAAAGGTATGGGGGTGTATAGCTTATATAGCTGTATGTGTGCGCATTTATAAACAGGCATGTATGTGTTCACATATTAGGCACTCATGAAAATAGTACATTCAGAAAATTCTTTAAAATTAAAATCCATCCAATTTCATTGCTCCACTGTGTGCTCACGTTTCTGTGGCTGAGTGGTGCAGCATACTGAGCATCCCACATTCCATGGGGAAGATAGCAAGGGAGAAAGTGCTATCAAATCAGAATTCAGCAGCACTCAGGCACTTGAGAATGGTCTTTCATGATTTATTTTCTTTCACTCAATTGGAAGAGGGACCATCTACTGAACAAAAAAAAATTTCCTGCCTGAGAGTGGGATGCTGCAAAGTTGTATCTGTCTCAAAGAAAGAAATACCTTGTGTAATTTTATTCAGACTCCACATTTTTGTATTCTTCTATCAGTTAAGTTAAAATGTAGCTTTCATTTAAAAGAAATAAAAAATTAATCTCTCCTTAAGCCACTGCAGTGGCAGTGCTATAAACTAGGGCAAAATTCAGCACATCGAGTTTTTAATGAAAGACAGCTTGAAAAAAGGTCATTACTAGCATCCAAGCACAAAGAAAAATGATATCATTAAACTGGCCAGTATATGTATGACCAGTGCCTGTCTTCCTTGCTAGTCCCAGTTTACAACATGCCATGTTCTCTACATAAGATATTAGCTTAGAGCAAATCTTGCAGTCATAACTCATGCAAAACTCTATCGACTTTAGAGGAAATTTTTCCCGAGTGAGCACTGTGGATTTTGGCTGAAGCAAATTAAGACCTCTAATCTCAATGCAAAGCTATGCCTATTGTACAAAGTGATACACAAAAACAATGGAAAAAATTTACCTGTGTGGGAACAGAAAGCTTCAAATGTTCTTCAGTTTCTGCCTGTCATTGCACCAGCTCTTGTCCCTCTCTGCCCTGGGCTCCCTCCACCAGAAAGAAGTCCCTGCCTTAATCAAGGGGCTGCAGCTCCGCCGCCTGCAGCTTGCCTTTGCGCCGTGTGTTGGCTGCTGCCTGTCCTCCGTCCCCCGGCTCCGCTCCCCTCCCGCCTGCTCCCCAGTACCTGGCTTGTGGATAATGCTCTTGTTGGCTGGATCTCAGCCTCTCTCCGTCTGCTTTTACGGACAGACTGACTCCAGCCTCTGCTAGTGCTACTGCCTAAATGGCGACTGCAAAGCTCATCTAGGCTTTTAACTGCCACCTACTGAATAATTGTGGAATATATATGAAGGCATATATACGTACAAGCTGTAATTTTATGGTTTTCTCAACCAATGTACTAGATTTTTACAATTAGTCTTTAAAGCCTCCAAATATCCTGTAGGTTATCATTTAAAGCTGTAGGTTACATTAACCTGTGCTCACAATTCTCCCTTTCTTTCAGCACTGAAACAGAGAACAAGCCTGTCCCTTTAACTTCAAAAAGCTAACAAAGCCTTTGGGGAGGCTAATCCCCAGGGCATAAAACACCATAGCCCTATTCAGATCAATGGAGCTGTGCTGATTTTTATTAGTTGAGAAATTAATCCCTTAGGCCTAATATTTATTCACCAAAAAAACCCAAAATAAACCAGTAGAAAAAACCTGTGCCTTAAAAAATAGCTTTTGTCCAACATACCTCCTCAGAATTTCACTCACTTGAAACAGATTAGACTTTTGTTTTTCCTGACAGTAGTGTAAAACAGGATTCTTGAGGTTTATGGACAAACATAAATTAAGAGATTTTCTCCACTCTTAATGACGATTTTCTTTCTTTTTTTTTTTGTGAAAAATCCAAAGGCAAAACCCAGTGTCTCCTTCAACTGTTTATTTTTAAAGCAGCTCCTAGCTCTTTTCTTTCTAGGCTAGGTTGGGGTCCAGTGGAGGTGTTTGAACTGCCACTGCAGAAAGCAAGCTTAAGTATAGAGTTTCTCTATGAACCTGTGTGAATCCCCAGACAAGGCGTGCAGACCCTGAGATTTTGCTCAGCTGGGTAGTGCACAGTGCTTAAAACATCAAGGTTGTGGTTTCAATCCCACAACAGGGATGTTAAGAGTTAGACGTGATGATCTTTGTGGGTCCCTTCCATCTTAGAATATTCTGTGATCTGTGAGATGCTACCCTTATAACCAAATAGCATGAGTATGTAGGACTGTGATTCCTCTAAGCCAGCTGCTAACATGTTGCTGAGTTGAGTTCTGACATGAAAAGGGCTCTATGCCCATCCTGAGGAGCACTACCTTGTGGAGGACTGGTAGCACCCAGCACCTACCATAGCAGCAAGGAAAGAGTTCAGTTTTTATGCTTGCTGTGACTGACCAGATGAGTAGCTAAATCCTTACAGCTAATTATCCTTACAGATAATTTTTAAATGGCACCTTTGGTGGCATTAAAAGTATGTTTTGCTTGTTTTTTAAAAATGGTTTTGTTTTGATTGCTTTTATGAAAGATTCATTTATTGTGTTAACACTTTTGTTATGGGCTTCACAGAAATGTAGAAGTTTCTCATCTACATGTGTATCTTACAGAGTATATGTGTATTAGGATACATGATGACCTGCAAAATATGCCCTGAGGAAATAATTTGCATTAGCATGTGGTTCTGCTACAGATTAATCCTAAGCCCTGTTTCCACAGGCTCCCGGGCAGCAAGCTGTGCATCAAACCATGTGGTGCAGGCCTGCTCCTAGAGCCTGATAGCAAAGCCTTTCCCTTGTCTTTGTCACCATTTCTCAGCAATATCTTAATCCTGTGTACATGGAGAATTAGTTAATATCTCAAAATGCAAAAATTATATTATAAACTAAAAATTAGAGTATAATTACTGCAACACAGCAAAGGTCAAGCTATAAAATTTATAACGTTGCTCAGGGCTTTAGACTGTGATTTTTCCTGATTCTGCCCAATGGTAGTATGGGTGTAGAATCCAGACCCATTTGTTCAATGAGTCAAAGTGCTCTTGTGTTTACAAAGAATATGGCTTCTTAATAATTTTTGATCTGAGTCCTCAGCAAGTACATCCTTATTGCAAATACACCTTTCAATTTTCCTTAAAAACAGTGGAAGCATCAGAAGAATTTTAGAGTCATGACTGGCCACAACTTTTACTCACTCAGCTCATGTTACAAGTCTGGGAAAATCTAGTTCTTGCACTGTATTCCAACAGGATGGATGTTCAAACTTTAGAAAACATACCTTTTCAAAATGCTGATTATTTCTAAAACTGAATTTATTTCAAACATAAGTATAGCCTGTCTTCATTCTTTCCTTTGCTGTCCAAAGAACTGATATTTTGTACATGTACATGTTGCAGAAATATACCTTACAAAGATATACAAAGTCCATTTCTACAGCTTCCTACTAGACTCTATCCCACCAAATCCACCATGAGATTTTTCTGGTCAGAAGCACAGTACTGAATTATCATGCTATAATTCACTGTAAAGGAGTCTTGTGTGACATTTCCCTGACTCTCTGTTGAAAACTAACATGGCAATTCCTGTCCTCAGCAATGATTTTGTAACATTTCTGCTTTAATGGCATTGTTCAGGTGTTCCAGGCAAGACTTTCAAAATCTCAGGTACGCCTCACCTAATGATATTATTCACACGTCATCCTAGCAGAGGATCCCACAGAACTAAAGCCAGGTCAGTCCCACAGAGGCCAGCAAAGGCACAGCTGGGTAAATATTTTCCTGCCCTAAACTGCAGGGAGGATGCATTGGTCTGGATGCTGATGCATGTGAATTTGGAGCAGAATGGACAGGGTCTGTTTGCAGTGAAGACCTTGCCTTCTCCCAGTGGCACCACAGACCTCCGCTCTACAAAATATATACCAGTGTGCTTCATGTGTTACTGCATGGAAGGGAAAGTGCAGAAGGCAAGGGCACAAAGCCCTACCAGGATATTTCTGTTACAAGCTTCCCTCACGAATAACAGTCTTAGGCAAGCTATGTTGCTGTCAGGTTTCTGCATCCGAGCTAGAGAGGGCATTTAAGGAGCAAGACATCTGCTTAGTTAGCAAAATATGAGCTGCCTAAAGCTTGAATGCACATTTAGCACAAACCTGCATAAGCACTGAAAGTACAGCTTTTGAGTCAAAACTCAATCCATGGCCTATATACAGCATGGGAAAATGAGAAAGTCTTCAGTTTCCCTGGAAAAGTTTAAGATTTAAAACTGTGGCTCACGTATACAGGTTTTCTCTCTGCAAACAGAACATAATCTTGACAAAGAGAAGCCAACAGAGAGCAAGGACTAGGCTCATTTTTTTCTATTCTCAGAAGGCTTTTCTCCTGTAAACCTCCGTTTCTCTGGAATGCTTTCACTAAACCACAACCTGGCTAAAAAATATATCCCTCTTCTCTTACATGTTTGGAAAGTTAATGCCTTAGCTATGCAAAGCCAGAAAGAAATTTAGTTCTTCCTTCCAACTGTCCTTCAAAATGGCAAATAGTTACTGTAAATTTTTAATACTTTGGTATCTTCTTATACTGTATTTAGTTGTTCTGAAAAATTAGCCAATCTGTTGTCTACATCATCAGTATGGAGGACACTGCAAAAGCTCTTAGCATCAGAAATATTTACTGGAGTTTTTGTCCAACAGGAAGAAAGTAGTCTTCAAAAAGAAATTATTATTAAGAGTGATTCTCCAGGACACCTGATTGTCAGCAGGATCTTGTTATGTCCTGAATTTGGTGCAGTCATTAGATTCCTGCTCCATGATTATGATATGGCAAGTAGCTACAGGACAGCTCATCATAAAGACTATATTTTGTATTTGTGCACTGCATCTGAATTCTAGGCAAGTTCCACCATTTTGTAAATGAAGCATAAAATTGTAATGGTATTTTTACTGTCTGCATACTGCTTAGAACCTGAAAACTAAAAAAAAAATAAAAATATTTCTATCAAGTAGCTATTGCATAGAATTTCACACATATAATGATCAAACTTTTTACTGTACTTTTGCAATTCAGCTAAGTGCATCATAGTTGATTTACAATGCACTGGAGCAGGTGACTACCTCTGGTAGAATTACATCTTATGTATAAATCAAATGTGATTAAAATATATGTAGTATACTAGGCTGTTAGCAGTCGACACTCAAATAATGAGACGATGCGACCAAGTTCTTCCTGAGTGCAATTGAGGTACTCATTTATGTTGAAGGGACTCTGGACTACTTCTTGGTCTGATTGCATTAAAAAGATGGGTCCTTACCCAATATGTTTAAACAGCAAAGTTTCACCTGACAACCAGTGTTGGTCTGTGTTGTGGAGAAAGCAATTCCTCTGGAGAGGGGCACATTATGCTGTGTTATTTTCAGCCCTTGTGGGTGATAGAGGAAATCTGGTTTTGCTAGCTGTGGACCTTTAGTTCTTTTTTTTTTTTTTTTT
>VZRN01003992.1:230771-265966 GCA_013397935.1 Dasyornis broadbenti
GGCCTGCAGAGGCTGCAGAGCTCCGGCGCCTGGAGCTCCCCCTCCCCCTCCTTCTCCACTGACCTTGGTCTCTCCATGTTGTTTTCCCTCACATACTCTCACCTACTCCTCCTGCTCTGGCTAAGGAAAAGTGCGTGCACCCATTGTTTTGATTTCTTCTTAAATATGTTTTTCACAGAGGCGTAACCAACATCTCTAATTGGCCCTGGCTTGGCCAGCAGCATGTCCATCACCTCAGAGCTGGACATGGTGAAGGCTTCGAGAAGCTTCACAGAGGAGCCAACTTTGTGTCCCCCCCAACTAGAAAAACCTGGACCAAGCTAAACCACGACAGTATCCAAATCCCCCGTTCCAACAAAAAAAAAGCAAGCAAACAAAAAACCCAAATTTTAAAAAAAAAAAGAAAAAAGAAAAAAAAAGAAAAAGAAAAAAATATTGCTATCTACCTTTAAGTCTTGAATGAATCATCATCTTTTACCAAGGCATTTTGTGAGGTCATGTCGTGGCCTCACATTACTAGTGGTAGATTATTCTGTACTCAGTAGCCTTGCCTTCTCTGCTGGCTTTTGTACAGGTCTGTGCACCCCACACCCATCCCCTGACATCATCAGCACTCAAAAATCTGCAAAAGACATGCACACTTGATGTACAGTTCCCAATAATACTGCATCAATCAGTATTTCAGTGAAGCCTTTATATGATCTAAAGTTCTGGTGCAGTCTGTACCACTGCTCCACTACAAAGGCAATAAACTTCACCATAAATGGTCTGAGCTCTTCACAGCTCACCTTAACAGCTGAAAACAAGGATTTATAACACAGCTGCTATAATTAAATCCACTGAACTTCCTGTACTCTCAGTATGAGAGTAGCATAAGCTCTGCAGGTTGAAAGCTTCCCCTCCCAGCCTGTTGGTCTGCTTTCAGGATATGAATGACAAACTATGAATGCCTTGTGTGATCCCTCGTGCTAAGAAAAGATGAGATACCTCTTTCACAACAAGGAAAATTCTGGCCTCAGCATCTGGGTGAAATCCTGTTCTGCCCAGAGAGCTGGCTTCAGCATGGTTGTCAGGGCTGCCTTGCTGCCTTCCCTTGCACTGTAGTCTTTTTCTGCAGGTTTGGCTGAACATGGTTCAACACAAGTTGCTCTAAGTTTTCTGCTAAAGGAATTTCCAGAAACATAGTGTTCAGGCATTTACCCCAAGAACCAGAAATAGGAAGCTTCTCAATGGGATTAGCAACATCTTTTTTTCCAAATGCTCTTTTGAAGTTCCTCTAGCTGTCTGGATATTCAGTACCGAAAGCTACTCTGAGAGAGACTACAGTCACTAGAATTTATTCCCCTCTTATCAAACCCTAAAGAAAGCTGTGAAGGAGCTTGTCTTAGATTACACCTTCTTAGGAGTTCACAGAGTGAAAGTTCTCTGTCAGTTCCATTTTCAGCAGCTCTTCAGTGCTTGTCTAGCCAATAATGACAACCTTGTGTGTCCCCTGGTGCTGCAGCAGTAAAAAAAACCCATTCGAAAATATCTCACCCTGAAAAAGATCAAGCCTAAGGGAGATTTTTTTTTAATTGCCAAGTTATATGTGGGAAGATATTCATTTTGGTTCTACCTCTTTAAGAAAAGATGAAAAAGACAATGTAAAAAGTAGTTCAGTTGTAGCTCTTCTGAAACTAATGGTGTTAAAATTATTTATTTCAGCAACAAATTTATCCTATAGGATATATTACATAAATAGCTTTTTAAAAATATAAAACAATACCCAAAAGTGTAAAGAGTATAAAAGGCAAATATGGATCTTTATACAATCTATCTTTTTATCAAACTTTCTGTATCATTGAGACTAACTTTAATTTCTAGTGTCTTTAAACAAAAGGTTGGGGTTTTTTTAAATTTCCACTTATACTCCCAAACAAAAGTACTGGCACTGTGTTAGAAATCTATGAGACGAATGTTTAACCAAGAGCACAATGAAGAAAAATACTTTGGATCAGAAAAACACAAAAATACATTGCTAAAAATTACATATTTTTGATAGCTTCTTGCACTGATGTATATGACATAATGGTGTACTAAACAGCTATTACCAGAAATATTTCTCCACTGCCTCTTGAAAACATTTCAATGTTTGTTCATCTCATAGAAACTCCAGCATTGTGAAAACTCATAGGAATAATGTATTACAGCAGTATGCTGGTGAATGTTTGTGAAAGCTGGACAAAAGAAATTTGAGTGGCCAGCAGAAATGATAAAATAAAAATGTAATTAAAATAACTAAGAGAAGCTTTAAAAATGTACTTCTGAGGTAGTTAAGTGAGATATAGAAAACACTTCAGTGCATAACATGATGCATCATTCCCCAGTTAGGTATTTTTAGACACCAGGACACCATACTATCACCAGGATTTGTAGCATGTTAGTATGCTTTGATTTTTCCAGTAGATAAATTTTTGTTCCATCTTTTAATAGTTGTGTGAATTAAACAGAAACATTCTGCAGTAATAACATTCTGACTAACCACAAAAAAGGCAAGAAAGTAAAAACAGACAGTCCATGTGCAGCAAGTCACTGGCACTCTGCTCTGGCTCAGTTTCTTGGCATATAGGTGCAGAATTCCACACTGCAGTATTTCCTTCAAACCTTATCTCACAAATACATCTTTTCAAGTCAATACAGAAAATCAGGGCCTGATTCTGCAGACTCTGCTCTCAGAAAACTTCTGTGTGACTGAATAGCCTGAGTATAAAACTGAAGCATATGATCCCTCATAGTCACTCTATCATGTATTCAGACAATGTGAGAGTGAAAAGAGGTCCCACATGCCAGGTTTTCGAAGGGCAAGGCTGTCTGGTATTGGTCAAACACTTTGTAATATGGGATTCAAAAATGGATATACATTTCATGGCATCTGTTGGTGCCAGGTCTGTGCCAACTGGAGTGTCCCACAGCAGCTGGCTGTGGCTCTGCAAGGGTCAAGAAGTACCATGGCTGTACTTGGAAGCCTTGCAGACTGCTCAGTTCACAAAAACATCTGCTAGCTGGTGCCTGACCTCAGAACTGGCAATGCCAGGGTGACACGTGCTGATGTCACACTTCGTTTCTGACTTACTCTTCTGGGCATCAGGGCTGGCTGGATCATTTGTCCGTCCAATTTTCCTGCTTTAGGTCCTTTATGATGCCTGTGCTGGATCTCTCGGGCTTCAAAATGGGCACTGGTGACTTTGCCATCCGGCTTTTAACCACCACTGGGATGTTTTATCACCAGGCCTCTGAGAGATCAAGCTAATGCTATGGCTTTCTCTTCTCACCCCACAGTCATATAAGATGTGGACCAAGACCAAATATATGACTCTAGGACTCCAGTGATACTTTTAATGGTATTTTTAAAATATTATTATCCGGAATACAATTTTTTCTGGTCTTTTTAAGTATGATCTATGTAAAGACAGATTACAGTCCTGTGTGAAATCCAATATGGGTGGCTCAAGACAATATTACATTTGTTGCCTAAAATTTAGGCGACACTGGAAATTTAAACTGAGTTAACTGATATTCAGTGCTCTGTTCTTCATTTTCTTGGGTAATGCAGAACAGTAACAGGGAAAAGAGCAGTCAGTGATTGAAAAGACCATTTATAGCACATACTACTTGCTAATGTCAAAACAGTTGACCCAAAACTCAGATTCTGAAATTGGCTACATGTTTTACAACAAGAAATACTGTCAGCACTCTCACTGATTTCTTGTCTTTAAGGGGTGTTGCCTACATGAATGCAGTAGGTTTGGGTTGTGGTTTTGGTTTGGTTGTTTGTTTTTCTTTTGGGGGTGGGGTTGTGTTTCTTTTTGGGGTTTTTGTTTGTTTGTTTTTGTTTGGGTTTTTTTGTTTTTTGTTTTTTGTTTGCTTTTGTTGTTGGTTTGGTTTGGTTTGGTTTTTTGTTTGTTTTGTTTTGATGTGGGGTTTTTTTGGTTTTTATGGGTTTCTTTGATTTTTTGCTTGGTCTTTTGCATCCTATTAAAAAAAATAGTGAATTTAAGCTAATGCTGCACTCATTTGGTCTTCCAGGGATCCTTTCATGTTTTGTCCTGCTGGACAGATTAAATTGCTTCAAACGGGGTAGAGTTTCAGGGTCCAGCTCCCAGAAAGATCAGTTTAATGTACTGAACAGGACGACATGTGATAAAGGGCAATCAGAAAAAGGAATAGAAATGGGAAATGAAAACTACTGTATCTGTAGCCCTTTGAGGGACAAAGAGTGTAGGAACAAAGTTAGAATAACATCTTTGACTTGAATGATGTGATAAAGGTCATTCTGTCTCTAACAGAATGTACCAAAAGTGCATTAAGTTGGAAATTACCGCAATTTTAACAGATGATAAAGAAATACTTTGATGAAAAAGACAGTATAAAAGCTACCTTGTTTGGTTACGCTGCAATGAAATCTATAGGCCAAAATAGGGAGCATTTGTTTTAGTGTAGCTAGAATTTCTCCATAATTATCTGAATTACAGTGTTAGGTGAACATAACATGTCACCAAGCAGAATTGTACTCTATGTTCCACCAATTTGACTGTCTTTCAGAACAGGCGTATTTTTTAGATTCATTTATTGTAAGGTTAGACATCTCAAATGCAGTAACAAAAATTTGTTCTTATCTATGCAATTTTGCATTTCTAATTACAGTGCATTTTAAAATTATGCATTTATTTCTCTCTATATATGCAGAATATATATATTTCTCTCTGTATGTAACTATATGTAAACATAAATAAATTTATTTAATTTCTATGTACATTTAAAGCTTGAAAACAATGTTTCTTTTTTTTTTGATAACAGTGTATATAACAGAAATTATTGTGTCAGCCAGATAATTATTCTTTATTTCTAACAATGAAGACTACAGTATCACTGGTACTACAGTATATTCTGGTAGTAAATAGAACATATTATGCTCAAAATACTGTACAAAATCCCCTCACTTCTTTGTATTCATGACTACTTTGTCAGTTCCCTACCTCCATTTCAGAATTCAGACCAAACAGAGACATTTAAATTAAAGGATCTGGACAATTTCCCAGAGCCTTGCTCATTCATTAAACACATGCTGCTGCCTGATTTTTTGGAGAATCTCAGCTACAGTGATCATTGAATCTGTGCTGATTACTGGCCACCTCACTGTGCTTGTATTTATTGGAGGGATTGGATACTGTGCATTTATGTATTCAATTTCCACAGGCCAACCAATGCAAAAATCCCAGGAAAAAATATTTTGACAGGATAGTTTATGCAATTTCTAAAATTTATCCAGAAAATGCAATTAGCACAGATCTTGCTATCTCTTTATCATCTGAGGCGATGGTCACAAAGTAAGAAAATGCTGTGTTAAGTCTTTCTCTGCTTCAAGCAGTGCAACGTGGCTGATGTAATTGAATTGGAAACCAGTGGGCTGCTGCCAACCATGTGCTTCTTTAACTGATCACATGTGAACACTTTTAGGAACTGAAACCCACGTAAGCTAACATTTCCTGACGGTTTGGAAATCTGCCTAGTAGATACAACCAAAATTAAAAAACTAAAAAATAAAGAAAAACCACCCTAGGGAAAAAAAAAAATCCAACACAAACAAACCCAAAGCCAACCCTAAAATGGAGATCGTTAAAATACATCAAGAAATAGATTTGAGTATTTTTAGGATAGGAAGGTATCAAAGCCCAGCTCCACGCTTTTCTTATATCGAGCCTACTTATGAGTATGGAATATCAGAAACTTTAGGAGAAGAATGGGATTTCAGAAATGATGATGATGAACATCATGAGGACAAAGAAGAAACATTCAATTAATTGCTTTTCATGGGATATTTTCATTTAAAACTGCTAGTAATTGTACCTCAGAACTCTGTAACAAACTGTACCAAACTGTATTTTAAACTAAATTTATATGAACAAATAATAAGTCCAGAAATATATTACTCTGATTTTCAGTATTATTTACATGTTTTGGCAGAAAACATTTAGACCTATTCTTCTTCAATCAGTCTTGAAAAGTCAGATGAGATTCTGAAGCACAGAATGTGCTTTTCAGTTTTCATCTCATCATCTGAGGTTACTGCATGTGAGTACTCTTTCTGAGCTTAAAAGTTAACATAGTCTTAAAGGGCATCAGGCCAATCCTCCAATTAATTGTGAAAATTCTGAGAAACTCTGCTTTTCATCCATCTAAAACAGCAATTGCTGAACGATTCTCAGGCTCCTATTTGGCACTCATTGGTACCTGCTCCCTTTCAGGTGCAGTCTGTGAATAGAACAAAATGTACCTATCCAGTTGTAGCTGGGAAATCTTAACCAAGCACCGCAACAGGCATGCTTCAGATTGAGTCAGTTGTTTCACACATCTCTTTTTATAGCCATTCTTGTTGCCCATTTGACTCAGAGCAAGCATTAGAAATGGTTAGAGAAAGAATCAAGGAAGTTTTGGATTCTATAAAGTATTGATTATACAGATCAAATTGTTCAAGTGGCATGATGGTTAGGGTACATTTCTCACCCCATATCAGTTCAGTTCTGTCAAGCTGAGTATAATTAAGCTGGACATATAAGTCCTTCTGGTATCCTACAGAACTAGAAAATGGAAAATGGTTAACTCTAAAAAAATAAAATGAAGCTATTATTTTTATGGATTGATTTGTCTTTTATTTCAAAACAGTTCTATCATCTTCCAATAACCAATTGTTCATTATGACCTGTGATGGAATCTGTAAGCAAGTGGAAGAGGGGAAGTGGCATTTGCTCCCCAAATTAAAGCACATACAAACAAACAAAATATTAAAAATCCAGATTAAAAAAAGGAAAATACATCTGTCTGCAACAACTCTGTTCAAGCAAGAAAACAAGATGCCGAAGTGCTACTTAGAAATTAGTGACATTTTTGAAAATTTTGTTTTTATGAAATGGGTCAACTATAAATCAAGATGTAAAAGAAAGAAAACAGTCCTTTTGCTGTAAAGAAAATATTACAGAAGAGTCATTAATATATGATGGAAAAAATGCATCCTTGGCTCACCTGTTACAGAGTCAGCACTAAAGAGGAATGCTAGCCAAAGGGGAACGTGGTGAAGTAACATTTTATTAATCCACAAAGTGAAATGAACAAATTTTATTTACTTACATGTGTCATGAGTGTTTTACTTGCTGTTGCTGTTAACAATTGATAGGTTTGTTATGGTTATGTCCAGGCCTTATTCTGTTCACAGAAGGGAAGCTGAAGAGTGAATGTCGAGTCCTGAGGAATATTCTGCACATTTCCATGCACACAAGCCTGTTACTGATTCTCAGCATTATCCTTCTGCTGTTTAAAGAACCCAAAAAAACATCTAAAAACAAACAAACCAAAAAACAACTACCATAGAAAACTGAACTTTTACTTCCACTTCTGATTGTGAGAAGGAAAATGACAGTGAATCCCTTGTTTCATCTGGATAAACAGTCGTGAGGGAAGTGTCTTATTGACAAAGATATTCTTGTCTGTGACCCTGGGTCAATGGCTGTGGCTGTGCGACTGCAGATTGTGAAAATACTCCTGTTTTTCCTCCGTCTGCTCCATCTCCTCTATCTACCTTAATGCACTTATGATGGCATCCCAGGACACTATATTCAGTGCTAAAACTGAATCGCCTATTAAAACAAGGAGCTATCAGTCACCATTATCTTCCTGATCATGACATTACTTGGCCATGGTAAACAGTGTCTCTCCACTGACATCCTGGAAATATTGGTGTGAGGCTTTTGCCAAACATAGCTGCAATAATAACTGCAGGTCTCAACATTTCTTACCAGCAAATATTGTATTTAGGAAGCAAAAGAGATACTGAAAAGCATTCTCATGCTTTTAGCAAACCATTTGAGCAAAGTTGTGGTTAAAATCATTCCCCTAAACCCAGGAGAGTCTGTTGTTTCCCCTACCATGTTCTTCAGAAGAAATATTTTCATCCTCTGTATTCTCCCTCTATAGTTAAATACTGATGAAAGTTTATATGTCTTTGGTTTTGCATACATGCATAAAATAATTTTGGACCTATTCCCTTTTATAATCTACACAATGTTTTTGTAAGACCAAAGTTATCTTTTCTGGAGATCTCTTCTCTGACATCTAGGAATTTCATAGAATTTAATAGCATTTCTTCCATAAATATGAAAATGAATTAGAAGAAAGGAAGGGACTGGTCACAGGTTACTTTAATCTACTATTGATCCACAGATTTGTGTCAGGCCCTGGCAGAGGATAGGGAAATTGTAGTTATCTGACTCTATCCAAGAAAGTGTAAGTGGCATGATATCCAAAACAGCTAAAGAGAAAGCCAACTGCATCCTGGGCTTCCTGGACTGCATCAAAAGCAGGACAACCAGCAGGTCAAGGGAGGTTCCACTGGGAGTTCTGCATCCAGCTCTGAGATCTCCAGCACAGGAAGGACATGGACCTGTTGGAGGGAGTCCAGAAGAGGCCATGAATATAATCAGATGGCTGGAGCCCCTCTCCTGTGAGGAAAGGCTGAGAGAATTGGGATTGTTCAGCCTGGAAAAGAGAAGTCTTCAGAGTGACCTAATTGCAGCCGAAGGGAACTTACAAGAAAGATGGAGAGCAATTAGTTACAAGGGGCTTGGAATGACTATCTAGCTGTTTGCAAGGGCGTGTAGTGATAGAAGGCAGTATGGCACTAAACTGAGTAGGTTTAGATTACATATTAGGAAGAAATTCTTTACTGAGAGAATGGTGATGCACAGGCCCAGGTTGCCCAGAGAAGCTGTGTATGCCCCATCCCTGGAAGAGTTCAAGCTCAGGTTGGACAGAATTCTGAGCAACCTGGTCTGGTGGCAACTGTCCCTGTCCATGACAGGTAGCTGGAACTAGGTGATCTTTGATATCTCTTGCAACCCAGGCCATTCAATGATTCTATGATATTTGTGTTTACATATGATTTTGGTTTTGAGTTACAGAATCACAGAGGTGGCTTTCTTGAATACTCATCTCTGTTCCTGAGTTACATATTGCTGAACTTTAACAAGCAGTATTTTCATATTCTTTAAGCAAGCAGCTCTTCTACAAGCTAGTCACTGGCACCCTTGCAACAACATATGAACTAAATCCAGTTTTGGCTCTAGCATCCTTCACCTTTAGCATTTGATTAAGCCATCTTGTTAGCTCTTGGAGTAGCCATCTGGACACTAATTCTTCACCAGATGTCCTTCTTGCTTCACATGGGAGCAGCTCATTGCAAAATACTTTGATTGATTTTCATGGTCACTGATGACAAAATACCTCCAGGAATTTTTATGCCTCTTTTCCTCATCCCACATTGTCCTGGTTCCAGCTAGGACAAAGTTAATTTTTGCAGTAGCCAGGAAAACCCAGGGGTTATTCTATACAACCTCACATCACTTTGTAAGAATAGGAGAAAAGATCCCTTCTGGGTCATGTATTGTGGTGGAGGGAGTGATTGGGCATTCTCTATTGTCAGGGGTTCCACAGGGAGCAACAACATGTGAATTGTTGACTTTTTTTTTTTTTTGTACATGCTGTCATTATTATTGTTGTTGTTACGGTTTGTTGTCTCATTTCATTGCTGTTTCCAGTAAATTGTACTTATCTCAACCCATGATCTTTACCATTTATGCCTCCAATTTTCCTCTCTATCCCACTGCAGGGGCAGGTGGGGAGTGGGGAGCAATGGAATAATGCATGGTTTGGAGTAATTCAGTGGAAAGACTAAATTTGGGAATACCATTCCTAAACCAAAACACATTTTTGTGTCAAGGCACTGAAAACGGCTGTGTCTTTGCTTTCATACTGAGACAAACTCTTCCCTGGGAAGACTTCTAGGGGAAGAAGCAGAAAGAAATCACATAAAAATTCAAATCTCCATTATTTTAAAATTGCATTCCTTTTTACACTATATGCATTGAATAATAATTTTTTTGCATGCAGTTCTACCAATGCTAAAATGAAAGATCTAGATTCCAACAACTCCTTTTGCTTAATCAAAGTACCCATGGAAACAGATATTGGTAAATCTCTTTGAAGATTTCTGTAATATCTCTATACCAGATATTTCTCTTCCTTTCTAGAATTTCTACCATTTCATTTTTTAATTTTCTTCTTTTTACATTTTTGTTTTTAGGAACAATTCCAGACAAAAGTAAAAATTACAAATTCTTTATAATTATTCTAATTATAAAACTAATCATAAAGTCACTAGAATATTCTGTTATTGTAATGTGGAATGGTGCCATCTTTCAGTCATTTTTGTTCAGAGGTTTCTGTTACAAGATTTCAAGAAGTCAAGTAAATTTGCATTAATGAAGCAGAGAGTTTGGCTCCTTCCTTTAATATTTCCTTTTTTATTGGCAGCTCCTGACAGTAGATTTGGCCTTTGACAAACATATCTTTTCTGACAGATGGTTGCATAGAGGAAGGTTTCAAATAACTGTATTAATAAAGTTAGTACTCAATACCTGCATGCAATTCTCCTTTAAAATCAAGGCAGCAGTGGAGGGCAGCTGCTCTGAAAGGGAAGTGATGCGCCATAGCTGGGGGGATGAGAGCAGGAGCGGCAGTGTCCTCTCTGGCCATTGTGAGAGCAGGGCAAGGCTAGTGACAGAAAACAGGATCAGATGAGAGGCCTGAGATGCCGATGGGCAAGTCATAGTCTTGAGGTAGGACTAAGGCCAAGACAAGGTGTCAGATCTGCCAGCCAGGACCAGGAGGGTGTGTGGCCAGGAAGGGTCAGCGTCATGGCTGTGGTGCAGTCCTGGTAAGGGTTTGAGCTGTATCCTGGCTTCTGAGCCTAGGGCAGGATGCTCTACTGAGACCTCTCCCAGCTTTTTCTCACACAGTTCTTTCCCAGGAGCATGATATAAGGAGACACAGTACCAGGACTGGCCCTGAGGACAGGCAGCCAAAAGCTTGGGTCAGCGGAGGTGACAAAGACTGCTGCTCTGCATAGGCTCCCTGGAACTTAGTTCCTCCTTTCTTCCAAGAAAACCAAGAAATTTCCAAATTCTAAAAGCTATTTCAGAGTTTCACCCTGAGTCTTTGATCATAACAAGTTATCCCACCAACAGGCAGACTGGTGTAACATATGAATTGTTACACAAGTATAGGGGAGCACTCTAGTACAGAGATACAGTCCCAAGACTGATGTTTTATCAGGCTTCTGCAGGACAACTGCATCATGTTTCTTCATTTATGCACCAAATTCCAAAGGGGATTTTTAGGAATGTTCATATCAGTGAGATGATGTCTCCAGCAGCCATCAGCTAATCTGTCGTTCTGAAATAATCATACAGCTAAGCAAGAGAGATATAAATTACCTTCATTGGGAAATTGTTTGAGGCTTGGCATCACTGCCTTGCTTGTCCATTCAGATGGGCATGGACAAGAGAAAATCTGTATGTAGTGACTGCCCCAGGCTGATGATTTGAAAATGTCTCTAATTTGTTATCAGTAAAGAATACTAGAAATGTGGCTTTCATTTATAACATAGAAATGTGAAAGGAACCCTTAATTCATTCATCTTGAACCACATTGAGTTCCTTCACATCCATGTTTTTTACCAAGTCAGTAATAATCAAAGCTATGATGAGTCATTTCCTCCACAGCTTGAAAGTAACTCTTCTGGCTTATTTGAGAAGTAAGAGTTTGACATCGGTGTTGAATAAATTAAAAATCAGCTTAATGATGGCAAATAACATGGTAGCTCCTCAGCAGTACAGACAATAGCATTTGAATCTGTGCATAGAGAAAAGTAAAAGAAAGAAGACTCAAAACATCAGCACAGTGCAGGTAAGGGTCCTTTCCCTTCTTAATAATGCATTATTTATTGACTTTATGATCTATGATTTCTAAGTATATGGTGTTGCACATCCAATGCTGAATCTGCATAGCCAACCCAGCCTGTCATGAAAAACTGCTTTTGAAGATTGATCTAGTCCAGAACCTAGACTGCATTAGAACATTCTAGTCTGAAGACTACTTCCAACAGCCTCACAGACTGCAAGCAGGATGTGAACACAATTGAACACTTTGGGTACAATATAAAAGAAGAAAATAGTGATTTTAAACTGAAATTGTAGGGGGAAAAAAAAGAAATAATTCTTTGTTTCATAACATACAGACTCTAACAAAATTATATGAGTATCAAGAGAAGATATGATATACAGGCCTCCCAATCAAATTACAGTGGATGAAGAAGCCAATAAAAAGCAGCAAGAAATCAGAGTTTCTACAGAATGTTGGCTGGGAAAAAGTCTCTCCAAATGGTAAAACAATAACAAAATTTATTGATAGACTTCCTTGTTTTAAAACCTCTATATTTTGTATTTTCTTTTAGTATTGTAACTCGGATGAACATTTTCTTCTTTCTTCTTCTGTCTTCTTTTTGTCTTTGCCAACTAAATAATACTTTGGAGCTCAGGAAAATGAGATATTAAAAATATTATTTTCAGCCAAAGACTATAAAGTGATGTACAAAAAGCACCCACCTACTCCAACAGCTTCTTAAAACAACACATAACCCCTCCCCTATTCAGAACTTGAAATTTCTGAGCTAAAAATCCATCATCGTGTATTGTCAGAGAAGAAAAATTCACAAAAACCCCAGAATAAAATCAAATGCCAAAACTGAAACAAAAATATCCTAAGAAGAAATGAGCAGGTACCTTTTAATTTATGAACTATGAAGAATTAGGAACTTGATTTTTCACAGTGCTTGATAATATACTCTATTATATAAAATCTGTCCATCACTATGTTTTCAAACCCCTTTTCAACACATCAACACATCCATTTCAAAACCTTTTAAAATCAGTTTCCTTCTCTTATTATCAATTTGTTTTACATGAGTTCCCCCTGAAAAGGAGCTGTTCACAACAAAAAAAAAAAAAAAAAGAAAACACAAACACAGAAAGGGACCCACAGAGTCTTGCTTGAGTCTTACTCTTGGCTGATGTGCTTTCTTCGCAAATTTTCCTCCTGTTCCTTTGCTCTCCTTGATGCACAGTCACTATGATACTGAGGCTCCACAATGAAATTACAGTGAATGAAAAAGACAATTAAATAAGCCTTAAAATCAAGAAAAAGCACAGCTTTTCCTGTTATCATTACCATTCCACGACAGTCTGTGTGCAAGATATTGCAGAGGCAAACTAAAGTCCCTGATCAAAGGGAGTCTATGGACAAAGCCTTCGTGCTCAGGCTACGCTTGCCAGCTCCTGTCCTGCTGGGGCATTCCAACCACCCTGACATCTGATGGGAAAGTAGCACAGTGAGCTGTGCTGGAGCAGGAGGCTCCTGGAATGCACAGAGGAAAACTTCTTGAGCCCCACCAGGGGAGGTGTGATACTGGATCTGATGGTAAGGGAGTGAATCAGGAACATCAAATCTAGAAGTAGCCTGGGCTGCAGTGATCATACACTGGTGGAGTTTGCAGTTGTAAGCGTTATGGGTGAGGTAAGGAATAAAGTTTGATTCCTGAATTTCAGGAAAACAGATTTTCAGCTGTTCAAGAAGCTGAGTCAGTGGGATCCCCTGGGAGACTGCCCTGAGACAAAGGGAACAGAACTGAGCCAGCAGACCATTAAGGAGACATTCCATAGAGCGTAAGAGTTGGCAATCCCCAGAAGAAGGAAAGCAAGGAAGGCAAGAGACCATCATGGTTGAGTAGGGAACTGCTGGTCAAACTAAAGGGAATGAATCAAATGCAGAGACAGTTGAAGGTAAGACTACTGACCTGGGAAGAATATAGAAATTAAGTTCATTTGTTTTGGGATAGGCTAAGGAAGACCAAGGCGAAGCTGGGACAGAGCCCAGCATGGGACACCAAATAAAACTGGAAGGGCTTCTACATGTGCATTAACCAGAAAAGGAAGATGAAAGAAGGTGAGCCTGCCTGATAAACATTGCTGGAAAATGTAACCAGGGATAATGAGTAGGTTGAGGTATTCAACAACTTTTTTGACTCAGTCTTCAATGGCAGCCTCTCCTCCCACACCTCTCAAGAGGATGGATGGCAAGGTGGGGACCAGCGGAGCAAAGTTGCTCCCACTCTGAGTAAAGATCTGGCTCATGGCCGCTTGAGGAACCTGAATGTTCATAAGACTGTGACACCTAATGAAACACATCCCAGAGTTCTGAGAGAATTGGCTGATGGAGTTGCCAAATCACCCTCCATGGTATTTGTAAAGTCATAGCAGTCTGGGGAAGTTCCAGGCAACTGGAAAAGGGGAAATATTGTACCCATCTTTTAAAAGGAAAGAAGGACCCTAGAAATTACCAACATCAGCCTCACCTCTGTGCCTGGGAAGACCATAGAACAGATCCTCCTAGAAGCTATGCTTAGGCACATGGAGGACAAGGATGTCATTTAAGACAGACAGCACAGCTTCACCAAGAGCAAGTCCTGCCTGACCAACCCAGTTGTCTTGAATGATGGAGTGACTCCATCAGTGGACAACGAAAGGTTCACAGCTGTCATTTATCTGGTCTTCTGTAAAGCCTTTGACACATTCCTCCAAAACACCCCTGTCTAAATTGGAGGCAGATAAATTTGATGAGTGGACTGTTAGATGGATTAGGAAATGGTTGGATGACAGCATCTAGAGGGTAGTGATCAATGCTCAGAGTGTCAATGGGCATCAGTGACAAGTGGTGTTTCTCAGGAATCCACCTGGACCAGTGTTATTTAATATATTCATCCATTACATAGACAAAGGGACTGAGTGCACCCTCAGAAAAATTTTAGATGACACTAAGCTGAGTGGTGCAGTTGACACACATGAAGGACGGGATGCCATCCAGAGGGACCTGGACAAACTGGAGGAGTGGGTCCATGGAATCTCATAAGGTTTAACAAGACCAAGTGCAAGGTGTTGCACCTGGGTCAGGGCACATCCTGGTACCAACACAGGCTGGAGATCAACAGATGGAGGCAGCCCTGGGGAGAAGAACTTGGGGGTGCTGGTGGGTGAGAGGTTGGACATGACCCAGCCATGTGCACTCCCAGCCCAGAAAGCCAAACCTGTCCTGGGCTGCATCCAAAGCAGCGTGGGCAGCAGGGCCAGGGAGGGGATTCTGCCCCTCTGCTCCACTCTGGTGAGACCCCACCTGGAGTGCTGCAGCCAGCTCTGATTTTTATGTCAAAGTCATATTTGTATTCTGTTTCTCAAGATTGTCAGGCTGTATATCTTCACTTTCAAGCTCTCTTATTCATTCACAAGTTCTGCTCCTAGAAGAAAATTATTCAGACATTGTCAGGTTTCCCTGTTATTAAAAATATTTTAGATGGCAGTTTATATTTTTAAAAAACAAGAATATACAAGACAACACAGTCGACAGTTCAAAATCTTGATTACAACATGTCTAAACACAAATGGCAAAGGAACTCTTCACAAAAAGGGCAAACCTGATGAACATTTCCTGACTGTCAGCTGCCTGAGTCTGAGGGATGTCCTGATTCAGACATGGTATCTTCAAATAAAAAGATTTTTGTATTGAAAACTCCTCAGAGAACTCCCTTTTGTGAGCATGGCCATTTCCCACTTAATCTAGCACCAACTTTTGGAAGTCTACAGCAACATGTATCAAAGTCTCCTGCAGATCAACCAGACACTTTGTGAAGATCAATGCATTTGTTTTGATCATGTCCTGTCAACTTCAACTGATGCCTCACTCTATGCAACTCAATCTTTTATAGACCTCTATGAAATCTTTCCTATTTTACTCTTTGCTAGGCTGAAGAGGCTTAGTGTTTTGCTCTCTATCTTAATTACTGCTTTCAAATTAGAGCCCTCATTGTATTAGCTATCATAGCATCAACAGATGCAATTAAAGTACGAATTCAATGGAAAGGTAAGGACCCAGCATAAAGCAGTTAATTGGCAATATAGAAGGTTTCTCTACAATCATATAACACAAGACTATTCTTAGCCAAAGTATTTTTCCCCTTAAGTGATACAGTAATGCATAAACAAAATCATAAAGTCTGTGCTTGCCTGTCTACCTGACCTATCTAACCATAAGAGAAAACATGTCATAATAAATTTGCCTCAGAATCTACTTTTCATGTCTCTTTCTACTTTATCTCCTGATTTTCCAGTCAGACATCCACATGAACTCCTGCTGTGGAATATAACAAGCAGGATTTTTCTTCTTATTTTCGTATGATTCCATCACACCTTGGCAGCTGATTTAGGGTGTAATCACACCCACACAAACACACACATACACACACACACTATGGAAGTGCGTAGTCATTCTAGACTATTAATACAAAATAATGGCTTTTTTGTCACCGAGTCTCTGGTTTGTTGATCATTTTCTCAAAAAAATCCCTCTTGATGTCCAACATGAATTTCCTTTCTGTCATGAACTAACTGAATTTTCAAAAAACATGTTCTATGTGGCAAATGAAAATCAAGAAATGTAAATAAAATAGATCATATATAAACATCTCAGTACAAATTTACCTTACATAATTTTGATTATATAAACATATGCAAAACCAAGAGTCTAACAATTCTACAGAAAAGCCAAGTAAAAATGAGAATTAATCCAAAAGAAAAATATAAGACACAGCTTCCTCCACAGACCTTATAAAATTATAGCACAGATCAGATGTGGAACATAAACTTTATAACACAATATATAGCGAGCATGAAATAAAAGTTTCATTCTAGAATGGGACATTAATAGTTACGAAAAGCCTTTTTCTTTTATTTTTGAAAGAAAAAAAGGTGGGTCAGTTTGTAAAATTGAAAAAATATTATTCCATTTAATATTATTCCATTTAATATATATATTGAGTGTATATTGAATATTCTATGTATGTATCAATATTCAATATGAAATTGTAGTTCTCCACTATGAGACACTATTTACAGGGATTATCATCCAAGTTGTTAGAAACCTTCCTTTTGTCCTCCATGTTAACATGCAGATCAGATTATATTCTATATCAACCATCTAAATAACAGTTGAGAAACACTGTGCATTGTTAGACATAAAGTTGAAGAAGAGAAGCCAAAAAACCAAGCTGGAACTGAATCCTAAATGATACATGAACTGCAGGCTAATATGAGCAAGTACATATTTATAGATTGCTTATCAGCCAGGTTTACCAAACGTGATTTTTTCTGTTGTTTATACAAGAAGACTGCTAGGCTTGTTAGCAGAATGGTGATGCAGTGGGACAATTCATAGAAGCCATGATAATCTACTGCACAGTACACCAGAAAACAAGACTTCAGTAGGAGATGTTGCCATCAAGGAATATCTGGATACGCTCACACTTAACCAGGTCAGGCTAAGCTTTTTCAGGCTGTATGCCGTCAGCACCAGAGCCAAAATCAAGTGGTGTGAGAAGAGTATGACAGAAGTCTTGTATTTGGGAAAAGAGGAAGAAGTAGAAACTTTCAAAAATACTATTGAGTCCTACAGCACCAGGAACAATCCCGAGGTAGTGAGGTCTGGAGCACTGGCAGTTTCCTCTCTTGAGGCTTGATTAAGTGAGATTGCAAATTACTCACCTCTCCTTTAGTATTGTATTTACCTAACTCTGAGTGAAGAACTGAGCTCCACCATCACTTAACAGCACATATTTCACCAGCCCTGTGAGCCTAGCACGTGAGCTGACTCTCAGTGCACACACCTGGTATGGCAAAATGGAGGTAAGGGACCACGTAATCTGCCACCTAACACTCATTCCACCACAATGTAAGCAAATAGCACATTGCTGAGACCTCTGACAATACCCCTGAAGCACCAGAGGAAATGCTTCTCCTGCAAGACATCAAATGCTGTACAGATTCTCTAACCACTCTGACAATCAAGGGATTTCACATGACTTAAACGACATAAAAAGGATACTGAGAACACAGTGAAAAAAAAATCTGTCTCTGATGCTGCTTAGAAAAGTGAAGACACTTAGAGGAGGAAAATGACAGGAGGTCTTTCAATGGAGTCCTGTGCCTTTTAAGGTGAGTGGAAAGTTCCTTATTGATATCCAATATGACATCTTTCTCCTGCTAAACCTTACTAAGGGTTTATCTTGCCAAGTTTTGCTCAGTATTGAAATATAATTTTCTAGGAACTATTTCTTATTTTAAAATGACCACTTATGGTTTCCTGGACATTAAATCCTAAATTATGAATCTCTGAATAGAGCTTTTGTTAACAAATTAATTTACCTTTTGACCAGCCTACTCTGGTAAGACATGGATTAAGTAAATGGACTGCATTTTCAGTGGTCATACTTTATAGCAATATTGATACATTCTGACTGAATACAGTCTTTACAAAATGCTGTAGCTGGATAAAAATGCTGCAAGTAATATACTGAAGTTTTTCCACAGAAATCTCAGTATGATGTCCCCTGCTTGACTAGTAGCTTATGCTCACCCCCACCCTCTGCTTTGTAAGGAATTATACAAAGCGACCAAACAAAATTATTTCAGGCAAAGACTTCTCCACTGACAGTGAGGAAAGAGGGAGTCTCCATGAAGCCCATTAAGTGGTACTTCATTGATGACAGTATTATAAAATGCGTGTATGTATGCAATAGTTATGGACATTTGATTGCAGAAGTACCTTTTAAACCAGATGAATAAAGAAATAACTCTTAGAATTGAGAATCTTTAGTCCTCATTTCAAGCCTTTTCTGAGTAGCAGCCATCAGCATATCTCTCTGAAGCAATGTTTGATAAAGGCTATGTCCTAATGGACACAGCATAATATGCTTTATGGTCATAGAGGACATAAACAATTTATGGAGCAGTGGACTAAGAGCTAAATAGCAACAATTTTATATCAGTAAAATCTGCATTCTAGGTGCCAGTTGGATATTGTATTAATTTCTACAGTGAGTGAAATGCTAGTGAGGACATTGCATCAAAAGCAGTAATTCCCAGGACAAAGGAAATGACCTCTGCAGAAGCTGTGGCATGCAACAATATGAATGAACTGAACAAAAATAAACTTGCAGAAGTGAGTATCATAAAAAGAGTTGTAAACCAGGAGGTGAAGCTGCAGCTGAGGTCACATTTGGGAAAAGACAATTGAGGATATTTTGATTTTTTACCCAGTTCTATTTTATGGATAATACATGTAAGTATTTCTTATGAATTCACCATCATTTACAGGAGCACTCCATAATACTGCTTTAGAGTTTACCATTTACCTGGCACTTTGCTGATTATTACAAGTTACTTTGTCTACCATGCCGTGTATGACAATAATCTGAATAAGAATCTTTACCTGTAAACCAGAAACAGCAATGCTCACCGTGGTGGTTTAACCCCACCTGGCAACTAAGCCCCTGCTCATCTGCTCAGTCACTCACCCCAAGAGAGATGGGGGACGAGAATCAAAAGGGTAAAAGTGAGAAAACCAGTGAGTTAAGATAAAAACAGTTTAATAATGAAAATAAAATAATAATGGAAATAATGCAAATACTAATGCTAATACTATTTTTGTGAAAAGGGAAATAACAAAAAGAGAGAGAAAAAAGCCAAAAAAGACAAGTGATACAAATGAAAACAATTGTTCAGCACCAACAACCAATGCCTGGCCAGGCCCTGAGCTGGAGCCATCACAATAATATCCTCCCTACTCTGATGAGCAAGGTGATACATGGTGTGGGATACCCACTGGTTCAATAGATATCACCTGTCCTGGCTGAGTGATCTTCCTGTTCATGTTAGAAAATAAACGCTAAAGAAAAAAAGAAGGGAGAATAAGAGATTAAGAGCTTGCCAAGTTAATTCTTGCAGTCTCTTCTGAATCTATATTTGTTGTTGACAACACCTCCTAGTTAAGACATCCAAGAATGAAAATGCAGTGTCAAAATAAACTCCGCAAACCCATCTGACTTTTCATACATGTCCACTGACCTTCTTTCAGTTTGCAAAAAATTGTAGCCCAAAGCAGAAGTTAGTATTTTGTTTTTAGACAATACAAATTAGCTTGGGCATTGAAGATGTTAATATGTTCCTTTTTTTAAAGTGGTGATTGCACTCTTGTCTTCACAACTACTGATACTAAGGAAAACATATCATTCAATATTTAATATCAAGTCGTACTTTATAGATAAATTGATGCCTTAACTTTAAATAAATATTTAAATGTCTGTAGTCACTTATAGATCTATAAGTGACTTGCTGATTTATTTAATTATTGGGAATGTTCATTGAAAGATATTAACTCATTATCTCAAATAAGCTGCAGTTGTGTCATCTTAATCATGTCACTGGCTAAATGCAATTAATTTATTCTTTTATTTTGGTCTCTTTCCTCAACCATTTATATATAAAAATCTAAGTTAGGACATTATTTTAGAAGCCGATGAAACAGAAACCCATGTGTCAAAATGTGTGTCCAATAACTTTAGTGGGGTATTCTAAAAGCGTGATCTACGTTCCTAAATGCTGTAACTGAGACAACTCCACAGGTAAACCTGTAGCTAGAGTTTCATTCAGCCAGTTGCAATGAAGAAGAAATCACCACTGACATAATTTCAGCCTTTCAGAAGATAGACATTTAGCCTAAACTGTTTCCAGTTTTTAAAGAGAGAAAGAATGAAATACACAGAAGACTAGTTGTTCCTCTTAAGTAATCAGCCATCTTTCAGCATGGCCTTTCTTCTTTGTTGGATTCTAGATGACTGTTCTTTACTAGGTATACATATACCACTTAGATAATGAAAGATGTCTGAAATTAGGCAGGATGACTTCCACCCTTTCTGTGTGCTGGATTAACATGGAGTCTTTCATGCAGAACATGAACTATGTAAATTTGCATCACAACATGTCACAAATTATTCTGCTCAAGTAGACTACCTCCAAGCCTGATACACTCATTTTATCACTCAGAATTGTGTCCCAACAGATTCATGTTTTCACCCAGGCATGAGATTCCAAAAGATGGAGCAATGCGTTATTCCAGTACTATTGCTGGAAGATATGACAGTAATAGAAGAAATCTGCAAAAAATGATGTTACCAGTGTACCTGTACGGGGTATGCTGGAACAGGTTTCAGTTTATTTTATGCAATTTGTAATTTCCAGATACCAAAATATCATGTTGAAGGTATTTTTTAGGTTACATCTCTTTAGTAAAACAAGGCTAAGAACTAACTCCATGTGCAATCAAGGAATAACTAAGGATTGTGGACATTTGCCTGCGGCTGGGGCTAGGGGTATTATAAGCTGCCTGCTGGAAACAAAGAGCAATCTAGTATGGATCTGTAGTAATGTCAAATTTACTGTAGAAATAAAATTTAATCGTTTTCCATGATCAAACTTATAGAAAACAAAACCTCAAAGGAAGAGAGAAGAATCTTCCATGTTGGACTTCTTTCCCAGAAGGGGATTGGATGAGATCTATGCCAGAGACTCACTTTATAGAATTTCAGAGAGATTGATTCCACAACCTGCCCACATTATTTGTTCCAGTTACTTGCTGCCCTCCATATTAGAATGTTTTTCCTCATTTATATCCTGGACATTTTTGGCTGTAGCTTAAGCATATTAATTCTTATCCAAGCTATTTTTCAAAGATAGACTGAACAGATTATTTCTTTTCTTTTTTCCATGTTCCTTCAGTTACATAAAGGTCACTGTCTTTAGTTCAGTCTTTTGTTCATGTTAATAGCCCCATATGGCATGGTTCCTGGATCTCTCACTGGTCCTGTGGACTGGACTGGATTACCTCTAAAACATTTTTCTTTAGACAGTGTCTCTACATATTTCTGGAAATATGTGTGCTCACAACTGAAAATTACACTCCAACCACAGTTGTAGTAATGCTCTCTAGAATAGAAGTATTTCGCATGCCTTAATGATTGTTCTCTTAAATTCTAGTACGTGTTTAGTAGTATCATGATATTTTTAATTCACAATGAGGCTGTTATAAAATGTAACATCTTGATCACTTTCAGAACCATTATCTTTAGCTGACTCTTCTCCCTCATTTGTGTCATTGATACTCATTCCTACATGTAACTACACTCTGATATTTGTTTATGTCAAAAATTCAATTATTTTTTCTAAACATTCTTCCAATCTGTTGTCCGTTTTGAAATCTAATACTGTGTTCCTACCCAGGATGACTTCCAGTTACACTTCACCCACAATTTTTACTATTTATATTTTTACACTTTATATTCAGGCATAATTGGATAAATGCTCTGTGCAGGAAAATGACAATGCCATGAGCTCCATGTTCCACCTTGTCATGTGAGTAAAAGCCTGCAGCTCTGTGTAACAATGTACTTAACCACACCTCTCCAAGTATATGAGATAAGGACTTAGAAGTTGTCTCTGCTGTTGGGGGAGCTTGAACCACTCTACAGCTTTTTAGGTTCTTTTTAGTCCAAACTACTTCTTTAACTCAGCTGCCACATTTTAGGGCAGAGGTTTACTGCAATAAAATGTACTGTTGTGTCATACAGCTCTCTGCCTCACTTGCATTTTCAAGGTCATCCTTTTCTCACAATGGAGTTTAGTTAGGGAATGTGTAGTTAGTGAGAAGGCAGATTGTTTCTATTGTTTGTTTCTGTGCCTGAGTAATGCTTATGGTGAGGTCAGAATGACTAGCAAAGTCCTCTTCACCTCACTTATCTTCTTTGGTATTTGTGTTTTCTAAATGAACAAGTATTTACATAACTAGATTTATAAACAGCCATCTCATATTGACTGAAGTGTGCATTCCAAAAGTAGTTTTAGACCCCAAGGTTCATTTCATCCACTCTTTTGGCATTCAGCATCTAAGTACCTATTAAGTAACCAAGCACTGTCACCCATTAAGAAAACAAATCAAAAGGAGAGAAACTGTGGATGGGCATAGCATTAACTACTAGTACCAGACTGACATTATGGGATAAAGATGCTTTTTAACTGATTCGCAGAACAGGCATAGTTTCAGCTTGGTAACGCTATTTGAAAACGTGCCTCAGGTAAAACTCAGTTCAGTCGTTTTTAGTGTCCAGTATATGTAGATCCCTCTATCCATCATTCTCTGTTTTCTTCAAAACTGTCAAATAAAGTTAAATACCTTTTGTGAAGGTAATTATTTTTCTTCTGCAGATACTGTATTTTTTTCAAGTAGTCAAAGACTTCTGTATAAACCACCAGTCATCAGCCATCCATTTCATGTTACTCTTATTTACCTGATGTATATATTGCCTCTCTTCAGTCTGAACTCCTGGGATGATGCAGTTCAGCTGATCACACAGTTCACAAACTTTCTTGTAGGCCATCAAATTGACATGGAGACCTTTCAAGAACACTTGTGAAACATAAAAGAACATTTGAATAAAAGAAAATCATGTTAAATACTTAGTTAGCTTTTCCTCCTTCTCACTTTCAAGCCCTGAAATCGTCTCTGAATATTTTTACCCATAGGGGAAAATGAATATAAACAAAAAATAGAAACAGGCACATGCTGCAGATGGAGTAGTAGCACTGTACAGAGCTGAGGTTCATGACCTTTCCAGAAAGCCCTGATGTCAGTTGTTTATAACTTCATCAGACCATGACCTTTAACAATGATATTTTGCATGCTTCATTGTCTGCATAAAATTGAATCTTCTGTAATTTCATATAAACATTATCAGAAGCAGCTTGTTTTTGCCCTCAGAATGTTAGATTAAAGGTATTTTTTGCTTTTCAGCCATTCAGTGATGAATTGCAGTATTTTGTATAGTGAAATAAGGACCCAATATATGTTATGGGATATTTTGTGAGAAATGTAATGGTTTTTTCGTCTTAGTCTGGCTAAGTTATGCACTACAGTTACAAAGCTAGGATCCAAAAGGTAACATTCAGGACTGAAGTCATATGTGTAACCCACTATAAATCCACTATATGCATGCTTTATAGCATACAATCCCTAATTGCATAAACACAAATTCTTCGCAAGATCCCTGCTTCACTCATTTCACAATGACATTGGCAGTTATTTCATAAGCAAGTTGCCAATATTTCAGATTTTTACTAATGCTCATCTACCATCAAAATGTGCAGTGCAGTAAGCTATAATCCAGGCTGACAGGACATCAGCTGTCCTCCTAACCCCCTTGTGTAGGCAGTCACTGCCAGCCCCCAGCACAGGGAGGGAGGAGGAGAGGCAGATGGGAAGAAGAGCTTTTCTCTCTGAAAACACACTAAACTAATACACAGAAAGAGTCACTCTCAGCTGTAGTGAAGAGTAACCACAGAGAAGGCTCCATGCAAAATTACTGTCCTTTAAACATCTATGTGTATATAATGCATAGACTCCCTTCATAGGCAAAATCCCCATTCACCAATTAATGGCCAGTCCAGACAAAAATTTTCATCAGTAAAATTCACATCTATCCAACCTGATTCACCACAGGAGCAAGTCTACCCTACCTGTGCCGTGAGCCAGGGTTCCTGGAAAAGATAGCTTATGGACCACGCAGTCTCAGCAGACAGATGCAGTCAAGCAGGATGGCTTAAAACACTGCATGGGTTCTTCAATTCTAGCATTTCTTAACTTCAAATACTTAATTTTGTGACCTCAGAGGTCTTTTATTGTATTATTTCTATATATGTGCCAATGCATACAGTTCCTTAGGCAAGGTCTCTTGTTTTTCTCTTTTTATTTTTTATTTTCACATTGTTCCTATCTACATGGATTAACATTATGATTTGTCATATTCAGTTTTACATCCACAAGGCTGGGGATTTGCCTTATAAATCCCTGAAATGTCATGCACCTCTATGATGTTATATAAATAACAATAAATGGAAAAAACAAATCAGAAGCTTACATTGTGGAGTCACATTATGAAGTCTTGATGAACTTCTGAATTGGGTGTTGTTGGGAGGAATGGGTTGAACGCAGAAGAATGGTGAGGAGGATGGTAGATTCTCTCAAGTAACCTTGCATCTGGGAATGCCAAGGCCTGGAAAATAACAGTGTGGGAAACCCTGTATTTTATGCCTACTACCGTTTATACTTTGTTTTGAGAAGTAGAATTTCTGTGTAGAGATAACATAGGTGTTTGGAGAGATCTGTAGGCACTCTCACCAACACACTTGAGCTGCCTGTCTTGGGAAAGAGAAGATCAAAGCTCAGAGATCATAAAAAAGTACAGAGGAGGTCATAGCATGGTAGTAAACTACACATGCAAGAGCCCTTGATAAATGGGCACAAACAGCAGTCCCTCTGGCCATTAGGATGGGCTGAGCCTGACAGTGCTTCTGTTCCTGCTTGAGTGTCTCTGCCCAGGTGTTGCTCCAGGATCCTCCCTCTAGTGAAGTAATGAAATAAAATTATCCTTTGCATTTCAGCTGTGTTTTTGTGCTGTCTGCCTGTGTTGACTCACACAGATATTTAATGTCTTGGTACAACTAAAAATAGATTTGATGCACTGGCAAAATATTTTTCTGTACTTTATTGCATTCAATACAAAATTATATTTCCTTAGTTGGTCTAATGCAACACATGGTTCTACTGTGGAGACAGAAGTTCAAAGGTAGTAATTCTTGCACCTGTATCTTTATGTGACAGAGTTCTTCAAAAAACGGTGCTGCCCTTTCACTGACATTTACTTTACTGAAAAAAAATTGTTCATCCTACAAGAGCACAGATGCGACAAAAGAAGAATATCTATTGTGGAGAGAGGGAGAGAGAGAAAGAGAGAAGCATGCTGGGAACTCCAAATGTACACATGTGCATGACTGGATATAGGAAATCATAGAAAGTAAATTAACTGTGCCTAAAGTCATGGATCTACCGCTGCCCTATTGCAATAAAGATATATATAGCTGAAATCCTAGTATGTTCAAAACAATGGTCATCACAGATTTCTAAGCATTTAAATACTAATGAGAAAAGATATACTAACAGAAACTTAGAAAATTAAAATTAAAATATAAATGTTGGAAACTAAGGTAATAGCAGTTTTAAAAAAAATGTGAACACAGGTTTAGCCTCAAAATTGACTAAAATCTATCATAAGAAATGCTGATTCCATTTAATCAAAATCTCCTCAGTACTCCACTGTTTCTCTTACTTTTAATGAAGAAACCTGAAGACACCTTCAGGATGTCCCAAATTCCATGAAATACCCAACTGAAGATATCAAAAACCTATGTGTCTCCTTAGATCCAAAACCCAGCTAGGACCACCTGTCTCAGTTTCTACTGATCCATTTTTCAAGCTATAAAAAGTGTATGAATTAAGTTGGGAAAGTAATTACCTTTTGGCTGTACCTACTGCAGCCCATATAGAGAGAAGAATAATTAATTAAGACAAAATAAAGTGGTATTTTACAAAAATAAGTAAGGGGAGGGAAAGTAACCAGAATGTTCTTCTAGCTGGATTTTGAAAGGCCTGAAAGTGAGATCTGAAAAAGTATACAGTCCCCAGTAAGAATACAGTACATCCCACAATTGAAAGGCCTCTTCAACACAGAGTCCAAGGACAGCTGTTACAGTGTAAATAGTTCTCTAACCTGTAATCTTGCAATCACAATCTCCCTCATCCATCAACATCTCTTTACAAAGTTTTTTTTGTATGGCTAGTGAGATTGATAAAAAGTGCAACCAGCATGGAGTGGCCTTTAAATAATTTGAAAGACTGCATGATGGAGGAATAATTGAATACAGTCTAGGGCAACACTATCCATTTAGAGTATTTTTCTAAAAACCTGGTGAAATTCAATTATTTCTGTTTTCCACAGTGCATGCCTTCCACACTTGCAAACACGTGTGGACGTCAGGTACACACCCTTTTCAGCACTCTGGGTTCTACACTGTTGTATGACTTGCAAGAGGTGAATCCGGCTTGCTAGCAATTAAGAACCAAGCATCAAGTCTCCAGGTATTTCAGTGAGATTCCAACAATCCAGACCAGACCTGGGTGTTATTTGGATATCTGGAGCCATCTGGAGTCTTTTTAACTCATCTGCCTCCAAACTTTTCCTGTAGTATACCTGTCTTCAGTCTCAAAGTCTGGTTTTCCCTGTTTTAACATGACAATATGTACAGCATTCACACATAGAGCTCCATAATTTGCACTTGGAAAAATGTTAAATATAGGAAAGAGATTTTTTACTCAACAAAAAAAACCCTACAAAACTGCTCCATCTTGGTCCACAAATGCAGACAGGTAAAGAAAACCTGATTATTTTAAATAACTCCAAATTTCAAACTGTTTTATTCGAATTATTTATGCCTGCTGCATCACACATTAGACGGACATTAAAAAAAAAGAAAAGATACTAATAAAGAACCAGCTTTTGATACTTCTTAGATAGGATGCCTTAGTTCTTTACCACTTGCTATTGGAAGTGATGTGACTGTGACACTTGTGAAAGGATGTTATTCATATGTGATTAACATTGCAAGGCATAATTAAGTGCTTCTACTTCCACCCCTAATGAGGGATACCTGCAGTACAGTGTCTGACTAAAGCCCCCCCACTACTGCTCTTTAACTATTGTTTTTTTCTTTGTCTCAGACAACATGTCTGCATTTTAGAAATAGTCTAGACAAATGTTCCTTTTTCATTTAAGATTTCTTCATTTCTTTTCTCTGCGCAGCTTCTTAAGGGTTTTGTTTCACTATGAAAATGGCTAGAAACAACATATAGTAGAGGCTCAAAGGAAATTTTGACAGCATTAATTAAGAAGTTTACCAGACATAGAGAAGTCATTGTTGTATAACATCAATGTAAATTAGATTAAAATCAGGGTAACTTCTGCTTTCTGTTTAAAAACTATGAGATCTCACACAGTTTCAGTTCGCAAGGAGCTACAAATGCTTTTATGTGTGCACTTGGATCAACTTTGACAGAAATTTTGTTGATATTATTTTTCTCATGTTAATATTTGGGGAAGATAAGAGATTTTCAGTGTCCCATATTCATGATTCATTCTAAATATTTTTTAATATTTATTTTTATTTTAAATGGATGCTGCTCCATTCTTGCCCCCTAGAGCTCTAAAGGTTTTGTATGGCCATGTGATGCTTCCCTTTTGCACAGAGCACCTGTGCCGTTTCTGTGGTGTAACAATGAGAAAAAAGAAAAAATGCTGTTATCATGGTGGTTTAATTCTTTCTGATGGCTTTGCATAATTCTAAAGGCAAGTGTGTTTTTAAAATAATATTTTAGTTCAAACTCATCTAGTCCAGGATAGAATGTCAAGAGACTATTTAAAAACATTTTAAAAATGTGTGTGTGTGTGTGTGTGTGTGTGTGTGTGTGTTTATTTGTACACATACAGGGAAAAATATGTTACTAGACCTTAGCAAGTGGTATATCTTTCTTATCATATGGACTTATCTTTCTGATCATATAGACTAAAGAAAAACTAGAAAACAAGACTAAAATTTCAGGATTAGTAAACTCTGACTGGGAAATCCTTCTGTTTTTTGGCAGAAAATCTGTCTTCTTGATGACATGTATTATTATAGCTGTTAGAAGTCCAGTTTCTTTCTGGTAAAATGCTATTTTATGCGCAAAATCAGGTAATGAGTACCAGTACAAATAGTATATTCATTTTAATAGACAGATTTCCGTTCGTCTGACTGGAAGGAATGTTAACATTCTTGCAATCCAAGGATTCCGAAATCAACTCCATCACAGATAAGACAGTGGTGCTCAAAGCATTTGGAAGAGTTCAGGTTTGGGGTTTTTTTACACATCTTAGTGTAGTTTTTATTCAGATATAGGCTGTGGAAAAGTTAAGTCACTGCTAAATCAAGCCTAAGAAAATAAAATAAGATGCAAGATCGAAAAGGGTCATTTGTGCAACTTCAAGATACTCCTTATATTCAAGATATTCATAAGTATTGCTTCAGCACGAAGACCCCAAGTACCCTGCAGAAGCTAACAAATTAAAACTAAATTATTCTTGACAACACTGATATTAACTTAATATTCATTCTGACTGTAAAGGCAGGAATGTGGATTATGTGAACAGATAGTTTATATTTTGCATTATCATTTTATAGTGTTGTGTAGGCAGATTCATGTGACAGTGAAACCTGAACTGGAGGTGCCCACGCTGTTTGCCTGGAAGAATACTTATGACTGGGATGCAAGGTCAGATCAGATCTGGCAGGACTCATTAGTTCAGGTGCAATGATGTGGAAACGCTTCATAGCTCTTCCAGAGCTAGCACTAATCCAGAAATAGTACATCAGCCTTTTGTGCATCAATCACATACCCAGACAATTATAAACTGGCTTCACAAAAAGACATACTGTGTGTCTCCACAACCTGTTCTCACAAAGAGGAGTATTTCTTGCCATTTGCTATACTTTCTGCTTCTTCAGAAAGCAGCGTGGGTCCATTTCAGATTATTAGTTCTGAGTGCTATGGGTGTTAGCTAATTCATTTTTTAGAAGGGTTTAATAGATTAAAGCATAAATGCACAGATGCAGACTGTGCCAGCACTGCATTTAAGCAAATACAAGGTCCTTGACCACAGTGCAAAGATCAAGTGACTGGCTCTGAAGGAAAGAGCTGACAAATGTTACAGACAGAATAAAACTACAGCTGCGTCCAAGCAGATTCTTGCAGTACCTCTCTCTCTCTCATGTCTGCTCACTGTTCCTTGAGATTAGAGAGGGTCTCATTAACAAAGGCATGACGTGAGAATTTAGGAGAAATAGTACAGAACAGTCCCATAAGTGTGTTTATACTGAATTGGTTTCACTCTATTTGTAAGTATATGTATATATATATTTATATATGTGTGCTATTGAAGTAATTTGTACTATTTACAGGTTATACTATGTCCAACCACATTTCCTTTGAAAATAAAAAATCAGGAGTTTTGTGTGCCACTGGTAGGCTTACCATGGGAACATTTTTTACTGTTTTCATTTCTACATCTCTTAAGGTCCTGAAAATTTGGTCCATTTGTCTCTATTTACTTACATGCGTGATTCAGCATAAATGTGGCTGCTTTCATTAAAATATAATAGGCTTAGAATGAAATTGGAGATGCTTAAATGCCAATGCATATGACCAGGAGGCGTGACAGCTAATAACAGCGCACATCTCCCCCAGTGCAGTCCCCCCTCATAGGATATTTCCATCCAGCAGTGCTCTGCATTGTGTTTCTGAGAGGCTGCAGAGGAATGCCTGTCTAGGCACTAATCATTACAGTACACAAGTGGAGGAAAGGTGAATTACCCCATCCATTATCTGATCCTGAAACTAGAAGGAACCACAAATGGAACACGATGAAGAAAATGCTCTCCATCCTCTACCATGTCTGCACACAACCAATGATGAAAACAAGGCCTCTGTTGATGGTGTAACTTTTTGTCAATGCAATCACCATCTCTGACACAAGGGCTTCCAACACTATTCTTTTTTGTTGATTGTGACAGTCCAAGATGGCTTTCAGAGGCTGTATACACAACCAGTATTTTACAGACTGAAATGCCTCTGGAAATGGTGCTGAAACAGAATCTCCCCATCGTTACTCAGTCTTCTGACAGTTAAAAGGTGATTATGTATCCTCCCTCTTTTCTTTTTCATCTTTATGGAGGTTTTCATTCAAAGCAGAGATTACTAATGCTAATAAATTCTTCTTAAGAGTTTTGCTCAAATCTTCTTAAAAATCAGTTTATCATCTCCCTGTTGCCCAGTGCCATGGTTATTTTCTGTGCTACAATTAGGAAATTATTTTAAAGAAAAACGTACTTTTAAAAAAGCCCTGGTTTTTGTCCAGTCATAAATTGCTATTGTATATTCTTTTCCTTCTTTCAGCGATTGTTCGCCTCCAATGCACCATTCTTTAATATTCTTTTAAAGAGACACATCACTGCTATGAAAACAAAAGCTAGAACCAGTAACTAGTCATGAGCATGCAGTGCAGGAAGTCATAAAAACCAGACTGGCCCAAATCTTAATTATCAGTGTACGTATGTATTTTGTAAAGCCATCTAAGCTCAGAATACATCCTTTCTCAGCTAATCAACAATATTACCCTGCATTGTCTCACATAAAATTTTAATTTTAGACATCATACCTCTTTATATCACAATCTTTAATGTGAAAACAGTACATCGTGGTGAAAAAAACTATCAATATTCTATAATAGAAGTGTCTTATAAGTGTGATGCCTTTCTTGGTTTAAAGTAAAAAGAGAGGCAAAAGATTATAAATGGGGCTATTACATGAAAAAATATGTTATTAAAGTACTTATATTCATGTAGACATAAAATAACACAGATATAGTCACAATTACTCTGAACTGATAAAGAAAATACCTTCACAGCGCTGAATTATTACTCTTGACTTCATATAGCAAAGAATATTGCTACTGACATTTCTGGTCAAAGCAGTAACTTGGTATGTAACCAAAACAGTCATAATTTATAGATTCTTACAATAAGCAGGCAATTCAATTAATTTGTTGGACATCCCCCTCTGTTTGCTTCTGTTTAGTTGTTCTCAGTTTCCCCTAGGCATTGCCACTACTGTTTTCTGCTTAAATTGAGCTATAAATGAAATTCTTATGGAACACATATACCTGGTATTTAAAATCTATGAAATATCTTCAGGCCTGGTTCTTATATAAAATAGGAGTCTTTGCAACTCCTTGGATAACAGAAGGAGGCCAAAGGATATGAGGCTATGGTCCTTGCTTTTTGAAGCTTCTTATGCAATTCAGTTTTTCAGACTCTAATATGGGACATCTCTGGTGAAAGGTGTCTCTGCCTGTGGCAGAGGGTTGAAATCATGTTTAAGGTCACTTTCAATCCAAACCATTCTATGATTCTATGACTCTATGACATTTGCTTCTGTGTCACAACATTACTTTCAGGCTATTGGTTTTTAATTTTCTTAAAATGTTGTTTACTGCTACTGTGCTAATATAGAATCCCTGCTTCCATCAAAATTAAAATGAAGTAGATAATAAATAACTCCCAAACAGCATATATTTTTGTTCAGACCATGACTGAATTCAATGAGCTGTGCAGAAATTTTATATGCCTTTAGCAAAATGAGTCACTTCTGCATCCTTTTTGTGGCAATGTACAGTCCTATCTTTACTGACACTAACTTCTATCATAGAGACCCTTTATTTTTAGCTTTAGCTATGGTCACACATTGAGAATTTGAACCTCAAATAAAATTGTCTGTCAGTGGCATTGTATCACTTGTTGCTATGCATTTTAGGGAATTTCACATTCAATCAGACAACAAAGCATCAGTTTAGCCTCAACATTCCATCCTATAGAAATGGAGATTGCATTTTAGAAAACAATCAGCTTCAACCTGTAATTACCTAAAGGATAAACCACAGTAGTACCCCTTGTGCCAGAGCAGAATTCCAGCAGTGCAAACAGTATCTGCAAAAGTAGCACTACACTTTTAAGATAGAAAGCAAGCTTAAAATTCCCTCTTGGAGGATGAAATAAAAAATAACACCTCAGTGTGGCACCTTCACTGCAGAAAGGCTTATTTCAGCATATTGACTTGCATTTTCTCCAAACTTTCTAGTCCCTGTAACAACAAAGACAGAAGGAAGGCAACAGAAGTAGTAGGAAGTCAACAGAATAGACATTTTATAACTCCAAATCTGCAAATTTTGGAGATGTTCAATTAAGTAATTTGTTCTTATGCAGTATACTGTTCTAGAGTCAGTAGAGTAAAGAAATTAGATTTGGGAATATCCTTTAAAACCATTTAAACAAATGGTCATGACTTCTGGAAGCAGAGGTCTTTCAAACTATATTGCAACAGTGAAAGCATTGAAATTCCCTCAGATACTCTCAAAAAGTATGGAGTATTACAAAGTTAATTACTGCAGTTATTATACTTCACAAGTAGTTGGAGACCATGTACAGGTTATTAATTTCCACTGTATATATTCATGTTGGGTAGGAAATTCCACAAATTTACTGAATCTTTCCAGAAAATTCAGATTTACACTTATCAAAAGTTTCCAGAAAAAAAAAAAAGGAGGAATTATCTTACTTTATTGATTACTGACCTTATACAGAGCTGGCCACACATCACAGGAAAGCTTCACAATGATAATCTATATTTTATGATACTCTAATATGGAACATTACATGTACCATACTAAATAAGATACTCCACTGTTGTGAGCACCTTACCAAAATTGCAGAACTCAACTATTTGTGTTAAATCTCATATGAAATGAAAAAAAAGTAAACTGTGGACAGCCTAAAAATTATTTACTTTGCTTACTGGAAGTCCCTTCTTCTGGTGCTGTAAGTTGACCTGGGCCAGCAGCTGAGCACCCACACAGCCAAATGCTCAGTTCCCCCTTCCCAGCAGGACTGAAGACAGAATAGGGAGGTCAAAAAAAGCCACGTGTCTAGGTAAATATCATCTTATAGGTGAAGGAAAAAATCCCAAGAACACAACCACACCAAATGATGCAAAGTTGGTCACTTACCACCTCCCACAAGCACAGTGACAACCAGCAAACCTTGGATTGGTGGCCACCTTGGAAGAAGCCCACACCCTTCCACACTTCTTCATCTGTCCCGAGTTTTGAGTGCCAGTCATGGTAAAGGCTATCACTTTGGTCAGTTGTGGGCAGTTGTCCCAGCTCTGTCCCTTCTCAGCTTCTTTTGCACCTCTAGCTTACAAGCTAGGAACAGGGGCAGAGTGAAAAATGGAGAAAGGCATTGTGCAAGTAGTGTACAGGAATAGGCAAAATATTACTGTGGTATCAATACTCTTTTAGCCACAATCAAAGATATAGCACTGTGCTGGCTGCTGTGATGAAAGCTAATTCCTTCCCAGCTAGGCTCAGTACAATTGCTTATGCAGTACTGGTGATTTTTTTAACCAATTTAAGACGAGACTTCCCCTTAAAAACCAGGTCGTAGTCCAATCATGACTTTCCAAAAGCTATTTCCTGCAGATCTGTTCACACTTGGATGTTGATAGGAAAAGAGCAACACCATCAAAACAAGTCCAAGAATTAGGTTTTCTAAGTTATTCTCTTTTTTCTAAAGTGTAGACAGTGCCTATAAGAAATGTACTGCCATTACAGCAATTACCAAAACTTTCACTGAAACAAACCAAAAGCAGAGACCTTTTTAACTGGTTTGAAATATGAGAGCTTTGTACTTTGGCAGCTCTATTGAATATCAGGCGGATGTATGGCCCATTTTGCAATAACGAAAGAGAGACAGCATTTTGACACTGAAAATAAGGCTTGTATCCCACATTAGTAATAAAATCAATTTATTATGGGGAAGAAGGAAGTGGACTTTTCCTGCTGCAAGCACTGCCCATCACGGGACACTGCACTGTGTCACGCCACACAGTCACCGCTGAAGGAGACCTGCCCACTCAGGCCTCACCCAAGGCCCCTCATGCCACTCATCAATCCCATATGACCCACATCAGAAGCAGTTTGTCCCTGGGCAGTCCCTGGCAAAGGATAGTGACACTTCTGAGCTGTGTGGTCTCATCTGCCACAGAAATTAATTCTGTTGCACAGGGCACTGAGGAGGCCTTGAAGAGGGACTTTCCTTCAATCTGAATGTTTGGGTAGACTGGAGTCTCCTTCACACCTGGAGTTGCTACAAACGTTTGACCAAAATACGGGAAGGCTGTTCTGTGTGGAGTATAACAGTAAGGGTGATACTGTGCTATGGCAGGCGCCCGTGTTGCTCCAAAAGGAAACTCTTTAAGAGTCCTTTACTCAGAGAAGCATACACAAAGCATCCAAAGACGCAGAACTTCAATATTTCAGAATCCACTAACTCGCAGCTAGTGTGTGCACCAATATCCATACACTCGTTTTTCCCTTCCGAGAAGCCCGCAATTCACACACTTCGATCCTCTGCCCCCAACGTGGTGCTGAGCGCGTCCATCTTCCAAAGCCAGATGCCCGCAAGGCAACGCCACCGGTACAAGGAACCCAAAGTAGGGGTTGCAAGGAGACCTGGCACCGCGGGGTCCCAGGGACAGCCCTGTCATGCGGAACCAAGGGACCCACGTCACGGTGTCCCGAGCAAGCCGTGCCGCGGGCTCCGGAGAGGACGGACGGTCCCTCGCCCGCGGCAGAGGCGACGCCGGCGGGTCCGGGCGCTTCAGCGGTGCCTGGCCGGGCGCCCTCCCGCCGGGGCCGCCGCCCGACAGAGGGGTCCGAGGGCACGGCGGCGGCGGCC
>VZRN01003992.1:271601-353912 GCA_013397935.1 Dasyornis broadbenti
CCCCAAATTCTTGTAAAGTTCATTACAGAAAAATTTTGACTGAAAAAAACATCTTTCCATCATTTTGTTTAGAGACAACACAGAAAAGGAAGCTGGTACATGTATATTAAGCAGTAGCTTATGGTTAAATTCCTGCTCTGGGAAACTCAGACCAAATTTGATAACTTGAATCAAGAAGTTCACTCTATACAAAAACCCTCAAACCTAAGATTTTGTCAAGGTGATAATCTTTGAAATGATAGAATCACACAAAATTCAGGGTTGGAAGGGACCTTAAGGATCCATCGTGCTCCAACTGCGCTACCATGGACAGGGACGCCTTTTATTAGACCAAGTTGCTCAATATCTGAAATATGGGGAATTTTAATCAAAGGACGCAGCATTAATGTTGTCAGCTTTGACATAAAATGATGGATTTCACTGCTGCATTTCATAGAATTCATGTGAATTCCAGAGCGTTTTGCTCCAGAGTTAGTAAAGCAAGCAGCATGTTTAAGTAAAGATTATTTTTGCAAATTGGATAACAGGATTAGCTACCTTTTGAATCAGTGGAGCAACTTACTGCTGTGAATTGAAAATGATCACTTATTTAAAATAAGTATCAAGCAGAAGAGCAGTGTGCTGAACAGTTCCGACACCACAGAATTGAAGTGGTCATTGAGGGAGACTTTAAATAACCTTTCTGTCCTCAGTTATCAGGTGCATTTGGCAAAAAATCTCATGCTGCCTCAGGTGCCCTGAACAACTGTGTGACAATCATCATCCAGTGAATGCATCAAAGATCTGGTCAGTAGATATTTCTATGCACAGAAGTGCAGGAGAAAAATTCAGTAAGGGATGAGTGAACTCTAAGCCACTGGAACATGCTTTCTGAAAAGATGCAGAGCTGTGGTCTCTTGGAAGCAGTGATGCGTTGAGGCCGTGATGTTGTTGTGTGAAATCCAGTTGCCTCCAACTCTCAAGGGACAAGTTTGATCAAGTGGAGGTGGCATTTTTTTATCCTGATGTGGCAGGTATCCATAGTGACAGTTACCAATGGGCCATTTAGTGATGTAACCATTGATGCTGTGCAAAGCACAACACACCATGAACAAAGCCTGACTACGAGCTGCTTTTTCCAGCCTGGCAGTTTCTCACACAACAGATAGAGTAATACTGCCTAGTGGCCCAGAACACACTGAGGCCAGGTGCATCCTCTCTCTGCCCAGAGTGATAAATTGGCCTTGTCAAGAGTATTTCATTGGTCCAGGGGTTGCAAATAGGCTTACTTTGCAGGAGGGGAGGAGAGGGCTCATGCTTCTCTCTGTGTAGTGTTTCTGGAACATTCTGTGTTTTGTGTGAGAGGAAAGGTTAGGTTTCAGTTTGTTTGCTGGCTAAAATGGGTTCCTGCCTGCTAGGAGTCTGTTTGATTCTCTCTTTATACCAAAGAGAAGCATGTTTTATGTGTGCGGCTTGTTATGATGATAAAGGCTAATATGGAGAGAGAGGCAGATTTAGTCTTTTCTGGATGGCTGATCGACTGATGCACTAATTGTTATGAAGAGCCTCTTTTGCGATGCAGTCTGCCTTTTATGACGTGTGTATCCTCATAAAACCTAGTCAGGAAGAGCTGGCACAATTGTTGGGCAATAGTATTTTTCAAGAGGAGCATTCCTTTGCCTCCTAAGAAAAATACTGTTGAATTAAAAATTCTTTACTGTGGGGATGTTGAGGCACTTGAGCAATTTGTCCAGAGAAGTTGTGGATGCCTCATCCCTGGCAGTGTTCAAAGCTGTATTGGATCGGGCTCTGAGCAACTTGGTCTGGTTGAAAGGTGTTTCTGCCCATAACAGTGGGGTTGAGACTAGGTAATCTTTTAGCGTCCCTTCCAACTTGAACAATGCTGTGGCTCTATGATTCTAATTAGTAGATAGATTTTAAGAAACTGATCCTTGATGTTGGCAGTCTGGCTGTGGGAGAAAATATCACATCTTTCGTTCAAAAACCAAAAATGTTTGGCCTTTCTTCCACACCTCTGTGGGTGTGAATCCTTTCTGAGTGTAATTGCCAGTAAGAGATAAGGCATTTGTGCTTACAGCGTGTCTATAGCAGAACATTTACCTGACCTGTGCTCCTAGCAGAAGCTTTTTAAAAAATAAGATAACATGGTGTGGTTTTTATAGACTCTTGAAAGTGGCACTGAGAAGAAGGCTTGGCCAGTTTTGTAGACACTTGCCTGTTCTAGGAGTATGAAAGGCAAGTTATTTCTGTTCCTGCAATAATTTCTGTACTTTATATATAAAGCAGGATACTGCAGACTGTTTCAGATGACAAAATAACCTTGGTCTGAAAGAGGAACCTGCCTAATTTTGCCACTCTGACTCATGGGGCCAGTCCATTGAGGCATCTATTGAGCAAAGATTTTAGCAATTCTGAAGATAGACCATTAAATTTCAGATAAATGAATGAAGTATAACGGGGTCCAAGCATTCTTGGGTTGTCGTTTGCTTAACAATAAATGAAGGCTAATATTCATGGCTAAGAAACTGAGATGATTTCTACATCTGCACTCTCTAGACTTGGAACTAAGTAGAGACAAAGCTGCACAAAGCACAGGACTTCATACCTTCTTAACAGCTTTGGAAATGTCAGCCTGCAACAATTACTTGGTTTTGAAAAAGTTAAACAAAGATACTTACTGGAATGTAAAATAAACCTGTCATTTGGGTCTGCTGACCAGTAAAACTAGAGGTTTTTTTATCTGAAGTTTTGAATGAAACACAGCACTTTGTCTTAGTTCTGTAAGGCTATAACTTTTCAAGACTCCTGTAATAACATTTAATTTCTCCTGGGTTGTATTCTTTTGTGGGTGGGGCTTTTCTTTTACCTTCTGTCTGATTGTAGCTACTTCCTTCTAGAACTGATGATTCTTTGGTTCTGACATGTCTTGTGTACCAGCAAATTTTCTAAAAATGTCACAAGGAATAAAAAACAAAGTTATAGATTGTGGATCCATCCACACTTGCACCCCGATCCTTCTGAATGGAGCCAGCCTTTCTCAGTTCTCATGGTAATAAAAATTCACAGTATCACTGGCTCTGTGCCCAAGGCACTCTTTTTGTGTGTTTTTGGAAATTGGACAGATATTCTAAATTTTGCCTTCCTGGAAAAGGAGGATTATTTTGAATCAGCATTGTTGTTGGTGTAACATTCTGATAGATCTCATTTGTATCACAACTTCTTTCTGAGTTGCAAAAAATGATACACAGCAGTGAACCTTGAAAGAAGATTTTGGAGTAATTTGTGGTCAGTGGGAAATTTAGTTATAGTTAGATGTGACTTTGTTTTACTGTGCTGTCACTATCTTGTCCATAACAGTTTTGTTATTGCTGTCTCTGTAAAAACTCTTCTGTAAAAATGAATATATTCTACCTGGAAACATGCTATGCTGCTGTATTTAATGTCACTGTAACTTTGAACCTGAAAATATGCAGGCCATTGGGTAGGCATTTCTATCTCCTTTTAGAGATTCTCCTTGCAAGAAAGATGATAATTATTTTGGTTTTGTTTTGCTCTTCACATGTTTTCACTGATTTTATGAGTTCATCACAAGTCCCTCCGTGCAGTCATAGTAGGCTCTGTGGTAGGTAAAGGAATTTTACTTTTTACTGTAATTCTGGAAAGGAAATATATATTTGAAAGAAAACCATAAAGGAAATATACATATATTTACATATAGATACAGATGTAGATATAGATATAGATAAAATGTAGCTAAGCTCAGTAGCTCGGGAAGAGACATGGTTGGGGCTCCCTGAGTAAGGCGTTTGTAGCCGCACCCAAACACAGGCTTTTTTTTTTTTTTTTTTTGCCGTCGTTGGGAGGAAACAGTTGTGCCTGTGCTATTGTGCAGTCACTACAGAGCCACAGCTGGTCTTGGTGAAGGTCTGTCTATGCCCAAAGAGGTTTGTTCACATCTTACCACAGCAGGAAAATGGGAGATTAGAGAAGGGTCTGTCTGCAGTATCTTGAATGTTGTCCTTCAGATGTAGCTCATCCTGGTGGTTGCATTACTTACATGGTGAATTAATAGGGACCAATCACAGTTGAGTATTTTGTCCAAAAGGGAGCAGGCTTCCATAAAAATGATGCCACCCATTTTAAGTCTGAAATGCTTGTTTTGACAAGAGGCATATTTAGCAAGAGGCAGTGTTTGCACTTGTGACAGTGTAAGAGTGGAAAAGGAGGTAAGGGAATGGCTAGTCAAGCATGGTAAGAATGTAGAACAAAATGTTCATATTTTTGCAGAAGTGGTTTGGGAATTTCTTTTTCAAAAAGGAAAAATATATTTGTTTTGGGTTTGGGTGGTTTTGGTTGTTTGTTTTTATTTTTCTTTCTAATATGTATAAAAATCATAGGGTTTGTACTTCCAGGGAAATAATTACTGTAATCCATAAACACCTGTTGGTTTTTTTTTTTTTCCCCTTTCTCAGAAGCATTCTGAGCTTTTTAAAATATCAAAGCAGAAAAACATTATTAGAGGAAAACTATTAGAGGAAAAGATTACCAAAGACATGAGAGTCCCAAGAGAAAGGTGCTGTGTAAGAGAGACAGTAGATTCCTACTGTCAGTGAAGAATGCTTTATTAGACATGAATGCTCCTCCCGAGTTCAGTACAGAAGCTTATAAAGAAAAGCCCTGAATAGAACACGAATGCTGTGGTACTTTTTCTAAGCATCTGTTTGCCTTGTAATAGGGCAGTAATTGTGTTGACAGGTCAAGTAGTTTTTCCTCGGGAAATGTTTCAATAGCTACAGTGCCTGGTGTAGTCTGATGATATCAGAACGTCAGATGCAATTTAGAGTAAATGAGGGCATTTCTGGCATGTTTCAGTGGAGAAAAAAACATTCCTCTTTCTATCTGCAGTATTGATTAAGATGACTCCAGAAAGTAAATATATAGGAAAATATTTTTTAAATCACAATTTTTTGAAGTTAATGATAAATTTAGATCTGCGTGTGATATTTCTTTTCAGTTCTTTTTAAGAATGACTCCTTGATACAGGAGGGGAGTTATATGGTGTTTTTCTAAATCTAATAGATGAAATACCAATCCCACCTGTTTAGTAGGCAATTTTTTGTTCTGATATGGCCAAAATGCTGAGGATTTACATAAACAAGAACAAACACTGTTTTCTCATAAGCTGAGAATGGTTCTAGAAAGGCCACTAACTTTCAGAATAATGATGAAACATGAACCTGCTCCAGATGGGACAATCCCAAAGCTCACTGAAAAGCTCCAAGCTTTTTCTGATGGGGCTCCAAACCCCATCAGAAAAGTCCCCATCTGAAAGCTACCAAATTCTCTGTTTTTCCCAGAGAGACTTTAGTTAAGCTATGTTTCCAGAGAAGAATACATCTCACTGTTTAAAAGCCCTAGTAGAAACACCACTGTCATCCTAAAAGTATCACAATAAATCAAAAATATCTGCAAGAAAGAAAATGCTTCTGAAACCAAACTGTTACAAAGTAAAATATGGAACTTGACACCCAAGGAAAGTATTTTTGATGGAAGTGCTAATGAAAGAGACCAGTGTTGAAGAAATAATAAATGTGAAACTTGCTAAAAACTAACACATGCTTCATGTATCTGTCAGTGCTGGCCAGGAGCATGTGTGGAATAACAGGAAAGTCTTTGGAGATGAAAGCTGACATATTTTTAGGGTCTGAAGTACAAGACAAAAAACCAGTACAACATAGCTTAAATTGTCAGTGAAAGATTGGAGAATTCAGAGAGGAGTATTTGATTGTATGAGGAAAACTTGTCATGGAGAACCTGGAGAAAGCACTTGGAGAAAGAGGCCCAAGCATGAGTGACGGAAATGTTGCTGCAGGCTGTAAGGGGATTAGAGACACAGCAGGTGCAGACTGAGACACAGTGCCCTAAGCATCAGCACGCAACAAGGGCACTTCCCTGAGCAACATCAGCAGCTCAAAGAAATAGGAATGTCACTTTTCCCTTTTAGACAGTACTACACTACATCCCCTTCAGTGTGACAAATGGGACATTGTTTGGAGATGCTTACAGAAGTAGCAAAAATCACCAGTATTAACAGTCGAATTAAAAAGGATTTTAAATGTTTTGCAGCAGGTCAGAAAGCTCACTCTAGTGTCCTGATCAAACACTAGTTTGTTTTAATTACTTGATAAAATTATATTCTGCTTCATTTCCTGCCCCAATGCCTTACTTTTAAACACTTGCTCTGTTCTTCTTTTATTTCTGCATAATTTGCTCATAAAAACTCCTAAGGTCTGGGTAGAAATTAAATCTTCATGATTATGCAATAAGGTGAAGAAGACATTTAAAGTTAATCTGATGAATCCAATTAAGACCACCACTCAACTGCCTATGCACATTGGAAGGTTATTTTAAAGGTGAAAAAATGAGAATAGAACAGTAATTCAAATCCATTTTAATTGTTAAAATTCTTTAAATTTAGTTTCTTTAAAAGTGAGACAATAGCAATGGATTTATAATACTTCAACAGTAATTATGTCAAAGTGTACATCAGTTTGAAGTATACCTTTTAGATTCTCCTTAAACCTTAAAAGTACCAAAATATTTAATATAGTACATCAAGTCACCATCAAATGTGTATTTCTAATTCTATGCATGTTGAATTCCTTTTAGCTTTCAGGTGTGTTACGTAAGTTGGAAATGTAAAAAAGAATCTTAAAAACAGTTTGTACTGCTTTTCTCAGAGGCACACATCTTGATTCCAAGAATCCTAATTAAATAAGAACTTCAGAAAGAAATACAATTTTTTTTTTTTAATCAATGTTTTTCTGTGTGTAACTAGGGAACTGTAGAGGTTCTGTGCGTGCTTACAATATCATCCTGTGCTCGAACAAATTGTTTCAGTAAGCATATTTTCATAATTCTGCACTGTCTAGTGAGCCTTATGCATACTTAAGCATGCAAAAGACACTTGCTTTAAACCTTACTTCTTTACTTACATACCCTGCTCAAAGAATACTACTTGGAAAAACAAGGAAAGGTAAAAAAAATAACTGTTCAAATCAGGAATGTTATTCTACCACTGTTTCCTCACTACATGACTTTTGATTTGTCATGCTTCAGTCTTTTTACCTGTGGAGCAGTAAACTAATCAATCAGAAATCCGTAAGTCTCCCTCCACATTACTGTTTGGTCATCTTGGAAAGATTCATACTCCTATTTATAATTTTTTTATGTTAGATTGGAGATCACTACTTCGGTAATATTATAGTCTTTGCTAAGCAAACTTTTCAATACAGCAATTATTCTCCCTTTATCCTTGTCTAAATATGAGATGAAATAGAATTAAGATAAGGGTAGTAGCATAGTTAGCACAGATTTTTTCTAGCACCTAAAAGGTGAATTTTACTGAGTTTTGCTCACCTGTTTTGAGAGAATGTTTCACTTCCTTGTGTGCATGAACTGTGTGAGATACTAAACTCTTGTGCGGTGTCTGGAGTACCCTGCTGAGTTGATGAGGAAGCTACCTGAGGGGAAGTGGGTACCTAATTTTCCTATGTATTTGCTTAATATTTTTTCTTTCATATAGGATAAGCCTGATATTTGCGTGCATTTGTAGCTTCCTTAAAAGTCAAATTTAACAGCTAAGGGGAGATTTGCGCTTTAGACCCTCTTCTGCTGTTATGCTCAAGCACCTCTCTTGGGTAACCAGCCATACTTCCTTCAGCACTCTTAAGGGTAAAGCCCTACATTCAACCCTTAGGGGGCCTGATCTCCATTTTACAGCCTCACCTTTGTAACTGCACTGACTTGAAAAATGCAGCGCTATTTGTCACCTGGAAAAATTTAGAGGAGGAGAAAATTGAACTTAAACACTTTCTTCTACTCCATTACTGATACGAGAGGTATTATACTACCAAAACAAAGGCAAGATTTTGAAATTCCAACCAAAGAGAACAGCCATCTCAGATTCAGAAATTCTTGCAAAATTGTTTAAAAGTTTTTAACCGTTATCTGAAGATTTTGTGTGTTTATTTGACTCTGTGCATGCTCAGAACACACTGCCCAGTCCAAACATTTCCTACCATTGCTAAACACTGAATATTCTTCACATATTAGAACATGGGCTAGAGAAAGTTTGCCTTAAATCTACCGACAGTAACCTATTTTGCAAAAATAAATCAGGCCATTGTTTTCTGAAACAGTGATAAATAAATAATTTGTCAAATCTAAGAGATCATAAGAATCCTGCTGCAGTTCTTTCCATAACTGACAAATATTCTTCATATTTTAGAAACTTCTTAAATAGCACGCCTTCTCATTTATTTGAGCCTTGAACTTCTCTATTTTACATTCTGAAGATTTAAGAGACAGTTCCTCACCAGTGCCATCACTGACACTTCATCTAAATTGCAATCAGTGGATTTTTTTCCCCCCCTCTCTTTTAGGAACTTGTCTCTGGGCAAATCATGCTGAAGAGTGTATAGAAAATACTGAGATTCATCTGAGACAAAACAATACTCTGAGGAGTAGCCTGATCTGAAACACATATTTGTCAATGTGAATTTAAATTTCAGTAGCCATAAAAGTTTTTGTAGCCAAGGAAGTTGGTTTTATCCCTTCTAACCCTGTCCCATGCCCTGCTTTTATTTTATTAGATGTTATTTTCATTCTAAAGTTCTTTTATCTTTTTTAGGTCCTAAAGTTATTTTAAGTCTGAAGCTAGAAGTATGGCAAAAATGAACTTTAATGAAATACATTCATGAAAACAAATTTCTACAGATTAAGAGTGTGGTGATATTTTTCTGTTTGATATTTGTTTGCTACATATTACTGAGGTGTATTGAGCAATTCTTGGCATGAGACACATTATGGGTTTATTTTGTCCTTTTCTTCATGTCGTACAGCTCTGGTGAAGAGACAGTGTCGATCATTCATGTGTCCAAACTCTTTCCTTACTAAAAACCTAATAGTAAATCTGTTTTCTTCCATCTTCCCTGAAGGTGGTATTGAAGACTTGGAGCCTGCCTTCAAGGACCACTTTGCCAGAGGTGGGACGATGTATGTTTATCTCCTAACCAGCAATATGTGCATAGTGGAGTAAAACCAGAATGATTTGGGAGTGTGTGAGGGAAACAAGTAAGCAGGAGTGAAGGAAACAGGAACTAGAGCATTGAACATGTCCATATTTCTAATGACTTTCAGAGTAATCGAATCAAAAGGTCATAGAAACATTTAAGTTGGAAAAGATCGTTAAGATCATCAAGTCCAACTGTAAACCTAACGCTACCCAATCCATTACAAAACCATGTCCCTAACCACCAGTCTGTAGGTCTTTAAATCCCTTCAGAAATGATTTAACCACTTCCCTGTGCCGCCCGTTCCAATGCATGGTAATCTCAGTGAAGAAATATTTGCTGGTATCCAATCTGAATCTCCCCAGTACTACTTGAGGCCTTTTCCTCTCATACTGTCTCGCAGAGAAAGAGACTGACTCCAGCCCTGCCTGGGGCATCTGGCCCATGCCACTGTCCCTTCCATCACAGTTGTTGTCCCCCATGCCTTGCTTGGTGCCTGATGCCACGTCCTGCTGCGAGAGACATACAAAGTGGTGGAGCTTGCCTTGTGCTAGGAGTAGAAAAGTCAGGGAGGTATCAGAAAGTTGTGGGAGAGGGGAGACAATGGAAGAGCCTCCTGATGGCGCTCCTTGAAGGCTTGAAAGCAGCAGCTGTAGCCCTGGGACAGGGCAGAGAGGTGTGGGGCTCAGCTGGTCTGTGCCCCTATCTCTGCACCCTGTTGGAGGGCAGAGAAAGATGGCAGGGAAGATGGCAGGAGGAGAGCCCCAATCTCCTCCCCACCTCCCACATGCTCAGGCTAAGATGTGTGAGTTCATGTGGTAGGCTCTAGCAAGGTGTCAGGGGGCCCTGGGAGAAGAGCTTGTATACTCACAACCCTAAGCCCCCTTACCCTGCCCCAGTAACCACCAGATTAGCACAGTGTACCTGGACAAGGTGGTCAGGAAAGAAAGAAAAACTTTCTGGGACTGTTCCCTGCTGGAAGTGCGCCGCCACTCTTGCAGTCCCTGTCCCAGGATAGGCTCCTGTGGAACCTGCAGCACAGTGCAGCTGGGCAAGGGAAGTGAAGCACCGGAACGGGCTGCCCTCGTGCAGTGCTCAGACCTGCTGCTGTCCCCTGTGCCAAAGCTCGTACAGCAAGCCAAGTGTCCTGATGGAGTCTGCATGCCTTGTGTGTGCACCTGCAGGGGCCCTGGGCAAACTGTGGGTGGACAGACCTTGCTGGAAAAATATCGAGGTTACAGGCTCTCACAGCCCTTCCATGGTGACATTACAAGGGTGTGAGATGCCACCCAGCAAGGAAGGCAGATGCTCCAAAAGGGGCAAAGTCTGCTCCACAGGGTGTTTCCCCTTCTTGAGCTTCATTAAATTCCTTTCATTCCAATTCTTCAGCCTTTCCAGGTCCCTTTAAATGATATCACAACCCTGTGATGTTTTAACCACTGTTTTTTTCCTGTTTTGTATTATTTGTGGACTTACTTAGGCTGCACTCTCCCCACTGTCCACCACCTCAATGAAAATCTTAAATAATATTGATCCCAGTCCTGATCCTGGATTATGACACTATTAATGGGCCTCCAAATGGCCCTTGTACTATTGATTGCAATCATCTGGCCCTGCATGAAGTTACTGAATTAATCTATTCCATTTGAGGAAAGCTTTGTCTCGTACAGTCCGAATGGTCATTTTGCATAGTGTTTTATGTAGAATCAATGTTTGGTGGTGACTTCCTGAGGGCTTCATTCTGTCTGTTCAGTTACAACTTTCTTTTGCAATTAACAAGTGAAAGTTATGTTACTAGATTAGTGTGGGAACTTAAACCAGTAACTTTTAGTTGCAGATCATAAGAGTAACAAATATCATGCTGCACAAAGCTCTATTTTGTAGGGTTGCAATATCTTTGCAACTTTTATGTCTCCCTTATTTGGGAAGGTGGGAGAAGACCGGAAGATCTGCACAGCATGTGGTTTGTCATGACTGTGCCCTGTCTAATTTTCTGTACTGTGTGAGGCTCGTTGATTTGACTTTGTGGTCCTCTCCCTCTTTCCCTCCCCACACCACCCCTTCATGTATTCACAGCGTAGCACAGGTATTTCTCTACTGTTATTTGACACAAACACAAGTGACAGCAAATCAGCTGTGATCCGCTGATGGATCATACGTGAATTAAGCAGTAGGCACAAACAACTCTGCCTGCTGCAGAACTGCCAGGGAAGGTGTCAGTCTGAAGTGCTGTGTGCCAAAAGGCCCTACGTTAAGACTCCCATTCCTCAGTTACACCTTTGCACTATGGACCCTCCCTTTTTACATAGTTTTTTATAAAGTCTTCTACACTTTTCCTCGCATAACCCAGTTTGGCTAGCTGCAAGACAAATGGGGTATTGACCCCATTCCCATACAACCTGAATTGTTTAATGCTAATTCCACAGATTGGTGCTCGGCTTCCCTAAAATCATGCTTCATTTTATTGTGAAGGGCTCATGTTTTAACTCCAATGTGCTTCACAGCAATAGAAGCAGAAACTGAACTTCCGATCATTTTGTCCACTTCTAACCAAGGTGATGGGAAGTGGGAAAAGAGAGCTGCTGGGATTGAGAAAGATAGCTTCTGACAAGATAAAAATAAAAATGCAATCTTCATTTTAAAATAACATTTTAATTCTCAACATATGTATCACCAACAAATATATTACCAAAATAGCCTCAAGCTGCACCACGGGAGTGTCAGATTGGACATTAGGAGAAATTTCTTCTCAGAAAGGGCTTTTAAATATTGGAATGCTGTGTCCAGGGAGGTGATGGAGTCACCATCCCTGGAGGTGTTCAAGAAGCAGCTGGACAGAGAATTTTGTGCCATGGTCTTGTTGACAAGGTGGTGATTGTTGAAGTTTAGACTCAAGGGTTTTAGAGCCCTTTTCCAACCTAAATCATTCTGTGATTCTGTGAACATACTACACATGAACTGCCATCTTATTGGTTTATCATCTTTATTCTACTGATATTCATGTCTCTGCCTTTGTATTTTCAGATATAGTATTCAAGGTGTGCTACTTGGAAAAGAAAAACCATGGCTTCCAGCCCATCAAACCCTGCTAACCATTTGCCGTACTTCTTTGGTAATATCACACGTGAAGATGCCGAGGAGTATCTGATGCAAGGAGGAGCAAGTGATGGACTGTACTTGCTCCGCCAAAGCCGAAATTACCTGGGGGGCTTTGCCTTATCTTTGGCCCATGGAAGGAAAGTTCATCACTATACAATTGAGAGGGAGCTGAGTGGCTCATATGCTATCGCAGGAGGCAAGTCGCATGCCAGTCCTGCTGAACTCATTAACTATCACTCAGAGGAAGCGGATGGCCTTATCTGTCTACTGAGAAAACCTTTCAACCGACCCCCAGGTGTTGAACCCAAAACAGGACCCTTTGAAGATTTGAAAGAGAACCTTATCAGAGAGTATGTCAAGCAAACTTGGAATTTGCAGGTAAAACCAGGCTGAACTTGCTGTAAAGTAGGCTTTGAGCTAGGAGAAAAAGAGATTGCAGTGTTTATTTCCAGCTGTTGCTGCTGCTAGGTAGTATTTTTTCCCAATGAAATCATAGCTGTTTGAGTTTTAACAATGAGGGGTTTCTTCTCCCCAGTACATGCAGTAACTTGGCGATGTGTAGTTTTCCTGAAATTTAAAAACCTTAGAATTTCTATATTGTGTTGGGCTAGCATAATCTTATCTAGCACTGCACTAACATATGTCATCAGATTTGGACCAAAAATTAGTAGATGTAATGAACAAGAGAGAGAAATTGTTTGTTTCATTGCTTTTAATTCTGATTTTTTATGGATTGATATGCAGGAATGGTGACATGATGACTTGTTTTACATCCTCCTCTCTTAGCTGGCCTTGTTTCTGTGAGGCTAATTTAGATTATGTCCAAAACAGAACTTGTTCCTGAAACAGAACAATTGCTACACTGCAGAGCGCTGCCTATACATGTTCAGTGCTGCAGGGGTAAGGGAGGAATTTTCCATAAGGAGGACAAGAGGCTGGATTTTTTGCTGAGAATGACTATGAAAAAGCCAGTCTTAGCATGGAAACACTAGTGTAGGAGGCTGCAAAAGGAATGTTATTTCACCTTGAGGTGCCATGACTTACCTTTGTGGAGGCAACTCATGGAGTTGCATAAGGTTTTTAATCTCTTTTGCTGCTAGCAAGTAACCCTATGAATTCTACTCTGTAAAATATATGGAGCAATCCCCAAACTGGGAAAGCTTGAAACTTATACTACATTTTCTGTAACTGCTGAGGCTCACAGAATCTTTTCTTATGAGTCTGAGCTCAATCTAGAGGGAAGCTGATGAACTCTAGCTAAGAACTGTTGAAACTAGTGAGGGTTGCCCTCAGATTCTGGGCCAAATTTAGAAGTGGTAGGTTGTAGATAAGGTTAGAAGTGTCTAAGTTAATATTACTCTAAATAATTCACTCTAAAATGTGGCTGTTCTGTCTGGAAAATTTGCATTGATGTCTTTGACATAGACATGCTGCAACAGTGCATGTTCCGTTTATTTTAATACACTGCCATAGGATATGTAATTTGCAGGTATGTTTGAAATCTCAGACTGACACTATTTAGCTATTTCTCACTAGCATAAAAATATTACTTTATTTTAAGTTTAAATGCTGATATATCAGTGGTTTCATTTACTGGTTAATTTCCCTTCTTTTTCCTGGGTAAAGGGAGAACCCTGTTTTTTTGATGTTTCGATTACCATATGCTAGTTTCTGGTTCAAAATGTTTATAGCAACTAGGCTTTTTCTTCACATGCAACAAATATGTGCAGATTTTGGGTGTCCCAAAAGCAAGTCCAAAAAGACTGTAAGTCTACCTGTCCTGTTTTTATTGCAGAAGATAGTTTGATAGTTTCATGGTGTTTTTACTGCTCTCCAGGGGCATGCTCTTGAGCAAGCTATCATTAGTCAGAAGCCTCAGCTGGAGAAGCTGATTGCCACTACAGCCCATGAGAAGATGCCGTGGTTCCATGGGAGGATCTCTCGGGAAGAGTCAGAGCACCGTATCCTCATTGGGTCAAGAAACAATGGGACCTTTCTGTGAGTGCATTTTTCTGTGGTATTGCCGCTTGCCTCCGGTGTTACTGTACAGTTCCTTTGAATAAATCTCAAATGAGAATATGCCCTAAAAGGTGAATCATCCACGGCGAGGGAACCCAGTTTAGCATGATTTACATGACATGATTCTTCCTGCCTGAAGCAAGTGCCTCACTTAGCTAAAGATAGGAAAGCATAACAAAAGCATGAAACACCTGCAGGGGTGTCCACTAAGGCCTGCTGGAACCAGTTGTGACCAGCCCAGGGCAGCCCCTGGCCTTTGTAACGCCACTGTCAAAGCCTGACCACCTGCACCCAATACACAGATTTATTAAACTGGTGCAATTACAGACAAACTGCCTGTGTCAGCAGCAGCTGGGATCTGTACCTGTCAGGTCTCTCAGGGACAGTGGTGGTGCTTTGTTTTGTAGTTAAGCAACAGAATGAATTGCTTCTACCTTGACAGCACTATTTTGTGTCTGCTGCTTACCCTCTGCATTTACCCAGCCTGATGATCTTTCATTTTCTGAGCACAAATGTGTCATTTAGGATAGTGATAGACAGCCATCATCTTGTGAGGTCTAGAGCCAGAACAAAGTCTTCTAACAAAAAAAGGGGGTTTCTTTGAAAATCCTTATTTGAAAAATATTAGTGTTTTAACAGAGCTATCTTTTGTTGTTTCTAACCCCCCACCCAGAAAGTGTTTGTATAATGATAGAAAATTAAGCTTAGAAGTCATGGCCAAAAAGGGATCACTTAGAGCTATGTAATTTCTGAGGGAAATTTCATCACCTACCTATGCAGCCTTCTTTAACTTTTTTTAGAGCTAGTGCAAAGTGAACCACCATGAGCAAGTGCAGGAAGGATGTACTTCTTCAGTACCAGCTCTTTCACTTTTCTGATTTGCTGTAATTGTGCCGTACTAATTGCTAATGTGGGTGCAACCCTCGCAGGTTTCCGTGTTTCAGTCTTAATTGACAGGACCCAGTAACTCCTTTAAATCCTATTTCCAGTAGAGTGAATTCCTATGAGGTCTTACCTACAAACACTTTGACTGTAGTGACCTCTCATTTCTTGAGCTCTTCTTCCCTCACTTTTTGAATTTTTTGTGTTTCACAGTCACTCTCACCCAAGCTGCCATGCATCTCTATTTTCAGCCTCATATTCCCGATTGGTGGAGATTACATCTAGAGGGTTGTTACCCAGTGGCTTTTATTGCCACGTATAACAAAACGTTGTAAAAAACTTATTGCAGATTTTGTTCCACTTGTAATAAAACAAGTGTTATAAAAGTTACAGAAATTTTTGGATCCAGAGATTTCTTCCTATTGCATAGGAGTTTAGGGGATTTGATGAACACAATTGCTGTTGTGGATTACCAACCCATCATTACCACACAACCTCTCCTTTTTCTTGCTGTGTGACTTTGTTTGTTTCTTTTCCTACATTTTAGGCGTGATGTCTGGTGGATACATAATCTGAAACAAAACAGCAATCCTTTCTTTAATGACACTTTTGTACCTCAAAATACATTGCTTTATTGCTTTTGGTTTTAACACTTCAGCAAATCAACTTTGTATCAGCTGAGTCATGATGTTGATCACATATTAAAACTGGCAGCTTTTCCAGTTTGCCCCAGACATACATTGGTTTCTATGTGGCCAAAATACTTCCCTTTGGGGCAAGGGGGAAAGGGAGGAGGCAGCTGGTGTGGGGGAGAAAAAAAAAAAAAAAAAAAGGAAGCTAATTTTTCTAAACTAAAAGGATCCATTAGCTAACATTTTATAACAACAGAGATGGGTTTTGGAGTAAGGGAGTGAAATATTTTAGGAGATTTGACATCTTCAGCTTCCATTATAAACACTGGTCCCTTTTAAATCCTCTATAAGCATTCCTACTGCTCTGACTGGAAATATTTTCCCACCTTTTTCCTGTGTTACTTAAAGATGGCCTAGGAGGCTTTTCTGCTGAGGTTTGCAGTGACATGCTCAATATGTTGTGGGGAAGCATTCAGACCTTCTCCCATGGGACTGGCTATGTCAATGGATCCATATTTTATATAGTATTGATGGAACTCAGAAGGCTGCTTTCATATCAGGTAGACAAGCCCACAGAGCAGAAAATGCTAATTTTAAGGTTCTGTTTAAATGACGAGAAGTGCCACTGGAGCTTAAATAATATGAATATATAACTGCTAGTGTGTTGAGCTTGGGTCCCTTTTATTAAGGACAACACTGTTTAATTCTGCATCTGTAGGATGCTTTCTGGTGTGTTAATTGTTCTTGCCCAGACTTCCTAGCTGGCTATATTAGACCTTCATAACCACTCAGCTGCCATTTGCTCTTATTGTCCCAGGGGAGAAATGGAGAGAACTTCACCTACCTCCTAATTCAGTAGACAGTGCAGAAAGCGAAATAATGTGTTGTTCATATGTGTCAGAAATCAGTTATTTTACCCTTCACAGCCATTCTAGCTCTCAGACCCATAGACAGAAGCTCATTGCCAACTACAAAAGAGCTGTCTAATTCAGAGAGGTTTATTGCTTTCTGCAGTGGTTTGGCTAACACAGCATGTGTTGAGAAATAAACCACTCATTTCTGACTTACTGAAGCAGGAGCAAAACTGTTAAGTGTGAGAGCGGTGCATTGTTTGACATTTCAGGCACAGACATCACATAATTTTACTTAGCAGTACTTGTCAGAATATTCTATACATCTGTGGATTGAAGACTTTGAATTTGTGCCTGTGAATGTAGATGCTCAGGGACTGTTTTTCTTACATTGGTCGAGATACTCATGCCTGACTGAAAGGTAAAACTTTAAAACATTTAAGGGCTAAGAGATATTTTCTTGTTGAAGTAGGAACTGGAACCTGCTAGCAAAGAAAGGAGCTAGATTTTTGAAGAGATTTGGTACTCCAAGGCTTTTTAACAAGTCCACAAGTGGATGGTTGTATATTATAAAAATTATATTGTTTATCATGGAGAAAATAATAAATATTAGAAGGCTAGAATATTTCTGTATATTTTTAACAAAGGTCTCCAAAACCTCATTATACCAGAAGTTTGTTATCCATCTGACCTACCTAACACGAAACAAAATCCAGTACAGTAGTCTCAACAATGATACAACTAACATCTAGATTTCTTTAGCACTGCTTTGCAGAGGTACAAGATTATCAAATCTAGAATTATTTTGAATATATTAAATATGAAAATAGTAGAAAAGCTTCCTGAATGCAGTTAAAAATATCATGAATAACATCATAAAGATAATACTACAATGCATCCAAGGAAAAATTCTAAGCTAATGGTGGGTGTTTCAATAGGGAATTTTCAAAGATCTTTTTTAAGTTTTTTCATGGCTTAAAAGTCAGTGAAGTGTGTATGTTGATGCTGGAGAGTTTGTTTTCAAACCCAAACACAGAAACCATGTAATGAAATTACATGAAATAGGAAGTAGTGCCTATGCCTACCTCTTCTGTGAAGAACATTTATGCAAGATTGCCACTCTAGGCACAAACTTCAGAGAAAAAAATATAACAGTGGGACAGAAGTAAAATAACTCTAAAATTACATGAAAAGAAACTGAAAACAGAGAACTTTTAATGTCTGAAGTCCCACTTAACTTCATTGACACTATTTTACGTTTTATATTGGATGATGGTTCTTGACCAAATAAACTAGGGTTTATTACATTTTGCCTAGTAGGAAACATTCATCACAGTTCAACTATTAATATTGGTAATATTTTATTAATATTGTAATAGTATTTGTCTTCATAAGACATCATTAAAGTTTCTTCATAAGGCAAACATTTAATGATGTGAGTGCAAGCATGCATGTGAGTGCAAGCATGTGTGGAACAGTTGAAAAATAAATCATAACTTTGCTAGGAGTGAACAGCAGAAAAGTTAGTTTTCTCTGTAGCTTCACATAGGAAACAACTCCGGTATGTGGTAAGTGTTGACACATCTTCATTTATCATGAGTAATGACCACTTACGTTATATGAATATGTGACCTTGCATATGTGTTAAAAACTAGAAGTTCTGAAGTTGGAGGAGAATAAAGAATATTCAGAACTACTGTTAAACTTAACAATTTAGCAAGCGGGAAATTGTGAGTGAAGGCATTGCAAATTAGCTATTTAGTCTGTATAAACTTTTTACATCTGTTAATAGCTGTATGTAGTTCAGATGAAATATGAACAGTTTTGTAAAAGGAAAACAGAAAATTATTTTGGTGCCATATGATTGTTTTCAGTACATAATGAGAATATTAAAGAGGACAAAAGTAGTTTAGACTATTATAATGAGTCACAGTAACATTCATCATGGCTGCATACACAGCTAGGTCATTTTTCTGACCTGGTGCAGAATTCTTTAAATAATTCTATCAGTATTAAGTTTGTATCTGCAAAAGGGACTGGACATTGTTGACATCATAGAAGATGAAAACAATCCTATTACATGTGACCTTAATTCAGGGATATTAATTAATGGTGAAGTTTGTCTTCAAAGTGCCAAGGATTTGCTAGGCTTAGATGACCATAAAAATTTTCCAAGATAAATGATAACATGCAGACAGTGAACTGTGTTTCTGGAGGTGCTGTCTTCTCCACAGCAGCCTGGACAATGGCAGAGCTGTTTACTGATCTTCTATTACGTGTTGGATACCACTTGCAGACCAGTGCAGCAGGGCTGTGGCTTCTCAAGGCGGGCTCTGCAGTGTGCCTCAGCAGCAGAGTGGGTCCGAGGTGTGAAAAAAACCCCATGATCCCCAACTGAGATAGCTGTGCTAAGAAGATCCCGTATTGCAGGTTCAGTTTTACAACAGAGCTGTTTGTTAGGGGTTTGGTGGAGCATAGTCTATTTTGTTGCCGGGATGAAGTCAGCTAAATAGATTAATGTGTTGCAATACGTCTCACAAAAGTATTTTGTACCTGTGCAGCAGACGCACCAGGAGATGAACTTTTAGGTTCCATTTTAGATAGCAATAGTGTGAAGCTGAGATATCTCCTAAATTCTGTAGTGTTCTGACATTTCTGAAACAACTCTGAATGTGTAACTGAACAGGGGAGAAGAAATGATGCAAATAAAGACAGCAGTCAATCCATTTTGCCCTTTATATAATTCTTTTACAGATGGCACCAAGTTAATTTCTTATTACCCTCAAACTTGGAACATATGCCCTGTGCAGCACATCTTTGAGGTGATAATGAGTAGCCATGTTGTTAATAGCATTACCAGAGAGATGGTCATAAGGGCAGACATGCAGGGAATGGCTGGAGCTTGATCAGCAGTGGGGGATGTCAATATCGCTGGCATCAACAAACCTGTTATTGCTGAGAAGGCAAAGCAATGCTGAGAATAAAATTTAGCATGCCTTTGGATTCAGGAGCAAGAATAACTTAACATGATTCCTAAAGCAAGCATTCTGCTCGTTTATTTTCTTCATAATTCTCCACTGCAGAATGCTGCAATTTCTGGTTTTTTCTACACAGTCAATGAGGCGTGTTGTAATAGCAGTTTATTTCTTTGACCCTTAGGGATGTTTCTCTTTAGAAAGAGAGGGATCATTTGGGTTTTCAGATGGAAGCAGAAAAAACTGGGGCATTATTCTTTTTGCTTCCAAATGAAAATATCAAAGGAGGGAATGGATAGGTATTTACATTGCCTGTAATGATGCTCCAAATTATTATTGGTTGCTATGTGAGTTGCAGTCCCAAAACCACAAAAAATATTCAAACACAAATTGCATGAAGTATAAAATCAATACCTAAACTTCCTTTGCATTGCATCAGGTAACAATTTGAATTTCTACATTCCTTCTTCTGCTGTTTTAAAAATGTATGCAATAAAAACCTAGATACCTTGTCACTTCTCTAATAGATCTATCTATTCAATCTCTTCTCAATGAAGTTGTTCATATTTCTGATTAATCTCAATAGATGAAACATTTGTGATTCTCTGCAATTGCACGAAATGGAAGACCAGGTGATAATTCACTGGTGTCTTCCTTCCTTGTCAATTTTTTTTTTTTTATTATGTTTTAAAAATGAATACTTTTTTTGTTAGCAGTTTTATTGAAGAACAGCAATTGTGTTTAATTTCAGAACACTTTAAAGCAGAGAGTGCACTTGAAGTTCTGAAATTTTTTTCAACATTCTGAAAATCGTTAATTTTCACAGAAGGAAAGTTCCATACATGAGGAGAGCTCCCAGATCTGATGTGAATGTTGTGGGTTATACAGAAGATGTGAAACCTTCATTTCCATTCAAAGCAGTTTCCATTCCATTCAAAGCTTTTAGTTTGAATGGCATTTTCCTTTGATTATATTTTTTACAACATTTGTTGACATCAAACTGGATATGGTTACCCAGCTGCAGTTCTGGAGGCTTAGCCTAACCTAGACAGCCATTACCACAGTCTACAAAACCAAAATGAAATTGTGAAATACAGCTTAGGGCAATCCATGTCACTGAGTGAGGGATCTATTTGCCAAAACTAAGACTCAGGCTGTCAATTCAATGCATTTGATGCTTCTGCTCTTCACACATGTTTGGAAAGATGGTAGTACTTCCTGGTTTTGTGTTTTGTAGGGATCCAGGTTGTGCTGGAGTTGACTGACTGCAGTTTAAAACCCACTTGCTCCATAACTCTAAGGGTATGAGGCTCCCTTTGAACCCTGATTAATCACAAGTGTTGGAATGGAGGTGTTTTTAGGATGTGCAGTGATAGAGCTGTCTGACAGAAGTTGCCATGACTGTGAACTGCAGATGGCTCCAGAGTTATGTAGCTGTGGGGTTAGGAGAAGGAGAAGTTCCAAAATGCAATACAACTTTATAAACCTGAACTCTGCCTATGTCCTGCACTGAAGAGTGATAGAGCTGTTTGGGTCTGTGACATGGTCTTTAGAAATCAGGACTCTCACCTCCCATGGGTGCCTGTGCTCTCAAGAAATGTTTACAGTGCCTCGTGAGAGTAATAATGCTTGCAAATGAGAACCACTTTCAGTAGAACAAATTGCATTGGAGCCACCATTTCCTCATGTGAAGCATGAAGGATATTTGTTACTGGGAAACAATCCATTGCATTTTTGTAGTCTTATTTGTGCTTTATTCTGAACAGAAGTCTGGTTGCAATGAAATGCCATTTGTTTGTGTTTTAGAAACAATGCCCTCTATTCTGAAAATATTTTTCTAAGATTTATTTGCTTAGAGCAAGTCAGAAGAAGACAAAGGAAAAGTCACTCTTCATTTTAGCAAAGCCTATTGTTCCTCACTGGTCAGTCCGCACAGGAAATCAGCATGGTGAGAAAACACCTGCGTGTCAAGAAGAAACCACAAAGTGTTTCAATTTGCTTTAGAGACTTAGGCAAGTTACCTTGGTTTCAGACAACAAAAAACTGACCCTACTTCTCTTTTCCTTTAGCCAGTGTCCTGTTCACATCTTAGGCAACAAAATCAGTCTACTTGAAAGAAATAGGTGCATGAGTAATTCAGATGAAGCGTGGTTTTACTTCAGCCTTGATCGAGTCAGCTGAGGAGCAGAATTTAATACTTGCCTCTGCAATCTTCTGGCATATAATAGCAAGTACCAGTGTTGCATCAGCAAAGCTTTGTAACACCTTAGTGAGCATATGCTGCTATATTTGTTTTCAGGACGGTTCAAAAATTCAAGGGAGAGTAAGCAGATTTCTGAGCACACCAGAACAAGAAATGTTTTAGTGTTGCAGAATCTAGGCTTTTCATTAAAAAAAAAAAAAAAAAAAAACCCGGACAATTTTAATCTAACTCCATTGCTGTCTCACTGTCAGCTGTAAGGGGTCATGGGAACCCAACTGAAAGAAAAAGCCTTCTTTCTAAACTCAGAAATGTTGCACAAACTATGATGGAGCTAGTAATAAATTCCTGTCTGCTCTGGGTGTAGTCATCGGAATACGCTGGTCTCGGTGTCAGCTAGCCCTGAGTCCATGTAAAACAACTCTGTCATGCTTTATAGGCATCTCAGATGGTGCTTGCAGGTCTCCTGGAAGAAGGAGATCGTCCTGGCTACCTATGAATTTTAGACAAAGTTGTAATGTTTCATTCAGTGATTTCTCCATGGTGAAGTTTAGATGAGATATGTAAACCCCAATACCGTGTGAAGTTTCATATGAATTTTATGTGAAATTTGCAACAAAGCATTAATGTCTTTACTGAAATTATAATTAATGATTACAGAAATATATTATTTTCGTTCAATTCCCAGCCATACAACAAGCTATTTCAGACACAAAAGCTTTCCCTTTATTTGATTGTCACATTACATTTTTTCACTATTTTATCTTCTGCTCTTACTGTCATCTCTTTATTTGAAAATAAAAGATACAAGAGAGGTAAGCCAGAGGTAAGCCACTGTATAAGCTTTCTAACGCATATTTGCTCAGAGCGCTTTATGCAGTGCACAGTGTTCTGTGGCTGCCTAACAGAGTGCCTCAAATCATTGATTTTTCTGTTTTAATCTGTTGCCTTTTTGGAAGAAAAAAGAGAAACTTTAGGCAATTATCTGAAAATGAATTACACCAAGAAATAAATTAAAGGCTTAATAAAATATCTTTAGAAGTTGCAGTGCTGATTTTGTTTTGTTTTTAATTCAAAAGCTTTGAAGAAAGGCTGATTTAAAAAAGAATGCTCATTCCTAGTGAAGTTTGACCCTGAAAATCTTCCTTATTCCTACAGTATCCGAGAAAGGGACGGCAATGGTTCCTATGCCCTGTGCCTACTGAATGATGGAAAAGTACTGCACTATCGCATTGACAGAGATAAGACAGGAAAGTTATCCATACCGGATGGAAAAAGATTTGACACCCTGTGGCAGGTCTGTTAATTTTGTATTACTTGAGTATCTGTCATCGCGTTTCCATATAACTGACCAAGGCAGCTTTGTTTTATTTTGCCTTGTGACAATAGTCTTTGGCTAAAACCAACACATTTTGGCAGGCTATTTGTCATATGTTTCCAACAGTTTGTGGTTTCTATACATGAAGATTTCTATACATGTACATACATACATGTGGTTTCTCTATATGTTAATATAGAAAACTATATGAGTGTAGAGTGTTTAATAGTTTCTAAATGTGATGTTGCAGCCTGGCTGAGTTCAAAACTGATTAATTATTCAGTTGGCTGAACATTCTCTAGAATGAAAACCTGTTTGTATTTGCAAGTAACCATATTCAGTAATGGAAATGCTTGGTTTAGACTTTTTGTTAATGTCCATTACGACAGCAACAAACAGAATTCTAGGAAGCAGAAAGAGGATGGTTTAAGATGCTGTACACAAACTGCAGTCTTTAGCTTTGAAATTCTTTACCTTCAAGACTGCAAAAGCATGTCTTGCTGAGGCTTACCACCAAAATATCTGAACCCTGGTAAAGATTGAGCTCTTAAGAAGCCCTTAGTGGACTACACCATAGTTGATAATAAAACTGAATAATGGTGAAATGACTGTGTAAACTAAAAATACTAAGGGAATTGAAACCCCTGCAGAAATCTCTTATGTCCTCTTGCTTAAAAATCCATTAAAATGAGTAAAGTGAGTCAAAAATCTAAGAATCTTTGCTTGCATATATTAATTCTTAGTCTTTTTGTAAATGTCCTACATATTTCTTTTCTGGTGTCACTGGAAATTTAAAAGCAGCGCTGCTGTCTTACAATTTCTGTGAACATGTCTGCGCTGACAGACCTTCTCCTTTATACCCAAATGCACCAAATGGAAAATAGCAGTAACAAACCTGTGAAAAAGGATATGGAGAAGACAATCCAGGAGCACAAACGGCCACAACTACTGGTGCTGTACATTTATGAACTGACTGCTCATATCCCATTTCAATTCTGAGGTCCAAACAAAGCACTGCATACTAGGATAATTCTTATACTGTAATTATGCCCAAAAACTAAAAAAAAAAAAAAAAAAAAAAAGAAAAAAGAGGGGAAACTAAACTAACACTACACNAAAAAAAAAAAAGAGAAAATGAGGGTCAGAACTCAGAGATATAATAATAAGTTATTTGCTCAGAGTTACAAAGCTGGTAAGTAGCAAAATCAGGTGGGGAGTACTGACCTTTACAAATCCAATTCCTGGGTCATGTTCTGTATTCATCCACAAGATTACTTCAGAAACATGCATCCCTGCTAAACAGAAGTAAAGAACATGTGCAGTAAAAATCTGCTGTATGCCAAGGTCATTTGTTGTAATATATATCAACTATTTTACATATGCACACAGTTCTAAAGAGACAATATATTTAAGGATACTACCCTTATATTTTCATATCTTTTTCTCTCATTATTTCTTTTTTTTCTCCCCTCTCATTCTGCTAGTTAGTTGAGCACTATTCATACAAACCTGATGGATTATTAAGGGTTCTTACCATTCCTTGTCCACAACATGGCTCAGAAAATGGTAAGTTATTCCTATTATTTTTGTATGTGTAAAAAGATAGGATAATTATGATAAAGATGTGTGCGTTTTTTCCACTTACCATGTAGGTGGGTACAGATTTTCCACTTTTCAAATGAGTTAGTATCTGCCAGGCTGTGCATGATGGAGGCAGATCCTGTAGCTTTAGGCTACCGAATCAAATTACTGCCAGGTCTAAATTATTGTCAGATCAGAAATTTGCTTTGCTGCTCAAAGTGGCAGTGTGTGTTACTTGGACCACACACACGAATAAAGTGGTATTTCCACCACTCCTCCAATGGTCCTCACTCCAAACTGAAGCAGGCGCAGCAGCAGTGGGGCTGCAGGAATTCGGGTTGGGTGCAGTGAACTGCTCATCCAGCAGGTGAATCCTGTTTTGGGGGGAACAGGGCACAACAAGGCATTGGCTGCACCTGATGCTGAAAATGGAGCTCAGAGAGGTATTCCTTGATGGCTTGTGAGAAAGAAGGAGGAGATGTGGGTAAAGTGTCCAGAGGTTCAGTGTACTTTTTATCCTGCTTCTTCTTTGATGTCATGTGACACTGAAGAGACATGGTCCTCCCTCTTGCCCTGACTAAAAGGGGTAAAGAGATGCATCTCACTGATCTATTTCCGACTTGTGCTCTTCCAGAAGTGATTTTATCTCTCTAAGGCTGCCTTCTGTCATTGTAACTGCATACTAGTGCCATGGTGAGAGGATATAGAATAATAGAATAGAATCATAGAACCATTTGGGTTAGAAAATATGCTTGAGATCATCAAGTCTAACCCTGAAGTTTTCACTTTTTCCACTCTTTTGAATTACTACATGCTTTTTGCACCACTCCTTTTCTGCTCCTTTGAATCATTTAGGCTCTTTGTCTCTGTGGCCACAAGAACCAGCGTATGCTGCATATAAAAGACAACAGCAAAGAAGATAATTCCAAGAGAAACACTGTAATATGATTTTAAAAACTAGACAGTTGGTCACCGCTGTAAAATTCTGTGTTCTTACACAAATTGCTCACCTTGCTCAATATCATTTTACATTTGATTCTTTTACAGGTAATTTTGTTTTTAATACTCATCCTTCTTCTGGAACACTTCCTAAGGTAAGTGTAGTTGGTGATATAACAGTAGCATTCATTTGAGAGGCTTACAGTCACATACTGCTCTGGGAATCCTAATTCTTGAATATTACTGCATCTATGAGTTTATTTTTCTAGGGTTATAAGCAGTGAGTTGAAAAGAAACTTAACATATTCTAGAAAGGTACTGCTTTCATCAGTGTTTTGCATGTGCTAATCATCATTTAATTTTGTGAACTTCTTTTACACATATAAAGTATGTGAAAAAACAGTATTTTACATAGGCAAAGTGCCTTATTGATGCTCATATTCTATAATGATTTTATCAACACTAGGAGGAGAGATACCGCATTGCTTACATTGTTCACTTTGAGAATCTGCTGGCTGAAGCAGAAATGGAGTTTCAATTTATTTTCATATTTAGTCTGCTCAGTTAACATCAGACTTTCCACAGGGGTTTCATCTCTTGTGCACTGCATTAGGGGTGATGCTTTCATCACTACCATGAAGAGTGAGCAAGTCCACCTGTTATTATAATTTCCTAAGTCCTTGGAGTCCATTGACTAGAGGAGCCATGTGAGGTGTGATACATACACAGACTCACATAATACTATCTAGTTTATTGTAGTGGATTGCATCTGAAATAGGAAGTTAATTTTAACCATTCACCTGGAGAACTTAATCATCTAGGTCATTATCTTGATGCCATCCCAAATTATAGAAAAAAACCTTTTGTTCAAAAAGGCAATTGCATTTACTTCAGTACCATTGAGTCCTAGCAGGCCTGTGAACAACCATTCTCATATCTTCATTTCTGAAAATCAGGTACCTTTTTAAATCATTGGAAATTAAGCAACCAAAACCAGTCCTTTTTTTAATTAAATATTGCCTTGAGGTTTGGATCTGTGCCATTACAAGGATGTCCATGAAGTTTAAGCACATGAGACCACATGTTTATCATCTGGCATACATGCAGTTGTAGACATAGGACAAGAACATTCAATGTGGGAATACTGTGTGCATTTCATAATATCCACAGAAAAATTCACAGTATAAGTGTAAATTTAACTACTGCTGCTTAAGTCTTGTAATGATAGCTAGAAATTCACCAAAGCTAAGAATGAGTGCATATTTTGCAAAGAGTCTTCTAAAATACTGTTTAAAGCTTCAATATATTTGGCATTCTGAACTTACTAAAACTGAAATCTGAATTTTGCTCTTTGGGACTTTTAAAAAATGAGCCTGCTAAGTTACTTCCTTGTAATATAGACATAAACATGGGAAATGGAATATTTAAAATTATTGCTGTTTATGGAGCTCAAAGATTTTACTTAATATTTTCAGGTTCTCGCACATTAATACCTTTGTGCATAAGCAGAAACTCATAAAGATTTTTAATATGCCAGAAATACAATTATATGGATTGCAACAAAAAACAAAAACAAAAAAAAACCAGCCTGTAAAAACTGAATACAATTGCAAACATATATAATACAAATACAGTCTTATGTGGAGGATGTGCAATCTATCTTCATATTATGTACACCATGATAATTAAGATTTAAGTTTAAGAGTTTTTGGCATTTCTAGTATACTACACTTTTTTTTTTAATTTATGAAAAGGATTGCCAAAATATGTAAATTGGAATTGTGACTTTTGAATTGGGTATCAAAATAATTGTGATGAATTAGAAAAATGTCCTAGAAAAAAAATGGGTGCAAATCAGTAGAAACTAGTGCAAGTTATTGTCAGATAAAGATCACAGAATGGGGAGCAGAGACCGTTTTTCAGAGGATGTGATGCCTGCAATGAATCAGAATGGGAACAAGGATGAGCAACCACCATACTGGTAGAGGAGAGGGAAGCATCAATGTGTTTCCAGCTTGTTCAACACTGGCAAGGTTCTTAGCTGAAAGACTTTCACAAGTTTTTGGCACCTGAAGCACCTGAAGAGTGTTGTCCAGCAGAAGAAAATCCAAAGCAAGGCAAAAGGAATGATCATGACTTGTGAGAAAGGATTGATTATAATAAAGAAGCAAAAAAGAGATAGTAGAGAAACAAAACATAGCGAATGGCCAGTTCTAAGCAACAATCTAACACTGGTGTTCCCACCCAGACCAATTTTTGAATTTTTTTTCATTTTGATATGTATTACAGCCTGAAATACAGTGATGCTATTCCAAAGTCTTAATGGACTCGCATGCCCAAATCTGAAGTTGAGTTAAGAAAGTGCATGCAAGGTAGAAAGACCTGCCGGGTGATATGTAAGGCAGATTGTCCAACTAATTTATCTGTAAATTGTTGGCGTGTAAGGGCGTGGAGTAAAATTTGCATCAGGGACATAAGTCTACATCAGATTTGTGTAGTATTTCCTACTATTCCATGAACAAACTTGGAGTAACAAAAGGCTTAAGTTTATTGTAATATGGACATTTCCTTTTTAGTGATACTAATACACTTCCTCTGTGAAAGAAAGTTCTTAATGCTAAAAGTCTGTATTGTATCTCATTTTCCCATGCAGTATGTGCAGACTTGCTCATTCTTGCTTCTCTCAGAACATACATAGACTGGGACTTTCCTTGCCTTTCACCAGAGGCTCCATGGCTAGGTTTCAGGTGATTTTGACCCCTTTCATTTTGTAAACTACTTTTTTCTCCCTGTAATCAATTTCATCCCAATTTGTTTTTAAACCTGCAGAGGAGCTTTTGAAATGGTTCTTTAGTTCAGTTCTCCGCCTGATGACATTACAACGAAGCTGCCAAATTCTGGCCATTTCCCAAAGTCTCCTCTTAACGTTTCTCAGCATTTTATTTGTTTGGTCACAGTTTTTCAGGTAGTAATAATAGACCTAAACTTTATGAACACAGCCTAACTGTAACTAGTACTATTGCTGTCCCTGATGAAGTATTCATCTTAACATGCATTTGTAGGTCTAATACAAACATGTGAGTTAAGCAGTATTACCATCAAGACACTACAGCTGGTTGCTTGCTTAAGTGCTGGGAGACACTCTCATTGGAAAAGTATAGTGAGAACCATGCTCAGCTTGTGCAAAGGAGCACTTCACCTCTTAGAGAATTTATCCGTTGCAAAACTGTAGCTAAGTCATAACTTCAGGTTTCATTTATTCCCAGTATGGAAAGAAAATTTCATGAAGTAAAAGAAAATAGCTGACTCAGTAACCTTTTTCAATATGCACTGAATTTTCATGTATCACAGCTATGAAGAATGTCAAGCATCTGAAAGGTTTCTGTTCTTCCAGCAGCAACAGGGACCACATGGCTATCCTTGCTGTTTTGAAACAAAAGACACCTTTTTTTATGTGAAATCATACATTTTCTTTTAGAAGATAACTACTAAATATACCAATCCTATCAATTAAAAAAGATATCCTTTCAGAAAAAAAAAAAGCCCAGATGGGATATTAAAAAGTTCAGAACATGTAAGTGAGTTCAAAGGCTGTTTAAAGTGACTGAGAATGTGGCTTAGATTATTGTTTCAGCCTCAGCTTCAGTCTAAATGTTTGAACAATAAGTATTCCATCACAGTTTTAAATAATCAGGTATGACCTCTCAGTAACACCTAGAAATGTTAATATGTCACATTTAATTAAATTACTGTATTCTTGGAAAATATATTCACATATCTTCTAAAGGTATGAAAGGCACAGAACATAAGCACATGTGTAAAATGTAAAGCCTGTTCATTTTTGTTTGGAATTAATATCGCTTTGTCTGCCTTGTGCTTCAATAATCACATTGTTTGTTGTATGACCAAGGTGTGCTTCAAATTTTGCTCAATACTTTAGTCATACTTCCAGGCACGAAAGTTATCAAATTCATTTACATTGCTAAATATGTTTGGGGGTGGGGGAGGGTGGCTAAAGTTCAGTAACAGAGGCAGGAGAAACATGAAACATACTCTATAAATAAAGATATGGAGTAAGGGCAATGTGTTTGAATTTAAAAACTGCCTTAAGGTATTTCTGTCTACAGGTTCAGGGTGGTTTGACAATAATATAGATGAAAGAAAATTTAGTACTAAGATTTCCTATCCTATGTTTGTTTCATGATGTATCATATGTGTACTTGCAGACACACACAACATAAAGGTTGGGAGTATTTTGTTCTTGTAGAGTATTTTTCTTTTGTGAAATACCTTTAGCTATTTTCATGACACATTTACTGTTCCTCTTTGACATTGTGGTTTCTAGAGTTGGGCAGGAGGTGGAATTATCTCAAGACTCAAATCGTACACCTTTCCAAAGCCTGGCAGCAAAAAGGTGCCTCATATACTTTTTTTAGGTTTTTGACTGAGTTAAAATACTTACACTACTAATTTCACTCTTTTCTCCTCTTTTTGCTTGCTGTCTTGACTACTAACAATTAGATTGTGAAGATTTTGTAAGCTTTCTGCATCTATCTTAATCATCTGCATAATTATGTGCTTGATTTTATAACTGAAGCAATGGGTTTGAAGAAGTTTTAAAAATAGAGGGACTCCTTTTATGTAATTTCTGACATATCAAAATATTAGTGTAGATCTCAATATTTCTGCAAACGAAATGTAAGTGATAAAATATTTTTCAAAACCAATCAGTTTTAGCAGAACAAAATTATACTCTTACTCTCCTTCCTAATCAGAAAATTGTCTTGCTTATACAATTGTGTTGTTACTGAGCACATTCAGGGAATGATAACAACAACAAAATATTTACTTACTTAACCTATGTGCACAAATCTTGTTATGCATTCAATTACATTTAGGCAAGTGTAAGATGTCACAAGACCAATCAGAATGGGAAAATTGATAAGATGCCAGGAAGCCAAGGGAAGCCCAGTCCTGTCCTAGTGAAAATGATGTTGCATGGCCTGAAAATGGTGCTGTCAAGACATTGATGTTGTTCTGAAGCATGTAGCTATGAGGTTTTTTGCATGCTGAAAATAACATGTATGCCCCTGTTCAATCCATGAGCCTCTCCTTATGTTTATTGATTTATTTCCAGCTGCTCTTCAACAAAAATGAGCAGGCATGAAAAGCCCTAGAGGTATGCTACTGGTTCAGAATCAAAAGCTGTGTTTGATATATACTGTATTTGATAATCCTGATAAATAACAAATGATCTTTTCCTACCACTTCAGTTCCCTTGAGGTACTAATAACTGTTGACAGCTGTGTATCCCTACAGGACCCACATCTCTTTTTCAAAGTGTGTTTATCATATACAAATAGAAACTCAGGCTCGAGATCTGCTCTAAACCATCTGAAATACAATGCCAAACTGTCACACATTTTGGCTTGATTCAGAAAAATGTGTGTGGGTTCTGAGCTCTGTAGACATGGTTCTGGTCACATTGCTGTCTGTTAACTTGGTAAAACCTGTGTCTTGCTCTGGTCACTTTCTGCAGTCAAACACCTATTTCCTGCCTTCTGGGAAACATACACAGAGTAGAGACTGAAGCATATTGGCAAAGAAGGACCAATCATTTAAAAAAATAATTTCAGAAACTGGATTTTATCACTATTTACATGTACTTAACCCTGAATACTCAGGCCCACATCATACTGCCAGATTTTAGACTTTAGACAAATGTCCCACTCTGAACAATTCAAAAATTTGCCATTCATTAGCCCTAACAAGCAGAGTTTACTTTAGACCTGGTTAATTAGGCAATTACTTCTACTATGTCAAAAGCTTTCAGACAGTATACCAGAAAAATTATGTTTATTATATTTATTACATTATAGTTACTCATTCTTGGGATTTTTTTTCTTTTTTTATTTTCACAAATGCACAATTTGTATTAAATTTTAGGATCCAGATCAAATTTTTTCAGGCTGTTTTAGTAGTCTAAATTTGTTAATTTAGACAATTTAAATGAACTCCTGCCACCTAGTGGCAACTGAGATGCCTTAGCCAAAGCTCATTGAGGCTATGGCTGATGAGATGTTTGTCATGCAGTATTTTGCTATTCAGTTTTAATAAAATAAGATGACTTTATGATCTGCATTTTTTCAAATCAGAGTTATTAACCTGAAAGAAAATTGCTCATGCTGTACACATTGCCTTCATGAGACTATTACTATACTATTTACTATAAAATTAACGTCTTTACTGTGAAAGTCAGATGTAGAGTAGTTGGAGCCATTTCATTTGTATGTCACATTTTTAACAAGCTACTCTAGAGGACTCTTTTCTTGTATTCCTTTTTACTGGTTGACTAAATCCATGGTCATTTTGCCCATTCTCTGTTTCTTGTAAGAATACAAGAAGCAGTCTGTTACCTTATACCTTAGTTGTGTTAAGAGAAAGGTCCTTTTGTTCAAAAAAAATCTGCAGAATTAAACTGGCTGTTTTAAAAGTATAGGGCAGAAAGGACCCTGCATGTAAAAGACAGTTAAATAAGAGGGAAATTTCCTTTTACTACCACCCAGATCTCTGTACCTGCAACAATGCATACCTCCTGCCCCATTTCTAATTAGTGTTTCTTGACTTACAGAGAAAAAAATCCAACTCGTGGTTGAAAATTCCAATTCCTGGTAGAAAATCCTATTCAAAGTTATGCAGGGTGCTATATGCCATGAATACATGACTGGCAGGACTAAAGAAAAATGTCTGAGGTTTTCTGAGTGCTGCACAATTTTCCCAAGTTACTAATAGGAGCTGAAAAGGTGCCTGTAAAATATTAAGTTGTAGTTCAACCAGAAATCACAGAATCATAGAATGTTTAGGCTTGTAAGGGACCCTAAAGAACATCTAGTCTCAACTTCATCTGTCATGAGCATCTGTCTTGAACGCCTTCCAACAAACCAGGTTGTTCAAGTCCTTATCCAATCTCTCCTTGAACACTTCCAGGGAGAGGACATCCACAACCTCCCTTGGCAAGCTGTTAGAGTGCCTCACCACCCTCATTGTTAAGAATTCTTTCATATTATCTAAACTAAATTTTCTGTCTTTCATTTTGAACCCATTACTCCTTGTTCTATCACTGCAGATCCTGATGAAGAGTCCCCTCCAGCTTCCCTGCAGGCCCCTTTCAGATACTGAAAGGTTGCTATGAGGCATCCATACAACCTTCACTTCTTCGGGGTGAACAGCCCAAACTTCCCCAGCCTGTCTTTGCAAGGGGAGGTGCTCCAGTCCCTTTATCAACTTTGTGGTCTCCTCTGGACTTGCTTTATCAGTTCCATGTCCTCATGTTGGGGACACCAGAGCTGGAGGCATGCACACTCCTCCAGAGTGAGAGACCAGGGTCTCACCAGAGCAGACTTCGGGGACAGAATCTCCTCCCTCACTCTGCTGGCCACGCTGCTTTGGATTTAACTTTTCATAACTCCCAAGTCTTTCTCCTCTCTTCTCAATCACCTCTGTCGAACTCACAGTTATGTCTGGGTTTGCCCTGACTCAGGTGCAGGACCTTGCACTTGGCCTTGTGGAACTTCATAAGTTTCGCACAGACCCACCTCTCAAGCCTGTCCAGGTCCCTCTGGATGTCCCACTGACAGCTCGGTGCTGTCAGCGAACTTGCTGAGGATGCCCTTGATCCCACTATTCATGTGACTGACAAAGATGCTGAGCAGTATCAGCCCCAGTACTGACCCTTGAGGGACACCACTTGTCACTGGTCTCTACATGGACCTTGAGCCCTTGACCACCACTCTGTGGTGGTCATCCAGCAAGTGGTCATCCAGCCAGTTCTTTATCCACTGAGTGGTTCATCCATCAAACATACATCTCTCCAATGTAGGGACAAGGATGTCATACAGAACAGTGTCAAATGCTTCGCATAAATCCAGGCAGACAATGTCAGCTTCTCTGCCCCATTCACCAGTGCTGCAGCCCTGTCACAGCAGGTCTCCAAATTTGTTGGTTATGATTTCCGCTTAGTAAAGTCATGTTGGCAATTACCAAACACCCCTTTTTTTCCCGTATGCCTCAGCATAGTTTTCAGGAGAATCTGCTCCATGATTTTGCCTAGTATAAAGATGACTCTAACTGGTGTGTAGATCCCTGGGTCTTCTGCTTTCCTCCTTTTAAAAGTGGGTGTCATGATTCCCCTTTTCCAGTCATCACAGACGACCTGACTGCCACGATTTTTCAAAAATGACAGTGGCTTAGCAACTTCGAAGGCTCTCTCAGTACCTTCAAATGAATCTCATTGGGTCCCATGGAGTTGTACACATTCAAATTCCTTAGATGATCACAGACATGATCCTCTCCTACAGTGGACTTAGGGTGTTCATTCTCCCAGTCCCTGCGTTTGCCTTTCTTGACTTGGGCGGTGTGGCTACTGCACTTGCCATTGAATACTGAGGCATGGAAGCCACTGAGAACCTCAGGGTTCTCTTTCTCCAGGGTAGCCAGGTGTCCCATTTCCTTCCAGAGAGGAAGGAATATTAATGAAAAAGACATTACTAAGTTATTTAATTAATCTGCAACAATTAGAAATAATATTCCAGACATATTAGTTAACCAAGCTAACAATATATAAGACATTGTGATTCTTCTCAAATATGAGCAGAACTCTGAGAAAGAGAACCCACTTTGTTATATTTGATGTCACTGTGTGATTTCCAATTCACAGCTACAGAGCTTTATTTGCAAGCACAGAATTGATGTACTTATTTTTTTAATGCAGTTGCTGAGCAAGAGCATCCAATCCTTTCTGGGGTTTTTTTTGTTTGGGTTTTTTTTTTTTTTTTTTTGCTTGTTTTTTTTGTTTTGTTGGGATGGGTTTTTTTGTTGTTTTGTTTGGTTTTTTTGTTTTAGTTTTTGTTTTCACTTGAATTGCAAAGAGCAGAAATGTCTCTACATGTCCAGTTTGAGGACTCAACTATGTCTTGGCCAAAGCTGTTTTTACCAGCTGTTCTTCACTGGTGAATGGATTCTTTGAGGTGTACATTAATTACATTTGGCCAGTTCAAACTATGCCAGTTGACTTCCAGTCTTAGTGGCGGTTTGGGATTAGTGAATTACCTGTGTGAAACAGAGTGACACAAGTCTTGGAAAGCTGGCAGGGTGAAACAATCTAGAAAAACAAAACTAGAGCCAAGGATCTTGGTTTACTCCTTCATTTACCTCCTTTGTTCTTGAGATTGGCAGGTCAGTTTGTTCCTTGACCTATCACAGAACTGTCTCGGGGTTTTTCAGACTTGCCTTGGCAGCAAATGGCCTTTTAACACTGTTTCTAATACTGAGCAATTCAAGTCTGAAACTTTACTCTTACAGTGCCTGCTGTCACTGTGCTCATCCCACTAGGCCAGAATATTGCTGAAAGCTGGCTTCCTACACATGGTTGGCAGTAAAATCTGTGTAGTGAAACCTATTCTACTTCTTCAAACTAGGCAGACAACTTCATTATGATTTCAAGGTCTGTAGAGCCCAGGCCAGGTGTTTCCCCTATTAAATGCAGTTTCCAAATGATAAAACTTCTATTACATCCAATAATTCATTATAGGAAACTTCACAGAATCATAGAATGGTTTGTCTTGGAAAGGACCTTAAAGATCATCTTATTCCAATCCCTTTGCCACTGGCAGGGACAGCTTCCACTAGAGCTTTGTTTCTCTTTAGTTGAAAAGGAACTAACCTTCAGAAATAGGTCCTGAAATTCCATGTTCCCAACAGCTCACAAATAGAAGCAACCAGATTAGTAGTTTCTCTCATATATTCTTTATTGTGCTGTACCCAGGCAAGGAGCTCCAGAACACACAACGGATGAGATGGTTTGTGTACTCCATATTATTTCTCCAGCAGGAGTAAAGGCACAGGGACTGTGTTTGGACCAGATGCTCAATTAATTGGGTAATTTTCTCCCTCCTCAGAGTAGACAGACTGACCTAATATCTGGTCCTTGATGTTTGTCCCTGATGTTACACAAGCCTATTAAAGTAGTAACTTTTTACTCCAGTTTCTTCCTTTTCTTTAAAATAGAGTCCTTCTGTAAAATACACAAGAGAAACAGGAAATTGGTTTTTGTTTTCATTTGTGCTACCAGTTTCTCTGTGGCGAAGATAAAGGGAGAGATAACTTGGAGAAAGAGGATGGACAGATTAAAGAGAAATCCTTATGACTCCTTGCATTACATGGCAGATTTGAAAAGAGCATGTAAATTTAATATCTGCAGAATAAGATTTGTGCATGACCCACTACAGTTAATTCTCTCTTATCTAATAGTCTAAAATATTTGTAATATCTTTCAATGCTTTTGGCCTGCTCTAACAATAACCTCCACAATGAAATAACCTCTTTTGGATCCCTTTCTTTCTGATTCTCACCTATGGGTCTCTTGCAATCATTATGCCAAAATCCTTGGGGGGAAAAGGTGTTTTCAACTTACCTATTCATTGTTAATCAGAAAAATTTTACTTGTGTGCTACAGCTTCAGTCAACTATTGGCCACCCACCAGAAGAAGCACCTTTTAATCCTTATGTGCTGCAAAGGAACAGAGGTCTTACAGGAGCAGAAAGAGGTAGGCAGAGTAATATGTATCATTAATGCAATTTTCTTCTTTATGGCAGAGATCTCCCTCAATCCATATTTCTCTTTTCTTACATATATTTTACCTTGTGTTATGTATTGTATTGCCACTATCATAACTCAAGCCTGGTAGCTGAAAATGCCAGATGTCACCACCTATAACAGAAATTTAGCAGAAGCTCCTTTTTCCATTTTGAAATGGAATACTATTCTTTCCTTGACTCTGAAAACTGTATCCTTGTCATAAAAAGAATTGTGCCCTGTAGCATCCACAGTGCCAAGCATAATGCCATTAAAATTGGGTGCCCAAGAATGAAATACGTAGAAGGCAGCATTCTGAGTGAAGAATTGTACTTTAACCCTTCTTCTGCTAAGGAACCTCCTGGTTTCACACTGCACAAATGTTCAGTAGTTATAGCATGTCACCAGGGGGAGGCCACTGTCTTTTGGTGTGTTCTAAACTGCATTTAGATGGACTTTATGTGGTTTCTTTATAATGCCCTTACAAGTCAAACACACTGATAATCTTGAACATAGAAAAGATGAATGTATTAGCTGTGGCAGCAAAAATGTCTAAAATCATGTCTAATTTTTCATTGTTTGAACTGCAGGTGATCAGAGAGAGGCCTTGCCCATGGATACTGAGGTCTATGAAAGTCCATATGCTGATCCAGATGAAATTAAACCAAAAAATGTCACTCTTGACAGGAAGTTGTTAAGTTTGGAGGAAGGTGAACTTGGCTCTGGCAATTTTGGTACTGTAAAGAAAGGGTTCTATAAGATGAAAAAGTGAGTGTTTCCTTCTATTTTCATTGAGTCTAATATATAAAAGCTATAGCCTTTCCTTTTTAGGAGCAGCAGTAATTTTTGCGTGTGATTTAGGGTGACAGACTGTAACTAATTTGGGCTAATACTCACCAGTTTTTCTCTTTGTATGTGCACTTACGCACTCGTTTTTGTCTGTAAAGTGGGAAAGTGTTGCTTGTGACTACTTTCTCTCCAGATGGGGATAGTAGATTTGGAATGCCACTACCTTCCTCCCTCATTTGCAAAAGCAATAACGCTACACAGCATTTCCCGTCTGCACAACACCTCTTTCCGAAATAGTGTAGAGTGCCATGGACAGTTTACCCATAGCAAAGAGATTTTTGCCTAAAATAAATACGATAAATACCAGTTTCATGATGCTGGAATGTTGATTTTCAAGAAGACAGAACATGTTGTAACATTTCTTATCATGTAATGCCAGTAGGAACAGACCCTGTTTATACTTGACTCTTCATGCATTTTCATAGTAGAATGTTATCAGTATGCTGTTTACGTGCATGGACTGATTATGTACGCACGCTCATCTCTCTTGAAGTTGGAGGCATTTCTTTAACCAAGGTTTTCAGAGGTAGGGAAGATTTTTATTTTTCCGATACAGGCTGTAGGGATTTGAAGGGCTCTGATCTCAGCTTGTGTATTTTTAAATCTTGTTTCACACTTGAGCTCTGTTGATCTCATCAGTTGCTCTTTTAGTTTGCTGTATGAATGGAAGGTTGCAGAAGTAGGCTTGGATTCTCAGGATTTCAGAGCACTGCCTTGGGGCCTTGCAATGCTTCTTGTTCCGGTCTCACCCCCAAAACATTCCAGTGCTTAGAAAGCTCTTTATAGCTTTTCTTGCCAGAAGAGCCTTATGCCATCCTTGCCAGAGTGTACAAGAAAATTTTGTCCTGTATGTTTTGTTCAGGTTTCTGAGGAATTTTTATGTCAATCTGTAATTTTCTCAGGTTCTTGTCATTCTCACTCTTTTGCCTAGCTGTCTTCTGAGCATTTGATAGAGAAATGTTCCCATGATGGCTGCTTTTTTTCTCCTCTGAATGTCAATTCTTTTTTTTTGTCACAATTTTTATTATGTGCATGGAAATATCTGGTGAAGATGGTGTGCATTAATGCACAGATTTTTCAGCAACTAGTCCCAGAACTGGATTCTCTTTTGCAGGGGTGCCAAGCCAGTGGCCGTAAAAATTCTGAAGAATGAGAGTAATGATCCAGCCATAAAGGATGAATTACTGAGAGAAGCAAATGTAATGCAGCAACTGGATAACCCATATATTGTCCGAATGATAGGTATATGTGAAGCTGAGGCCTGGATGTTAGTAATGGAAATGGCTGAACTTGGGCCATTGAACAGATTTTTGCAAAAAAATAGGTATGTAAACTCTGATTCCATTCCAAGGGATACAAGTCCTTTCTTTTATTTTTTCTTTTTCTGTAAGGACAATTAAAATTGATATGTTGTTAGTGTTATAATTAATGATTGTAGTTATTCTTCACTAGAACATGATTATCTTCTACATGTCTCCAAACTGTCAAATATTTCTGCAAAAAATAGATGTGAAAAATAGATATTGATGCGATCACTCATCATCTTGCCCAGGACAAGCAACCTAGATTGCCTTTTCTGATTGAAGTTTAGCTAAATGTAAGTGGATCAGGTTCCCAGAGTGATGTGGAAGAGTTCATAGTAAAGATTTGTATTTGAACTCCATGAAAAGTCATGAAAATGAACTACTGACCTCTTTAAAATTCAATTGTGATTTTTCAGACATGTCACAGAGAAGAATATAACAGAGCTGGTGCATCAGGTTTCCATGGGGATGAAATACCTGGAGGAGAATAACTTTGTTCATAGGGATCTGGCTGCAAGAAATGTGCTATTAGTCACTCAACATTATGCCAAAATTAGTGACTTTGGACTTTCTAAAGCTCTTAGTGCTGATGAAAATTATTACAAGGTAAGATTTGAACAAGACATGAAAGCTGTGTAGTAGCATAGCTTAATAATGTTATTTTCAGTTGAAATGCAGTTGGTTTTGCAAGTTGAAAATTAGAAATATTATGCATCATTCATTATTTTATAACCTGATATTAGATTACCAGTATTCAAAATATGTAATCAACATGAAGAGACATGTAGGGAGGAAAAAGCTTGCCCCTCCTTTCACTTGGCTACTTTCTTTTACTTTTGGTAAACTTCTCATTAGAAGATTGAAATTTATTGTGGAAATGAGATTCTATCTTATATAAAAAGGGGAAAATGTATTTGTTGCAAAACAGTTCTTATCATGTTCAAGGAAAATGTAGGCTAGCACTAATAGACTGACTAATAGAACAGAAATTAGGGGAGGCTTTTGAAAGAATATCAATGTTAGATAACAAATTAACCTAAGCAAAAGTTGTTTATCTTGGTTTTAAGTTCATTGGACCACTGTACAGCTTAAGTGATTAAAATAATTGCAACATTTAATAAGGTAAAAGGTGGGAGACAAACGCTGTTATCATATCTGTATTTTTTTCCTGATATATTGCTCTTGCAATTCAAATTACTCCTCCCCTTCAAATTACAACCTATTCCCTTTTATCAGCCCTTTAAAATTAATAATCCAGGCCATGAAGCACAGTAGAGGAGGGGCAAGCACATGTTCCTTTCTGATGACCTTCCCATATAGGAACAGCAACTGCTGCCAGAAAAGGCATCTTAAATCACTGCCACTAGGCCAGCCAGAGATGCGTGTCGATATCAGTCTCAGAGCCTTGAGAATTAGTATCAAACGTCCATTTTCTTTACAACTCCACAGGATGCTGTAGGGTTCTGTCACTAGATCTAGCACTGTGCTGGTATAGCTTGACGCTTGAACGGTCGTAATGCAGTGTTATGGCATAATTTAGGCAAACTGGGGTTTGCCACAAGGCAGTCACTGTGCTTTGATATAGAGCACCCACTCCACTGTCTGGACATGTCTCTCTTATCCTTTGTGGAGAGTCTAAATGGAAAAAACTAATTTTAAAGAGCAACTTTAAATTAAATGATGCTGAAAGCATAACTCCAGGTCATTTAGCAAAACTTTTTCTTTCCTGTAGATTTCATTTCAGTGCATTATTTTGAAAATGGAAGATTAGGAACAATTTTGTAACACTTTTGAAGAAGCTGTTACCCATTCTTTCTAATGCTAACTGCATCAGAAATGTTATGGTGGTTAGTACAAATGTATGCAGATCTAAGTTAACTTGGATTATGTGCATTCAGCTGGTGTTTACTACTTATCGTTGTATCTAGCCTGCTTTTTTTACTTTTTGTTATGACATATTTTAGGCACAAAGTCATGGAAAATGGCCAGTCAAATGGTATGCTCCAGAATGCATGAATTTCTACAAATTTTCTAGCAAAAGTGATGTTTGGAGCTTTGGGGTTTTGATGTGGGAAGCTTTCTCTTATGGGCAAAAACCATATAAGGTGAGTGGTTATATTTGGCCATGTTTTTTCCCTAAAAATTCAGTGCAAATTTGAACCAATATCTTTTCCTACCTAAAAGGAGTTGTTGCAACAAATGAGTCAAAGGATAGCCCAAAAATCAGTTCCAGGCCTCCCTTTGATTTATGCTATCCTGTGTGCTGCAATCATTTGCAGCTTTGTTGACTGAGTGTTCTGGTCATGATGTTCCAGGGAATGAAAGGTGGTGAAGTTGCACAGATGATTGAAAGAGGAGAACGAATGGAACGTCCTGAAGTCTGTCCAACAGAAGTCTACAGTCTAATGAAATTGTGTTGGACATACAAGTGAGTGTGATAGAATACTCTTTTGATAGATGCATATTTTAATCTGCACGGTTAATAGCTAGAAATGGGGAGAGGAGGGGTTATTTCAGAATACATCTTTTCAGCTGGTGTTTAACTTGCAACCATCCTACAAGCTAAGGAGTCAATTGCATTTTCAAGTGAAAATTATTTGAGTTATAGATTGTACTACAAAATGCCCATTTTGTACAACAGAATTTGCTGCAATAGTTATATACAAAATACAGAGTGTCATAAAAAAGTAAGTCCACAAAAAGGTCAGTCTAATGTATTTTGAAAAGGAAGTTTGAAATTAAATAAATGTTTTTGTTTCATTTTGGATTGTATTTTCTTTAATTTTCATTTCCAAGACTTTACTGAAATTTCAAAATCATATTGTCAAAATGTTTATTCCATTCCTCAATGGTTAATTGTTTTGACCTATTTTTCTCTTGTCACATTACTGAATACATTCAGGTTGGATCCCACACTGACTTCTTATCAGTGAGAGGCAAATATCTTTTCAGGTCATACCTGATATGTCAGAAACATTTTTTTCTTTTTCATAACCATTTAGAAATTAGAACAGTGAAATATAGAAAAAAAAAAATAAAGCATACCTGATTTTTTAACTTAGTATATTCCAAAAATATATTGAAATTCTTTTATAATTTCTTGTTTTTAACTATTTTGCTGAAGTTACTTTTAGCTTAGGAAGTCTCCAGAAAGCACCCAAAGTGACTGTAATGTCTCTTACTCTTCCAGTTCACCATCTGGAGGATAGGTCTGTCCGACAAAGGTCTACATTTAAGGAGCTGTGGTACTTCATTTTTAGGTACCTTGCTTCTTTGTTAGCTTTATTACATTTAGTACTCTAGAGAGAAAGTGCAGCCAAAAAGTAATTCCTGCCTTTTGGTTTGACTTGAAGAATGCTGTTACAGTTCTACAATGAAAGAGATCAAGTTTTGTTATTATTAACAAACATGTCATAAAACATGCTGGTTTCTATTTTTTGGTACTCGAATGTCTTTATTATTGGAAAGAAAATGAATGTTTAAAAGAAGGCTTAGGTCAGGCAGAGTAGCTATCTCATTATGTAATATAAAATTGTAAAGACTTGTTGTCAGTTGAATTGCGTGTTAATTGTTTAATATGGTACAGTCATACAGTATGTTGGTAGGCTCCTCTCAGTGGTTCTAGCACCTCTGTGTGACTGTACTACCTATTATAAGCAGATATTGCACTGCAAATATTCTTTTCCCCAGATTATTACTAAAGTAAATGAAGTAGAAAATTAAATGGAGCTGATTTAGCATTTCTTTCTTCTAGTATTTTTACCAACCACAAAGTAACACACATGGTTGTAAATCCACTGACTGGATGCTCTGTAGTAGTATTTGCACTCTTGGTATTAATTTTGTATCATCATTTTGGTAGCCTTAAAATACTGCGAGCATCTTTAAATGATCTATCACTGAGGTAGAATCCCAAGCATTATGAGGCCCATGCACCTTTACAGCTCTCTCTCTCCTACACAATGACCCTTTTCATCTTTCCACAGCGTTGATGATCGACCAGGATTTGTTGCAGTTGAGATGAAATTACGTAACTACTATTATGACATTTCCCACTAACACCATGAAAAACAGCATCTTCCTTGTCTCCAGCCAGCACCCTCTGAGAAGACGTTCATTTTCCAAAACCAAGAAAACTGGATTTTTGTACTCCATTTTCATCCTGCAAAGCTCAGAGCTGAGCCTTGTGTCTGTAAGGTTGCCTTTTCTCGCCTTCTGCACAAAATCTAGCCCCAAAAGAGTACTGGAAGTGTAACGATCTCAAAGAGAGCAGCAAGGATGCCAGAGCAGATGCTTATAATTTTGCTACATTCCATTTCATTTTATTTACAGCTTTATTTGCATTACATTTTGCCAGCCTGTAAAACCTATTTAATGACTTTGAGCCCTCTTTCTCTCTTGTATTGGAATGCAGATTGAAATTTGGATTCTTCTCATTAATATTCTTAGCCTTTAAAAGTATTGAGTGGTTCCAGCCTTCTTTCTCCTCAAGGAAGAATAGCATAAACATTTCTCTATGAAGCAAATTCACTGTGCATGTGTGTCAGTTGCTTTGACTGACAGTGTGTTTTATTTTATCACCGAGCCCCTTTAAAATCAATTCACATTCTTCTTAAAAGTAAAGTGGGCAGAGGGGAATTGGGAGTTCAGACTTTCTAACATCATCATGTCCTTTAAATGTGACCATCTTTTGTTCCTCATCTCGTGTGGAGTACAGCTGTTCCTCAGGGAGCTATTTTTTTTTCCCCAGTGAAAACTGGGAACTCAGGGGCTTGCTCTTATCTTGGAAGAAAACATATCAGCACCTAAAACAATTCTGGATTTTAACATGAACTCCAACACTGCATTCCTGAAAATACACTGTGATGGAGCAGCAATTACCTTTCTCTGTGCTCCTTCATTCTTCTTCAGATGTATATTTTCCATGTATCTGTTTGGGTATACCACAGCGCCTTGTGCTGTGTTTTAAGTAGCAAGCATTTCAATCTGTTCTTCAAAACTTTCTTAAAAAGCATCTGTGAGAACTTCACCACACCTTGTCACCTCTACAGTTAAATTTCACCCCTAGTTCAAATATTTTATAATGGACAACATTATATGGATGACAAGATTACTTGTGTCTACTCCAAAATCTTTGTATTTGTCCTGTTATCAACCCCTGTGGGCATCTCAGGAAAAGGCATTTCTCTTATCACTTTTCTGTAATGTAGCATGTATCTCCATTAAATTGGAAGGATAGGAGTAGTAATAACAAATACTGTAATCAACTCCTGATTCTGTTTTTACCTTTATGCTTTGCTTGCCCAATCTCATTTTAAATATTATCAATATCAACATTTCTATCACTCATAACTCACAAGCAGCTACTGTATTGTGATTTGCATATATCTCAGGAGTCTGCATACAGTGCATCTGCTAGACATAGAAATTTTAGAAGAATATAAAGAATAAGATTTAGAGTTAGATATATTTATTGCATATGGCTGCTTAGAGTATATGTGTTTAAATTTTGTGTGAACAGGATATTCTTAGAGATGCAGTGGTATTTTTGTTTCTATCAAAGAAATTGTGTGAGCAATTAAACTGAAAAAGTGTGAAATAATTTTCATAAAAGACAGGACTATAAACAAATGTAGAAGCTACTGTATTTTTTTTCTTTTTACTAAGTTTATGGTCTATTTGTTAAATAATACCTGGTGACTTTTGGTAGTTTAGTCTTGGCTGTCCAGTGCAAGACACTTTAGAAACCACAGGCTACTGAAAGATATCGAGTGCAACAGACCATGTTTCAAATGTGACCAAATGTGATTTATCCTGAAGAAGATTTACTTTTTGTTTTGTTTTTAAGAAATGTTTTCCTACAAGACCAGCTTGTGTAGAAGTTAGCCATAGTTATATGTAGGTGTTTTGTCACTTTTGTTATGTTGCAGAGAATTTGTTATCTCTACATGTGCAATTAGTACATTAATGGGGATACTAGATATAAACAAATTGCACAAATCTCTATGAACCAATGAGTGACAGTAGTCAATTTCCCAGAATGAGAGATATATTCTACTATATCTCTCACTCTTTTTAAAAGTGGTGTCTGATACAACAAAACTGAAGGATTATTTCTTCTCCTCTCTTCTGAGTGAATGTCAACATCACTTTCTGGAGTTACTTGATTACTTTGAACTTCACTATTACATAATAAAAGTTTACAATGAGAATATAAAGTATTGTGACATAAATGGATTAGGTTTTAAAATTTTAATTAAAGATACTTTTACAAAATATGCTGTCTTAACAAGAATCCTTTCATAATTACATGCTTTTTTAAAAATCCTCTTGCTGTGCAGAGTGTGTATATGTACTGAGTTACTGTGATTGTTGTGGAAGACTGAGATTTTCCTATTGACAATGAAAGGAACTTGACAGGACAGATAAGCCCACTGAAGCCTGGGCTGGTTTTGGAGCTATTCAGGAACAGCAGGAAATTCCCAAAATATACAGGTTGTTGCACCTAAGTCCTTTCAAAGTGCTTTACATTGACACTGTGCAGGATCTGGAAGGTTAGAGGTGCCAGGAATCAGTGCAGTGTATCAGCTAGCCAAGAATTTCTGCCTTAAAGTTTTCAGCTATGCAGGATTTAAGTCACATTATCTTACATGGAGCCTCCCTCGTAGATGCAGACAGCTGTTCTAGGTATTCTAAAATAAAACCAGCAATATCTTGGTCTTTCATTTAGCTTTTGCAGCATGCTCAAGTTCTCAGGAAAGCTAAGGCTAGATGGGTGTGAACGTGAATTTGAATAATAATCAAGAAAGGCAGAGAGGTAGACAATTCTTCAAGTAGGTACTTACCTTTGGAGAGCATCAGTCAGTGACTGACTGACCTCATTCTGTTGTGATTGTTTTCCTGCATAGCAAATCTGGCCTAATTGTCACACCTTCCCACTTGTGGAACTGCACCATCAACTGATATGAAGGGACTTTTGTCATCTGGCTATCTGTATCTGGTTGTCCTTTTAGACTGACTTGTCTTAGAAATGCCACTTGGTGGTGTAGGCCCACAAGTAATTGCCATGACAGAGTTGAGGGGTAGAAAACTTCAGCATGCAGTTAGGGAGGCTGGTGGACAAGAAGGACCAGGTGATATGCTAAGTGGGCTTTTCACTGGAGGAAAACAGTTGTGATTACACCTTTAGTTAGGGCTCAAATTTACAAAATCATTGAGTTTATTGAAGCATGGGCAGCCACGTGCCTTTTCCCATAAAGACACACTCAGACATTTTAAAAGCCCTGGTCCAACCTTGCTTCTAACACTATGCAAAAAGTGGACTTTTAATCAGACAGGGAGAAATACTCATAAATTTCACCCTTGAAATCATCACAAAACTGCAAGTTTGCTAGAGAACCCATCTGCAAGTGGCCTGCACAGCCAGGTTGTGCACCGAGGAAGGCCTCGAAGCATGTCCTCGCCCGAGCCCCACCAGGAGGTGGCAATGCCTGAATACTGTTCGAGTGATGCACCCTCCAGAAATGTCTCTGCCCCGGCTGTTGCTGTGTCTGTGTGTTACGGAGGACACACTGTCTTTTCTCCTTGCTGTGAAGCAGTGTTGCATGTGAGGACAAATCATTTATTTACTTTGTGACTGGGCAGCTTTGGATGATTAACCAAGATTTCTGACACGCAGTGTCCCCTTGTCTTTTAAGTGATCGCAGCAGTGAGAGCTTGCATGCAGAAAGATACAAACTATACCCCACACGTGCCTAGAAGGGAGTAAGGGAGGCATATGGATTGAATAATACAGGGAAACAGGCAAGAAATTGTAATTACCAGCACTAAGTTTAGTGAGGACGGAAAGACTGCAAGTCATGCAAAAGGAAAAAATGCACTCCTATTTAAAAACAGTCAGAGAGATGTAACACATATCCTGAGAACAGTCCACCAATTACTCAGAGTTCCCTGAAGCCAGGCTAGAGCTGTGCATCTATCTCCAATTAGGTATTTTTTAAATTTTCTGTCACATATGTGGTAAGTGAAACAAAGACCCACTGGGTTCCTTGGCATATAATTAACTCTGCAGGGAGTTTAATCACTGCTTCCCTGAGGCAATGGTGGTGTGCACATTTCTTGATTTCTTAAAAGAAGAGAGGAAATAAGAGGCAGCTGGCGAAAGCATCACAATACTGTCCATTAAAATTCACGGCTGCAAACATAAATAGTCCCTGAATGACCAGTCCTGTATAAATGTGCACAGATCATTAACTCCTCTTCTGTCCACCATTGCAAATGCCTTAAAATGTCAGGTTAAGAGACTGTTAGGTCCAAGTCTTGCTTAACTGTGCCAAAGTGCTTGCAGAGGAATGCCACTTCGAGGCACCTGCAGCTGCACTGCTCACCTAGTGCGGTCTGTGTGTCAGCAGGCCAGTCAGCTGAATGCCAGGCTCCACGTGCCTCTGCCATGTTAGAAATGCAACACATGACAGAAAAAAATAGAAAAAAATTTGCAAAGAATAGTTCAATGACACTATCCTGTCACACTGCCACCTGCCAGTGGCTGCATTGACATCAACATCTGTTCTTTCTCCTTCCTGCTTTGATAAAGAGAAATTGTGCCTGTTTCAGCAAGAGCAAGAATGTCAAGACTATAATTGCATGACTGAGAAGCAGAACAGGTAGCAGAGAAATTTTATAGCTCTCTTGAACAGCTAGAAAACTTTCCTTTAAAAACAGTCTTTTATATACACACTTATTACACAGACACACGTATTTCTTGTCATTCTTTCATACTTGGATTTAATAATGACTTGTCCTCAGTTTTTACTGTACAGCCACTGTAGATGTATCTTCATGTCTTGTTCTAATTAATGTGCAAATTTCACCAAAGTTACCAAATGATTTCTCTGTGACTGGTGTATCAGGTTCCACCTCCAGTAATCTGAGGCTGAGACCAGCTGGCAAAGAATTAATAATGTTGGTTTTCAGTGACAGTTCTAGAAGATAACAAGAAAACTGCATGGAAGGGAATAGCTGTGGGGAGCATGGATACATGAAGAAACATATGAGAGCAACAAGAATACTGAGCATGTCAAAGAGCAGCACATTGGGGCATTTTTTCCTCTCTACTTTGGAGCAGATATAAATTGTCTGACTTGGTTTGCTGTTTCTTTTCCCAAAAGATACATATTTAGAGTCAATGTTTCTTTATTTTTCCCCAGTAATGGCACATCTTTATACCCATGGTTAGGTATAAAAACCTAGATTATCAATGTCATTTTTTTCAGCAGGATTTCCACTGTTGCCAGTAAATCCCCGAAACTGGGCTATTTCTATGTATACAGCTGCTTTTCGTTCTAGCAGTTTCCACAGGCCTTATTCTTCTGACAGCTATGCAAACACCTGCTTAAGCTAAACAGGAGCACCAGGAGACAGCCCTCTCCCAAAGCTCTCGTGCCCCCTCCGACAATCAAAGAACAATGCAGAGAAGCAATCCACAATAAAGTTGAGTCACCACCACAATGAAGGTTCCCAACCTCCTTCTCCCAGTGTGTCTGTTTTTAAAGACAATATAGCCACTTTAAGACAGCAAACACAGAATGGTACAGATATTTATTATCAGATTACATTGCTGTAACAGGACCCCTACACATACCTTGCACTGAGGAACCACCTCATTTTTTGCAGACTTCTAATGCATTAGAGCACAAATCCTTCTTTTTTTTTCTTTTNTGCATTAAAGCACAAATCCTTTTTTTTTTTTTTTTTTTTTTTTTTTTTTTGGTAAATGTGTCGTTGATACTGTCATAGATACATACATATCTTTGGCTATTTTAAAATTGTATATTCACTAGTATTACTGCTTCCCCAGGGGCATGCAGCAATGAGGTACTATTTTTAAACTACTCAGTCAGCCATGACTTCCTTTTAATCTGTCCACTCTGTAGCTGCCATAGGGAGTAAGCATGGCATTCCTCATCTTTTTGTGGTTTCTACTTATAAGGAATAAGCAGAACAAGTAGTGGTTCTCGTTGGTGCTGGAGTACTACACAAGTTAGATTACAGGAAAAAGCATAGACTGAATCATGTCTCAGAAATTCACCCTCCAGTGTCACATTGTACCCGAGTTAATGCAAACCAGAACTTCTGCTACACAAGCAAAAGTACAAAGCTCACAGTTTGTTCCCAAAACTCCCACAGCTTTTGCTATGCCAGCTATATAAAACAAAAAAACAAAAACAAAAACCTAACCAAACACCAAAACCCAACAAGATTTAATAATATGACACATTCTTGTGTTTGTTTGCAGAACTGTATGTGAGCAATTTTATGAGTCATTTAATTACAAGGAAGCCAAGGCCTGAACAAAGAAATACACTCAAGGTTTTCTTGGGTTGAGGACAGTCTCTTTCTTTCCCCCAAAGTGAAGAGGTCCCAATGTGTTTGAAGAGCAGCTAGAAGGCATGAGGACATCAGATGCCACACCAAAACTGGACTCTGAGACAGCTGAGAGACTGGTGGTACCTACATCTTTTTCTTGAAAACTGCCTTATATGGTGGCAATAAGCCAGCATGTCTCACTGCTTGGCCACTAAGCCTCAGCAGGAACCTGCTGATTACAACACATTAACAAGCATTTGTGGAATAAAACCCCATATACCACACCCTCTTCACCTAACATAAACATCATACACTGAAAATGTCATCCAAAATGGGACTTGTACATGAAAGAGAAGCATTGTTTATCCCTATAACCAGTAAATGCAGTCAGTCCTTTCTCCTTCTTACCCAAGGAGCTGACCTGCTGTCAGCACACTTGTGTCCTGGCTAGGAGATACTGTTGCACACCACCAGGAAATCAATAACTTTGAAAGGGGAAGGAGAACAGACACTACGCTCATCACTTGCAAAAAAATCTGTGAAACACATTCACTCAGAATTTTTCACTCAGAAGCTGAAAAATTTAAAGTAGCTGGAAACTGGATCTGAAACATTCAACTCACGAATACGGCTCAACTTGCAGCCTAGCAAGTTGTACCATGTTTATAGAGACAATGTGATAGACCACAATTTTTAAAAGGCCTTTCATTTTGTAAAAGCAGTGCCCGCATAAGATTGAATTAATGTGCCTTCTTTGGTTGATTTATTTATTTTCCTTAATCTTTGCTTAGCAACATTACACCATGTATAAATATGCCTTACTTCAGAAATATTTTATTCTCACCACTAATTAACAGGCAAGTACCTTCCAGTCTTGCTATTAGTTGCAGAAGCCCACAGCAGCAGGACAAACTTGATCCAGATCTACCCATTTCAAGGAGGAAAATCTTGTAGATCTTGCTGTGTGCTCACTGCTCCTGTGCTTCTGCATGGTCTTCTGTATTCCTGTTGGCTGACCATAACTTGTCAGCAATTCCTGTGCCATCCAGAGAAACTCCTTTGACCCTTGGCAAGTTGTTGTGCGAAGGCCACTGGACAGCTGCCAGCCATAAGAAGACTTCTGTGGGAAAATGCTCCAGACAATGGTGAAACAGCAAAGAACACCTGGTACCACCTTCTGCCACTTCTAGGGAACAGGATCTGGGATCCTGTTCCAATGAGGTGGCAAAAGCCAGCTGTTCTGCAGTACAGCTTGCTGCTGGTTAGACAGGGGCAGAGACTGAGGATGTAAATGCAAACCTCAGATGAAGGGTTGGTAGCAGTACTGTTTCTGTCTTTTAGATAATTGCTGATCAGTCAAATGAATTATTTCCCCATATTTCAGATGGGGTCTTCTGTTGCTGTCCCATCAAGAGTGCCACTCTACCTGTCTGTACAAGGAAAGCAAGGGAAGAAATGAGGCTCTAGATGTCATCACAGGTGTGATGATGTGCAGAGCAAATGTGCATATTGTTGGCCGGGAATTTTTCTTATATTCTGGAAAGGTGTCTCTTTTCTGTGGCAGAGTGTGGTTTTTGAGCTGCACTTTCTCCCCCTTTTAGTTACAGCATATGACTTTTTAAAGATTGAAAGCATATACCTAGATTTAGCTGATCAAGTGAAGGTAAAGGACCCAGAAAGAAGTCTTTTTGAGTGAATAGCCAAGTGCCCACAAATTTCAAAGGTTTTTTGGTTTTTTTCTGACCTGTAACACAAAACCACTTCAAATTGGTTCTATGATGCCAACAACTTATTTGTTTCTGTTCCTTATAATCTGCATGTGACAATGAATAAACCAAAAGGTCACTTCCCTCAAAGCTCTCCAGGAAATCCTCCCCAGCCATAAACTCAACAACACCACAAAGAAAACCAGCTCAAACCACACAGGTTTCCAAAACTGCAGAGACTGACCAGGAAGTTGGGTCACAAACTTGTAGATCTGAACGGCCTCAACAGGCGGTCTCATCCAACCTCTCTCTGAGCTAAAGGACAAAACCAACTTTCAACTGAAGAACTCTTGGGTAGAGTGAGTGTGCAAGAAGCTCACCAGAGGTCACCAAAGTTTAACAAAAAAGAGAACAGTGTTATCTGTATCCTTGTGTGCATGCACATACACACACGTATACACACAGAGGCATGTATGGTTAGGGATATTTATAATCCAAAATGTCTTATTAAGAAAAAGTCAAAGAGCAAGATCTAATTCTAACATTTTCTCCCTTTTCTATACTCCTATTTCTCTAGCAAATCTCTGTTTTTGTTGTCATCTGGAAATTTTATTACCAGCAATTTTTCCTATACTTTCAACTCCCCAGTCAAATAATGAAGAGGCATTGGGCCTAACATGAAATGCAGCAGATTCCCCCCAAAGATGGAAAGGAAAAGCATCTCCTGTGATCTGACACCTTGCAGTTGCAAAATTCATTTAACCTGGAGGAAAGGGGTTTTAAGAGCTGTCCTCTAGAATAATAACACAGAACTGACAGATCATACAACAAAATTGTTTTAATACATTCCAGATGTATTGCTTCAGTGAATTTAATACAAAGATTAATCTGAATCACTATTCCTATGGCTGTCACTCTTCAATTCTATCAGGGCTACATGCCAAATTTTTTCTGCTTTCAACTTCATGGCTTTCAACAAAGTCAGGCCAAGGGAGCACACAATTCGGTTCCAAGTAACTAGTTAAGTATTTGAAGTTGTTGCCAGCCTTTTATGAGCTCAGTTCAAAATGACATTTAGGGAGGTTTGAAGCATTTCAGATAAGACAGATGCTGAAGAAATAGAGGAGGATCAGCAGCAGGAAAAAAAAAAAAAAAAGGAAAAATAGGATCCTACTGAAATAATAGAAATTACATATATAAACAGACATGCCCACATGTTATTCCCCTGTTCCCAAAGCAAATGTGCACCACCAACAAAAGTTCTCAAATTATGAAAGAATATGCAAAGCTGCTAAATCTTCAGTTGTAGGGAAGTGATGTATTCTGTACCATTAAAATGTTTAGCTGCAAAACAGAGAGCAGAATTGAATGTTCTGTTCAAATACCTACATAAATCCACAGTAAAGTTGGAAGACATCTCTGATACCATCTTAATGGAATCAGCTTTATTTACTTGAGGAAAAACAGTATTTTGAAAAGACTAAAAAGGACCAAAAAAAATGGAAGTTAGGGCAATGGTAATGGTGAAGCAATCCAAACTACCTCTGCAGAAATAGCAGAAATTCAGAAGAAAAGATTAATGTCTGAAATTCTTTTGTAGGCAAGAATATTAACTTCTGCTGTTATGAATAAATGAATTCTAAATTATTCTTTGTCTGCTGGATTTTATGGACTATTACCATAATCACATAAACTTTCTTTTTTCATATAATGCTATGTATAGCATAAGACTTCCCTTTCAGTGTCATGATCAGAGAAACTGTTTGAATGAAGACATTAAAGCAGTGAGATTCCAATTAACGTATGAAACACTCTAAATCTGTCAAAATTACCTGCTTGGATTACTGCTAGACCCAGAAAACCCCAAACTACAGAAGATGAAGGTGAATAGAAACTCAGATGTGGAGCTGTACCCATTCTATAAGCCCCCCTCCCGTGCTTTGTTTGATCCCAGAGCATGTCCTTTTGCAGCCAAATTCTCCTTTTCCTGGTGTAGAAGTAGATGAAGAACAAAGTTTTATTTAAAATGAGAGTCAAGAAGGAGAATGTATTACATAGCCCAAGTTTGAAAGGCAGTGACTTCAGCTGTCTTGCTGAACGAGTATAATCTGTCTGATGCAGATGTATGTGGAAGAGGAGAAAAGAGAGCAATGCTGATGTCTAGGCTTAAAAGAACAGTTTTACATAATAGCTGAAAGAACAAGATTCTTGTACTGAAAAATTTGAAGCTGCTTGTCAGAAATTAGCATAAAGCTAAAGAGACCTGACAAACAGCTGTTTCATGCAAAAGTATTTAATGGAATTTCTTTTCATTATCTTCAGTTCTTTACTACATCTTTTATGTGTGTCAGGCATGCACACACACATACACAACCAGGAAAACTTTTATGGACATATGGATCAAACTGTTGTTCAAAGGAATAAATTAGGACATATTTACCAACCCTGCACTGAAGTGGCACTCTTCATGCCTCAGTGCATCTCAAGAAAACTCAAAGGCCTGGTCCTTTACTTGAAAACAAACATATGGAAAACCATTTCTGCACTGTCCTGGGGTCTCTGGTGAGCCACAGACCACTCAGTGAGCCCATAGAAATAAATTAAGAAATTATCCACTCTTACCCCTGTTCTGAATCACTGACTTTGCTAAGAATAGTCCTCTAGTAAAAATAAATGTTTGCAAAAAAACAGATTCCTTCTCTGCCTGTGAAAATCACCTGTCTCTCTTTTCAGAGGCCACAAACAGGTAGTGTAGATGATTTCCTCTTTGACCTTTACAGGAAATATGTGCTGTAGGGGGGCAGACAGGAAAATGTCCTTCTCCAGGGAATTTGTCTAGGCTGGGTGACATTTTGTGGTCATTGCAGTGGGAGAGCAAGGCTCTGTGCTGGTGAGGGACAAGCCAAGGTGTCCACAGCAGTGACAGGATGGATGGCAGAGGACAGGCGCCAAAGCCCACAGCACCTGTGCCAGGAACCATGTGGGAAAATTGCCTACTGGGGCAAGTTGTCCCTGCGGCTGCTGGCCACCCCCTCCGCCTTCCTTGGCTGTCTGACATGTGACACTCTGCAGCTGCTGCAGCCACTTTGGCCATAGCAAGGCTGAGCAGGAGGGAGGCTTGGTGTGGAGGAAAGGTAATGCTGTCCAAAGCAGTATTACACTGCATTTCTTTCACACTTCTCGTTCATTATTGTTTCCTAAATGGAAATATGCACTCTGCCCTCTTTGTGTTTAGAGGGGGCTGAAGCAGAAGTGAAATAACCAATTTCCACTACCGTCCCTTCAGATTCTGAGTACTTCCACATTTTTCATATTTTCTCAATGTTGCTACTAGTCTAGTAGTCACACTGCAGGTCTGATACTCATGGAGTCACTAAGCAAGATCATGACCAGTGCTTGGTATAGACAAATGGTAAGTACGACCTATGTCATCACTGCCCTTCAGAGCCTCATACAGTTTCTTATACTACACAAATTTTGTCCTAGTTTCACTGCAAAATGCTCCTCAAGCTGTCTGTAGGTGAAAGTGAATTTAAAAAGGTACACAAACATAAATAGAAAGATGAGCCAATTGTCTTAGGAAGTTTTGGCCACCACACTCGTCTTCTTGGGTACCTTTTGCATCAATGTGCTGGTTGGAACTGAACTTAGCTGGAGAGACAAAGAATATTTGCTTCCCAAGCCCTATTCCCACATGAGGAGTCTGGCACAACCTCCTCTCTTGATTATTGATCTTACCCTATTTCATTCCTTCACTTTTCTCTGAGACAGTAATACTAGTGTGAAATCTTCTGATGGTCTAGATGCACCTCATGATCTTGGCCTCTGTGAAGAAGATTGTTGGTTTAGATTGAGTAGTTTTACACAATGGTTACTTTATTTCATAAAAATTTCTGAGTATTTACTCTCTGGAATTTTTACGCTTTATTTCAAGGATTACTGTTAGGCCTAGACAATGTGTTCTGGTCAGAGCACAAAACTTAATTTTAGGGACACTACAATGGTATTTTGAAGCTGTTTTTTGTTATAGGGATATTGGCAGAATAATCATCCTTTCTTAAACTAATTTGGAATTTACTGTGGTCTGTGATATCACTTCAAAATGCTGTTGTACTAAGCAGGTATGCCACTTTGCTGCACCTCTCCCAAGACTAGAAAAAATTCTTAGATAAATGCTTTTACAAGCTAACTCATTAGGAAATACAGCATTTAATAATAACATTATTAAAAGTGATTACTTACATATTTAAAAGGTCTTTTTCACGCATATTGAAAAGGTTGCGGTCATACATATATCATTTCTATATGATACATTGAGTTATATTCATTGCCAGGGTAATATCTACTTATTCCACTGAAGCTATATTGAGAATTAATTTTCCTTATGACGTCTGTGTTCCTATTTTTTATTAGCTACGTTATATTATCTCCCTCCACAGGCACAATTGTGTGTACATCAAAACTTCATTTGATGCAATTATCTAGGAGTAAAGGATCTTGTTTTAGATTGTTTCAACATCTTGAGCCATTTCCACCCTGTTCCCATAAGATCTTTCTGCCTGCAGAAGTCTCTTGGCAGTTCTTCAACTCTGATCTAACAGTCAATCTGAAAAGGTACAAGTACTTTGAGTGTATTTACTGTATAAATGCAGTGGTTGCTGCTTATCTTTTTTCTACAGCATGTCACAGCTTTTCCAGGTGGTTTATGAGAAATATTAATTTAAAGCATGTTTTAGCTCTAATACACTTGCACATGAAAAGCAAGGATGTCAATAACATTTCAGGTGCTCGTGAGAAACACACCTTTAGATATCTATTGCAACTTAAGCTCCTAAATTGCTTCCATAATTATGGAAAAGTATTTGTAAGCTATCAGTTTTGTGTGGTCATTCAGACATATTCTGGTCTATTGACAAAAAAAATATATATCTAGCAGTTATGTTTTTATCAGTAGTAGGGAAATTGACAACTTCCTTCAAAACACACTGCAGCCAGCAGAGGAAGAGGCTGTCTTGTCTTCACTGTCAGCCAATGGTTCAGACTTGAAATATCTTGGAGAAGGCAAAGAGCAAAAACACCTCCCCTCTAAAGGGCACCCTCCCCCTTAAAGTCCTCCACAGGGAAGCTCTGTGTTGGCTAACATGCAGATATACACTTCTGTTGCCTTTCTGAGAGTCTAGTGTTGACACGAAATTAGTCTCAGTTTTGACTGAACTAACACCTTTCAGGCATATCAGGGGCAGAAACTAATTTGGCAGATAAAAAAACAAAGCCCCACACTTCATCCCCAGGTAGAAGATGCTTCAAAGAACATCATAATTTGCTGAGAAAGAAACTGGTACTCCTCATTTCTCTGGTTATAGTCTAACAGGTGTCCCTGAAACTTGCACGGTCTAGCACCAAATCAGGTACACAGCAAATGCAGAAATAGCAAAAGAAAGGTAGGTGTTATCTACAGCACTCACTGAAATCTGCCTGCTCTTGTTCACTAAATATTCCAATGGCCATCTCTTGTGAGTTGAGCTGATTTTCTGCTGCATTTGAAAAATGCAGATCAGATCCAAGGCCTTTAGTTATTGCTGGAGTAAAACTGATCCATATTGCTGACATCCTAGCATTCAGGAGCTCACCTGGGACCAGGACCTGGCATCAGACCTCTGTACCATTCTAACCTGGAAGGAAGCTAGCAGTAACATTTATTTAGTAGACGTTGTTGCTCCATCACACAAGACAAATCCGACTCCACTTTACATCTCTGATTTTCACATCAGTGCTTGGTGCAGACATCCAGTGGGGCTCCTGTGGCAGTGACCCAGCCCACCCTTAGCTTTTGTATCAATGAGGAGATCCAGCAGGCGGACTTTCCTGCCCAAGATAGTGATGCTGAGGGCGGTGCTGAGGAGCCAGCCAACTCTAGGGATGTCAATTATAATAGGTGTCCTCCCCTAGGACTAGATGTGCCATCCCTCATATCTAGAGAGTTCTGTTTCCCTGTTAACCCCATTGGTTTGTTTAAATAAGTCCGTCCTTAAACCCTCTGTAATTGGTTAGTTGTCATTGTATGTTATGTCCCTATTGGTTTATCCCCTTGTTCTTCCCCTTTTTCCCTCCTGTACAAAAGGCCATGTAACCGCCATTTTTTGCTCTTTTGTTGCTTCCCATCCTTGGCTTCTGTTTCCTGGCCCTCAGGGCGGGTAATAAAAACTTGGGTTTTGTTGCAACAAGGAGTCCCTCTCTTTCCTTCGCCTCTGCCGTTCGCTACAATAACATCCGACTGCTGCCAGCTCCACAGAGAGCCCAGAAGCGGATTGCTACATCAGAGACTTGCCTCAGGCTGCTTAGCTGTAGGCTGTCTCCTGGCCAGGGCACCGAGAATCAAGTCGCCTGCTTGGCTACCGGGCGGTCAAGCAGTCAGCGACAGGCTCCCTGTGCTCTCTGTGTTTCCATGCTCTTGCAGCAGGCTGAAGAATGACAGCCCCTCACTCTGTCCTCATTTCATGAAATGGAGAAACTCACCACCACAAGATGCTTTGTTAACAGAATTATAAAAAATTTCAGAAAGCCATTTGGGAAAGCCAAGGGGGAAGGTCCTTAAAAGGGCTACTGAAGAGGGAGAGGTAACAACATCAGCATGGCAAGTCTCTGAGCCTGACTGGTATCCAGGAAGTTTTATACCAGAGAATGCTCTAGGAGTACTAGAATTTAGTGGGGCTGCAGCTGTAAGACAATGAAAAATATTTCTATGAATACACCAACAACACAAGGAGGGGTAAGGAGAATCTCCATCCTTTAGTGGATGCAGGGTGACACCAGAGAGACTAAGGATGACGGAAAGAATGAGATGCTTGACGCCTGCTTTGCCTCAGTTGTGCTCCAAGTACCCAACCCTCTGAGTTGGAAGAAAGAGATGGGGAGCAGAATGAAGCTCCATAATCCAAAGAGGAATGGTCAGCAACCAGCTACATTATTTTCACACACAGGTCTGGGGGACCAGATGGAATGCACCAAAGGATACTGAGGGAGCTGGTTAAGCTTTCACTGAGCCACTTTCATTCACTTGCCATCAGTCGTGGTTAACCAAGGAAGTTCCAGGTAGCTGGAGATTAGAAAATGTGATGCCCATCTATAAGAAATGTGGGAAGGGGAATCCAGGGAATAACAGGCTTGTCAGCCTGATCTCAGTGCCAGGGAAAGTCACCAAACAGATAATTTTCAGTGCCATCATGCAATAAGTACAGGACAACCAGGTGATGAGACCCAGCCAGCAAGGGTTTAGGAAAGGTAAATCCTGATTGACCAACATGATCTCCTTTTATGACAGGTTGACTTACCTAGTAGATGAGGGAAAGGCTGTGGGTGTTGTCCACATGGACCTTAGCTAAGCATTTTACACCATTTCCCAGACATTATCCTGGAGGAACCGGCTTCCCCTGACATGGATATATGCTCTCTTTGGTGAGTTAAGAACTGTCTGGATTGCCAGGCCCAGGGACTGGTGCATGGAGTTACATTCACCTGATGAATGGTCACTAGTGCTGCTCCCTAGGGCTCAGTATCAGGGCCAGTCCTGACCTGGGTGAGGGGATCACCCTCAGTAAGTTCTCAGATGACACCAAGTTGGATGGGAGTATTCATCCACTGGAGGTTAGAAAGCATCTGCAAAAGGATCAGGATGGGCTAGATCAATGGGCTGAGGCAGGTGATATGAGGTTCAACAAGGCCACGTGCCAGCCCCTGCACTTGAGTCACAACAACCCCAAGCAGTGGCACAGACATCAGCAGGAGTGTCTGGAAAGATGCCTGATGGAAAAGGACCTGGGTGGTGCTGGTCAACAGTGACTGAACACGAGCCAGCTGTGCCCAGGTGGCCAAGTAGGCCAATGGCATCCTGGCCTGTATCAGGAATAGTGTGGCCAGCAGGACTGGAGCAGTGATTGTCCCCCTGTGCTTGGCATTGGTGAGGCCATGCCTCCAGTGCTGTATTCAATTCTGGATCCCTCACTACAAGAAAGACATTGAAGTGTTGGAGCAGAGAAAACCAACGGAGCCAGTGAAGAGTCTGGAACATAAGTCCTATGAGGAGCATCTGATGGAGCTGGCAGTGTCTAGCCAGGAGAAAAGGAGGCTCAGGTGTGAATTTATCGCTCTCTGCAAGTCCCTGAAAGCAGAGTGTAGTGAGGTGGCAGTTGGTCTCTTCTCCCAGGTAACAAGACTAGGCAAGAGGAAGTGGTCTCTATTTGCACCAGGAAAAGTTTAGATTGGATGTTAGTAAAAATGTCTTCAGCAGACAGATGGTCAAGCCTTGGAACAGGCTGCCCATGTAAGTGGTTGAGTGGAGGTAAATAAAAGACACAGTGCTTAGGATCATAATTGTCTTGGGTTTGGATACAAAGTTTTATGAGGAAACACTCTGGTATGAGCGCCTCCTCCCAAAGAAAGTGGGAAAAAAGCCTGAACTATTTAATAACCCAGAATGAAACTGGGAAAAACAAAGCAAAAAAAAAAGGAAAAGAGCACCCACAAGGAGTCGACAACACAGCAAGAGAAGCAGGTGGATTCCGGTGACTCTTCGTCCCTTCACTCACTGGTGTGGTCTTCCTCGGAGTTCAGACTGGCCAGCGCCAGGACGGAGAGAAGGCAATGAAGGCAGGGAGGCCAGGGGGACAAAAAGGAAAATAAACAAAACCTTTTCCTAAGCTAGTAGGAAGAGCAGCAAAGAGCGCAGTGCAGCATTGCTGGTGCACTCCGTCCGAAGCCCAGCAGCAAGCCATCTCCCCCACGCAGCAAGGTGGAGAACCATTCCCCTCATGAAGCCCAACAGAGAGCCATCTCCTTCCCAAAGCCCCGCAGAGAGCTATCTCCTTCACGAAGCCCGGCGGAGAGCCGTCTCCCTCCGAAGCATTGTGGAGAGCCCGCTTAACTGACCCACAGGTGACAGTTCCATTGAACCCCCTGTTTAGTCGGCCATTGAATCGAGCCACAGGTGTGGGTTCAGTTGAATCAACCATTCCATCGGCCCTTGAACTGACCCCAGCTCCAGTCCCACACCCCCCGGGTCCATCTGAAAGACACAGAAGCCCTGGGCATAAAGCAGATGGTTAAGGAATAAAGTAACTTCATAACGTCACCTCAGGACAATGATCTAGTAGCGGACTTGGCAGTGCTACGTTAATGGTTTTACTCAATAATCTTAAAGGTCTTTTCTGACCTTAATGATTCTACAACTCTCTTAACCTATTTTTTTTTTTTTCTCCCATTGTTCATACTCTTACTCTTGTCCTGTAGTGCTTCTCCTAGAAAATGGAAAGTTCTTCTATGGTTAAAGATCCTTCTAAAAGAAATAAACAAACAAACTGCTACCACACCATAAAATATTGCCTCTTGTAGGCTGTGAAGGTTGTAAAAGCCATGTGCACATGTGGCTGCAACACACTGAACTTCCCAAGGGGAAGTTTAGTCTGCCTGCAAATCAGGCAACAGAGGTTTTTTCACACACAGAGGCACAAGGGCGACTCTGATGCCATCAGTTTGCTGATGAGGGTGCCAGGTTATTGCTTCTCTGGGTATGGTGCCTGGCCAGTTTTCATAGCTCAGTTTGACAGTACACATGCCAGAAAGCCAAGAATGACAAAGACACCAGAGCCAGATTTCAGCCAGGTCTGAAACCCCCTGAACAGAACGTATGGCCTCTTCTGCCTAAGAACATTTTGTTTTCAAAAGCAGCATTCTTCCATGATTTTACTGATTTGAATGGAATTAAGAAAATTTGTGACATGATTTTTTATAGTGAGATTTGCTGAAAAATATGTGTGGGTGGTCATCAGTAGTGGCTACCAGCTTCGAATTCTGCAAAGCACAGCTCTGCCCCTGGCAAGGCAAGGAAAAGCCACAGGTGAGAAGCACATGATATTGAAAAGAGAAGGATGATCGACAGCAGCCTTGGCACTAGACATGCTCTTGAGTGTGCAGGCTCCTTATCTCATATTCTACCGTGCAAAACACTCCTCTTCTGCAGGGCCAGATGCTCAGACAGTATAAGTCAGCTTCCCAGTGCTGCCATCATTAGTCTCTGCGGTTGTCTTCAGCTGTGGATTTGGCTGTAGGTCCTTCTTTTCCTGAAGCCAAACAACACCCCTAAAATCAGTCAGCTGCCTTAGGCCTTGCTATTTTTCTTCTCCTGCCCCTCCTGGCAGCAAACCTTGGGGCCAGCAGCATGTTAGGATAATGTATGTCCGTTTCTAAAAGAACAGCTGTAAAAGTGAAGGGAAAACTCTGACATATCTCTTCCCTTTCTCGTTCCCACACAGAGGAACCTTGCCATCCCATGGAGGAAGAAGGCTTGCTGGACACAAACCACAGCCCAAGTGGGATATTTCAACCCGTTCAGTGAAGGGGAGCAGTCCCATTGCTCTCAGGCCAGAGTCAATGCACATTTTACACAACTATTTTTGTGGTGCAATCTAATGGCTTGGTGTCTGAGACATCTGCTGGAAACCAGACACCGTTTGTACACAGTGCAGCCAGCCTCACGCTGCTGGTTGCTGAAGCCACAGCTCTGGACTGCTTCTCAGGTTTGGTTAAGGGCAGAAAAAACCCAACAAACCAGCTTGCTTCAAACTGATATCAATCATGATTGGTGTTACTTTGTCAGGTACACCTTGTCCAGAAACCAAAAACCTGCAACATTGCCCACATGTCTCTCTGCTTCCCCAAATCCTATTTTTAAGTGAGGAGACAAAGTGAAAACATAGTTATGGCAAGACCTCATGACCTGCAGCCTCTTATTATAGGGGAGTCCTGATCTGTATGAACAGAAAAAACACCCTGCCCACACACACACACATATTCACACTTGCTTTCTCAAATGCAATCATTCAAGTGCCAATTTCAGGCTCTGGTTCCTTCATGGCAGCACAATACAAGTATACAATTATAGCCTCAAAGCCTTTCTTTTTTATTCTTTTTTTTCACTGTAACCATTGCACTATTTCCATAGCTGATACTTGAGGTCAATTTTGTGATGTGAAATCCAATACTTTAGGGCCACTGTCTTAAACCTAGGTACCCATAGTCTTAAACCAATATCTGTCAGCATCAATGGGTGCTCCAAGCACAAAGGGTGGCAGGAAAGCAGTAGATGGTTTTTCAGATTGACCTATTATACTTTTGATGAGAGAAGGAAAACCGTGTCACAATCCAATTGCTCAGCTTCTTGCAGAAAAACTATTTGTCACATGTGCCCGCAGTGAGATAAAACTCACAGATGTTTTGTATTTAGAGGTAAAGTTGTCTGAGGTTTTGAGAAGGTAGTGTGCAGTCCAGATTTGTATGTCCTCCTAAGGTTTTTGCTTTATCTGAAGCAAAATTTTATTTATCAAAATGAAGTCAGGGGATTACCTGTGTAAGAGCTGCAGTATCCATCCCTGGCCTATATGCTTGCTTAGCTATATACATGTTCCCATTTATGTATGGATATATGCATTAGAGAGAGAATAACCTTCAAATTCTACTCTGCACATTATTACAATCCAGTTTAAATACTGAAGAGCAAAAAAAAAAACTAAGCCTCTGTGAATAAAACAGATCAAACTCAGAAAGGTTCGAAATATACCCAAAAAATATGATTAAAACCAAATGAGTTTAGATGTTGGTGCCAAAAAATTGATATATTTTATTTAATAGTAAAAGAGGCAAAGAGAAAGAAAGCGAAAAGAAATAGAAAAAGAGTGTACATGGGGGGTAGGGGGACAGGGACAGAGTGGCAGGTGTTAGATGGAAACATGTCATCCTTCTAGAGGTCCCAATGATGTCTCGTTGTTCCCATCCATCTGATCTTCTGGGTGGTGAGGGTCCCCTGCCGTCACCGCCACACCAAAGAGTATAGAATCCAGTGGATTAATATCGTTTGGGCCAGGTGGTAACGCCCATGTGCCTCCCCTGCAGGGGCTAGGTTTGACATTGACCCTTGCACCACTGTTGCAGTATCTCTCGTGTAGGGTCTGGGGAGACCTTGGGGGGCCTTTGATGGGCCATGACACCCTCTCGGGCTGTCCTTCCTGTGGATGAGCTTTTCCCAGGCTGAAGGGNTGTGTTCTCTTTCTTATGGATGAGCTTTTCCCAGGCTGAAGGGGTCCCCTGCACAATGGAGGATGGGCATTCATGGCTCGGACCAGAGGCTTTCTCACCACATACCCAAAGCCTCTCTCCCCCAACCGTTTAGTGTGAGGGTCTATGCTGGCCTTGCAGCAGATAGCCCTAGGGCCGTGGTCTCCACCCCGAAGGTGCTAAGCTTGTGTTCTGTGAATGTCTTCTCCTGAGTTCACTTATCTTCTTCAGCGGGCACTGAGCAGTGTGGTTCAGGGCCTCAGTCTGAAGGCATATTCAGGGTTTTGACAGTTTTTTCTGTGCAGCTTTTGTACTGTTTTGCTATAATAGGCAAAAGGCCTTCATGAAGATGTTTAAGTCATAAAATTTAACATTTCAGTCTCCAGCAGACATTTTGTAAAATTTCTCAAGGAAGGGTATCCTAATGTCTCAGTGTAAAACTGTATTTTTGGAGAATGTGACTGAGCTGTTAAACATCACAGGGGAACAGAGTGGTTCCTTTGGCTTTATGACTCAACCACTTGGCTTCAAGAGACACGATTGAAGGGCGGAGTGAAATATGTTGTTTTCCTGCCATGAAAAGAAATACTCTACCATTTTTTCACTTGCTCATCTGCCGAGTGAGGATTAGCACAGTCTGCGAATCAGCCAGTCCAAGGGATGAAGACCACCCAGATGAACCCATAGTTAATGGCCTCCCTATGATCCAACCCATATACTTTGTGGCTGAGGAGATGGCTCACTGGTGTCTGAGCAGCTTCTGAGGACCGTCACCTCAAACATACCACATCTTTCCTCGGCAGGACAGTAGCATGAGATTGGTTTGCTCTTTGTTGAACTTCAAATCCAAAACTGCATACTTCGTTCCAAACTACGGTTTACTGAAGTGCAGTTTAACAAGGTCATATGCTATTTTGGATATGTAACAACCAAAATGCAGTTGGAAAATCAAAGAAAATGAAAAACAGCTTGTTACACTCAAATATTCAACGATTATATGTGAGTCCTCCATAATACACAGTTAAGAAAATAGGAGAGGGCAGGCAAAAACCCCAAGGAAATACAAATCAAAGGGAATGTAGAGGGAGAATGGCAAGGATCTGGAAGAGATTTCAAGAAGCCATCCATTCTTCTTCTTAGGACAAAATCACTACCTCTGTCATTTCTACATACGCTTGTTTAATTTTAGATGAGATAAGACAAACATCAAACACCAGGAGTGGGGATTCCACAGCCTCTCTGGGCAATCTGTCCCAGCACTTCACTATCTCCGTTTTAATGCCTTGCCTAAGTATTTCATCCCTTATTTGGATTCTGTTTTGATTCTGTCATATCCAACAGGGACAAGAGAATGACTAGGAAACAGTTTAGAGAAATTACACTGTGTTTTGAACATGGGATAGCAAACAGTTTTCCTTTTTAAGTTCATTGTAAGTAGTTCTGGTTTACAACTATGGATTTTTCCCTTTTTATTTAAGGGCCAAATTCATTTCCACACTGCTGGTAAAATTATCTGCTTCAGAAAACCCATTAGTAACAGTAAATCTCTATATAGATGCGAAGATGAGAACTGAAATCTTTCCTGAACCTATTTAATAGTGTTCCCATTAGAGGTCTGAATCAGTAAGACCTAGAGGCATGCTGGGGTCTTCAATACCAACACCTTGAGAAGTGATTTCATATTCTTATCTGTAAGGAGATATGCTGAAGTTTTTAGACGTATTCTGGTTTGGCCAGATAGTTCCTCTCAATAGGAGTTTTACCACTGATGTAATTTAAGAGGTTTTAAAAAGCAACTGGTAAGAAATAGAGTGCAGGTTGTAGCATCATTGTACTGCACTGCCAAAAACCACCAGTTCCTATATAGCACACAGTAACTTTGCAAAAGTTATGGTTTTGACAGTGTTGTCCTATTCCCATGGGATGACATTAGTCAGTGTGGATGGCTACATTCAGCTTGTGCCACATAATCCATACAAAGATACACTTGCGGAAGCCAAGGGGCCTGATCTGCTGCAGGGAATGACCTGTCACAGCTTCACCAACTTCCACTGGGCAGCAGTGAGTTCCATAAATTAAGAAACTTGTTCCCAAACATCTGCATGCTTGATTTCCTTCTCTGTTTACAGAAATACTCTCTATTAAGTATGCAGGCTGGTCTCAACTCTTATTTGGATGTGTTCCTGACCATCTTATGGCTGTTCAGCTTGGCATGACTATAAATACTTTATTACTTGCTAGTAGGTACAGAACAGCCAGATCTTTAGCAACTGAACTGAAAAAAAACCCTATGTCTTACAGTCATGTTAGTTCTGCATTGAAAAGAATGTATTTAAAGTGGTGTTGCTACAATTTATGTGGGACTGTAATAGCAAGTAAATATTCAGTATGATGTTAGTTTTGACACAGGAATGGGTTTGATAGTTTGAAGTCTGAACATCTTCAGACTTTAATAATACTTACATTGCATATCCAAAAAAGACTAATCATGCTTATACAAAGAATTGACACTTGTCTTTTATTGAGATCCTACTCACAAGATTCAAACTATGGTATAAAGATAAGACTGCAAGACTGCCAGTCCTTGTGCAAACCTGAACACTTCAAATTTTATATATCAAAATTCTGCATGTCACAAATGCTCAGGTTGATGCTGCAAGGCCCAGAGCATTTGGAGACTCTGCATGCCAAATCTTCCAGATAGAAATTTTCTCACACCACCTAACACTACTAACAGCATAAAAACTTGATGGGGCGGGATACAATCTGCTATAAATCCCTGATCTATAGAAACATGGAAATATATGTACAACTTACTACTCATGATCAGATCATGTGCAAAGTCAAGTCTGTTCTTTTACACAACCCAGCCTGAGTTGGAGTTTTGTAAGAACTGATTTTTCATCTTTTGATACTGTAAATGCAGCACATCCATACCTGTATTGCACAATATTTTCCCTGGACTGAGAGAGAGAAAACCAGACACTAAATAGGCCATTTTTCAGAAGAGTATGTGTCTTCCTTTCTCGTCTCCATGACCTAATGCTATTACTTTCCAAAAGAATAGGGGCACATATCCAAAATCCCACAACCCTGAGAGACTTTTCTAAGCAAACTGCTCTACTTTATTGTTCTTCAGCATATTGTCTTTGCATAGCTGGAGCAGAACGTGGCCTTGAGTCTCTTACTCACCTCCCATCTCCGTGAGTGATTCCTCATCAGTGTTGAAAGATACTGTCAACGCAGCTTTGATTTCTTTTTCATTCCCTGCCTGACACATTCACAATGGCAAAGCTCTAGACTCAAGATCAGTTTGGCAAAAAGCCAACAATTGCCAACACAGCCAAAAAGAAATACTTTATACATAAAAAAACCTCCCTGTTGTATTAACAGAGTTCCTCGCAGAGGTTTTATTTTTCCATCATTTCACTACAGAATATCTGTTTGATTACTCAAGGCAGCCAGACACTCACATTCAACCTCCCCATTCCATGGAGCATCCTACGCCTTGCGCCCATGCCCTGCTGCATATCCCAGTGGCATGGGGCAGCACATGCTCAGGAGGCCCTGCTCTCCCACCCTGTGCTGCCAGAACCCAGACTGGGCTTGGCAGCTAAGGGAAGTAATGCCCCAAAAACCTCAGGGGGACTTCCCAGCACTGGTGAACCCCTGGGAAGCTCTATCAGCCTTCCAGGCACTCATTAGCAACAGGCAATAGCAAGTCAGATGTAACAGTATAGTTATTATATTAATGCAAGGTTTAATAAATGTGTCATAAGGAAGGAGATGCTGAAAATTAAAATGCAGGTCCTTAGATCCATGAGGCTTTCTCTTCACATTCAAACAGTAGTTCCAAAGCCAGACTAACCTTTGATACAACTACCACAGCTCTGAGCAATATCAAAGACATAGACTTTCTTTATTTTTCTCTTTTCTGTGGTGGCTTCACCAATGTGCCTGTTCACACATCCCTAAGGATTTTCTGTAACCCTCAGCTCCAACAACTGATTCAATCAAGACATCAGCTTGCATCTATCTGCCTTACTGATAAAACTCCATTTATCACCAGCTCAGCAGCTGGCACGGAAAACGGCTTCTGAAATACACCTTCACAAAGGATAGGTGTAGAAGGGTGGCTTAGTAGTCATATAAACTTTGAGTTCATGTAAGTCTACATGCACAACACCTCTGACAAAATCTAGTTATTTATAAAGTCATAGACAGCACAAGGAATGAAGTTTATTAATACTGTGTGATAGAGTCTAAACATAGGGCATGCAGCCAAGGTTTGAAAAATGGTATCATTGGAAAGGTGATTTCCAAACATAATTTTCTTAGTTAAAACAGGGAACAACCAGTGTGTCTCTTTCCATAGCAACATTCTCTTTTACTCGCTGAAATCATCAGGACTTCCTCCCAGGAGATCAGAACGAGGCAATTTTTGACCCATGGATACTCTGTGCTGCTCCTGGCCAGCTCTTAGTCACTACTCTTACTCAAAAGGCAGCAAAACATGCAGTTGCCATGTAACCATAAACTTGAGTAGTCTTGTATCAAATTACGCATAATTTGCTATCGGGCTTTTCTTTTCCAGGTGTAATCAGGACTCTCTTCTAAAGTAATCAAATTAATTAGGCTCACTAATAATGTGAGAGGTTTTCTAATTAACCTCCTCCACAGCAAAACAAAACATCTTTCTTGTTCTGTCCCCATAATTCCTGCCCAACAGGACTTCGGCAGTATCTTGAGCAGGTACACCTGGGGAGAGACATTGAGCACCTTCTTATAATTAATATTTTATGACACTTAAATTGGAGATCTCTGACTAATGGCATTAACTGCCATGAGCTAAGTGTTATGAAGACCTAGAGGAAACTACATTTTGTCCCAGGGAATATTGTTTACTTCTGCTGAGCAGCAGGGGGTATGGGAAGCCTTGGTTGTAAGGAAGAGAAATCAGAAGAGCAGCCACCTAATTTCTTGTCATTTGTCAATTAACAAATCACACTTGGATGCTGTTCCTTAAGTCAGAAGAGAATTACAAATGTGCAAGACAGTTTGGGAAAAGCCAGCTGCTAGTGTCTTAGGGCACCTGTCCATCTCTACCTGTCCATCATCCTCTCTCCCTAGAGAAGCATCGCTCTTTTTTGATCTGAGCTTTGTTTCGGAAACTCTTACGTCAGGTTTCTTCAAGAAGGAAGGCCCGGAATGGGAAGGAAAGTACAGGCATATCCCTTCGGCTGTGAAGGTGTTCCAAGATGTGAAGGAACTGCCAGGCTCTGTCTCTTAGTTTGAAATCTGGGAGAGGCTAAGAATCTGACAGGTGCCCAAGTGCAGCTACTGCACAGTTGCCCCAGGTACATTTGCTATGCCAAATTTATCCAGTCATCAGCCCACAGATCTATGGATTCCAGTTAGCATTTCAACCCTTCTCATTACAGGAAAAAATTGATTTGCTTTTGTCCTCACTGATCTTCACATTCAGCCAGTTGTGTCTATGGAATTGACTCTTTTCAAGTCCATTGCAAAAGACCCTGTCTACTTTAGGCCCTATGTGTAGAAAACCGTGTAAGTCCAGTCACATCCTAGGTACCAACTTGCGTTGTGTTGTGACAGCTTGCATGTAAGCAAAGTCAGCTTCAACACCGTAACACCACCAGGCTAAGTTTGCCCAAGCTTAAAGCATCGCCAGTTTCTAAGCAGGGGCAGCTCCTGAAGCCTTTGATCTAACAGCTGTGTAAGTTCCCACCATAATATGACAATGAAGGCAAGGGAGTTTTCTCCAAGACAGGTACTCACTAGAAGATTTTATGCCATGAGTCATTAGCACTGTACAGTGTAAGCACAACTCTGAAATAAACTCATTTGCTGAATTATTGTGAGAGCATGTTGCCCGTCCCACACACACACTTTACCTGTAAGGCCAAAGTAAACTAGCTTTTACGAAACACTGTTAATACTTCACACTAAAGAGAGGTACAATTTTTCAAGGAAGTAATGGCAGCTTTCGCTGTGACTGAATAAAAAAATAATGTTACTTGCCTAGGGAATAGCCTTGAAAGAACCAGTGTCTTACATGCAAAGATGAAAAAATATTGTGTAAGATGCAGCTGTTCTTTCACAGCCTTGTAAAATTTAATGATATCGCGTAGAGTGTGGCTGCTAATGTAAATAATTCATTGGAAGCAATTTATGTGAAGGCACCTTCCAAAGGTCTTGTGTGTTTTTCTCCCCTAGTCAGTCACACTGACATAGACCAGAAAAGCTGTGCACAGGCTTAAGGTTTACTGGGCTGAGTAAGTTAGATCCAGAAAGAAGAATACTTAACTAGCGATGTTGACAGCTTTTAAGGATGGGGCTATCGGTGCATCACAATGCCTGACACCTCTTTGTGTCAGTGGTTTTGATTTTTTTTTTTTCCACTTCTCTTCTAGTAGGGGGAAAAGTGCTGGAAGTACTGCAAATTGGCTGCTTCATGCACACACATGCAGCAGTGTCATCTTCTATTCATCCACCCAACTGCCATGGCTGACAAATCCAAGCTCTGGCCATGCTAGCAGTGCTGATAACCCCAGGGCTGCACTGTGGTCACCATAAAGTTGCTCCAGTTTAGAATTCCTCCTTGCTGTTAATTACAAATACCTTTTTCTCTCACAAATCTTCTGCTTGTGGCTATACTTGCTCTCCACCACCAACACAAGAAGCTGCATGCTGGTTTTATTCTCCTTCCTGCCGTGGTATTCATAACTGATGGCAATTAACGCCCCTCTGGAGCACGCTTTGTTCATATTTCTGTAGCTGTAAATACCACCCAGCATGCAAGCAGGGCAGCTCGCACCTCATCGCTGCCTATAAAACTCTCAGGGTTTGCATTTTGTGGTCAGAACAGAAACAGAAGGTGGGATTAGCTGTCAGTGCTACCACGGTTAGCCTAAACCTTCCTTGTGGTGACCGTTAAAGCCATGTTCCTAAAACTGGAGGTTTTAACAGGAAAAAGTCACATAGTTCAAACAGAGGTAGATATTTTAACTTCCTCTCTTTTCCAAAGCAATACAGCCTTAAGATCTACCTTCCCCTGTCCCCAGCTTTTTAACCAACAGAATAAACACAAATCAGAAGTCAGCATACCAGGATTATTTTTCTCTGAGACTATGTTTGCCTTGTGGGGAGATACCTCATTTTTCCTCCATGCCTCAGCCTCTCCATAATGGCTGTTCAGGTTTCTCAAAGGTTTTTCCTTGGAAAGTACTCTCTCTGTGTTAAGCATGGTAAAGGCTCCCAGCTAACATTCATTGAAGAGCAAGATGGGCAGGCTCATCTTGCAGATGGTGCTGTTGATCTGCCTTGACCTTGGTCATCCTCTTTCAGCTTCAGTCCTAGGCCTGAGACCTTTTCTTTTCCCATGAGGCCTCATTTCATATGCAGTCTTTATTTCTCAAGAGATGTCGTGATCAAAGTCTCAAGCGTACCAAGGTTAAAAATCACATTTTGAAAGCAAAAATAATGATTTTTCCCTGCCATGGTTTAGCCCCAATATGCAGCTAAGTACCACACTGCCACTCACTTACTGCACTACAAACATCAGTAGGAGTGTGGAGGTGGCTTTACATGAGAACAGTTTAATAATTGAAATAAAATCTAATAATAACATAAATACAATGCTAATCATAATTAAAAGGAAGTCAACAAAAACAGAGAAAAAACCCCAAGAAAGACATGTCATGTACAACTTGGTTGCTCACCACCTGCTGACTGATGCCCAGCCCATCTCCCAGAAGAGATCAGCAGCTCCCAGCCAACTCCCCCCAGTTCATACACTGGGCATGACATTCTACCAGTTCAGGCCAGCTGTCCTTGACTTAGGGTTAGCACTACTTAGCAACAACCAAAACATAGGTGTGTTATCAACATTATTATCATAATGAATTCAAACCATAGCTACTAAGAAGAAAATTAACTGTGTCCCAGGTGAAACCAAAACATTATCTCATCATTTTAAGCCTCCTGCCTGCAAATAATGCATAGATTTATATTTTTGCCCTACAAAAGGATAGAAAATGGATATTTCATCCATTTTCAACCCAGTGAAACTTATTCAGACACGCCTTAAAAGCCCATTTGCACCCCAATCTAAGGTCCATCAATCAGACCTATTCTGACAATTTTGGCAGGTTTGTCCCAGATGTTCTCTGAAGCATGAATTGCACATCCCACATGCCTCTGCAATGTCTTGTTTACAGGGTGCAAGTCTCTGCAGTCCTCTCCTTCCTTCCATGTTACATCCTCCTGCTCCTCTCATGTTCCTTTCTGCCTCTGTCTGGAAAGTGGCTGCTCAGATCCCTTGGGCTATTGCCTCTGCCAGGATCCCCATCTGCTCAGGCTGTGCCAGCACGTCTGTAGCAGGAGTGCAGGAGACAACTGCAGGGTAACCTCACTTTCTTGACATCTACGGTCATTCAGGAACTGGGAATAAAAAAGACTATATATATACATATATATATATATATATATGTTTATGTTTATATATCTACTGAAAGTAACATAAGAAGGATTCTGGCTGGAGGATTAGGTATGTAGGAGCAGGCTGGGAGCTGGGAGTAAGAAACAGAGGGAACCTGTAGAAAGATAGGTGAATAAAGACTTTTCCATTCACTGTAATGAGCATCCTCAATACTTTTCTGTCTGTGTATGTCTTAATTTCTAAAGCTAGAATTTTGGAAGGAACAATACGACATTGATAATGTTGCTTTACATGCAAGTGTTTAAACTTTAATATATGCAAGATGTATGTAAAAACAAGGTGGAAGTGTATGCATGCAATCTCATGTAATAGGACTCAAATCATCAGAGGATCCTCAAAATTTAAATATTTTCAGTTTATCAACACTACTGAGCTATGTCATGGACTGAACATTTCCATCAGAGGAAAATTTATTTTTCATTAGTTAGGACGCATATCAAGAGAGCTTCAACTACAAATTCCTGGAATCTCAGGTAACCTGAAAATTTTATTCACAAGTGAGCCCAGAACAAAACAGTGTCCTGGGGTGACGTCATGAAGCTACTTTATTCCTTAATCATTGCTTAATGTCCATGGTTTCTGTGCCTCTAAGATGGACTCAGGTGGCAGGACCGGAGCCGGGGTCAGTTCATGGCCAATGGAATGGTTGGTTCGACCGAACCCGCATCTGGGGTCGGTTCAGCGGCCGACCAAGAGGGGGCTTCAACTGAACCAGCACCTGCAGGTCGCTTAAACGGCCTTGGGGATAAAAAGGGCTCGGTCCAACAGTCGTGAGCCAGAAGGTGACCCAGAGCAGGTGCAGAAACACCCCAGGGGTTCCTAATGTGGTGGGGAAGTAGGTGTTGCTTTGCAGAGTGCCACTGGGGATCTGCCCCAGACAGCTCTCCACCAGGCTTGGGGCAGACAGGCACTGAGCAGTGGGACACCTGGCGTGGGCACCGCGGCTCCAGGAACCCAAGCTACCCGGGCTTGGGGCAGACAACTCTCTGCTGGGCTTCAGGAGGCAGACGGCTCTGCGCCAGACCTTCGTGAGTCTTTTAGTTTTTTCTCTTTTCCTCTTTTCCCTGTTCTTTAACTTGTTTTTTCCCAGTTTTATTCTGAGTTAATAAATTGTTCAGTTTTCTTCACTTTCACCTTCCGTTGTTAATTTGTTTCATTGGCTGGGGAAGCCAATGGGAAGCCCTTTTCCTTCTGAAACTTTGTCTCCAAACCGGGACAAACAGTAAAAATTTGAACTGGTGTTACCCTGACATATCACAATACTTGAACCTACTGCATATGATACTGATATTACTGGCAGAAAATAACCAGTTCAAGCCCAGTAGTTGCACTGCTTGACAGGAACCCTTTCTTTGATGTTCAGCAGTTTTAAAGGTTGTAATTCAACTTACATGAAGTGCTAATGAAGCTCAGAGCAACAGACCAGATTACATTTTGCAAAAAATAAAGAACTGAACCCATGGTGAGGAGAGGAAGAAAAGAAAGAGCGGGAAAATGAAGGACATGTACAGTCTTCAGACAAAGAGTTTGCAAGGAGAAACAAATGCTCTCCCATATGCCTGTTGAGAAAGCTGCCAAACTTCCTGCAGCATGGCATTGATGTGAGGATGGAAAGTAAGAGCAAAATACCAAGTAGGGGGTCTAGAACTGGGTCTCTGTCCTGGTGTATGGCTCATTAATCACCAGATACATCAGCCTCACTGGGGTTGGATAATACATAGGAGAAGCAGTACCCAGCATTGCCCTGTTTCTGTTTCCTTCACAGACCTGATGCTGTCTGCATTAGTAGAGAGTTATTTCTTTGTCAGCATGGCTATGTCCTGAAATGCTGGTGCTCACTAGGGCGGGAAGCCTGGTGCAGAATAGCAAAACTAACTCCAGCATCCCCCAGCACTGGGGAGGCAGCAGAAATCAGAGCACCAGCTGAGTGGTACAGCACCTGTGAAGAAAAAAAAGTCTATTACAAGCATAGGCAAGAGAATAACTACAAAACCTAAATAATTTAACATGTATAAATTAACACTTATATCATTAGTGACAATGTTTAGAAATGCTGGCAAGAAATAAATATTTAGAAATAGACTTGTAGTCACATTAAAAAAATACCTTTCTGTATGAGCAGCCCAATCAATTATTAACAATGCAATTGGGACAGTAGTTCAGCTTTTACTCCAACAGCCAGTGACTGACATTCATTGCTGTCTAGGCTGAATGTCAGCTGCAGATAGCCATGCACCAAACTCTTGTAAAAGGCCCAAAGACTCTAGAAGACCCAGAAATGAAGGGAAAAGGGGATATGCTCTTCACACAAATGCAGAGATCACATTTCCACTTCAGAAGGCCACTCTGTGTGCCTCTGGAACAAAGCCCAGCAGGACTCCCTTGCCAGGAGGCTATGCAGTGGAGGAGGAGATGGATGTGAGGTTTGAGTCACTGCCGCCTTGGCCATTAGCTGAACCCTTGCTGTCAATGGCCACACAAAGTTCTGAGCTGCATGAGCTGCTTTCGACCAGCACTGTTTCCAACCAGGTGCGATACAGCACCCACAAAGCCTGAGAGAGGCCCAGCGCTGCCTTTAGTCACAGCCTTGCACTGCCCTTTTTCTTGCACTTCTGTGAGCAATAGTAGCATTGTATGAAAACCTGTCTACAGCACATGTGGAGACATTCACACTCTAGGCTGATTATCTACCCTGTTTAAAAAACACACACACATATTCAAGAAATCCTTATTTTTCCCAAGTACTGTATTCAAATTAAATATTCATCTCCCTTAAAAACCAATTAAATTTTACTCTCTAGCAATTTGCAAATCTAAACAGCAACTGTAGAAAAATAATTAGCATAGTAAGAAATCAGTTGTTTCTCTGATAAGCTCATAAACCCTTTTAATTAAAATCACAATATTTTTAATTGCTAAAGGGAATATTTTGTTTATAATAGCAAACATTTCTAAGTTTTAATTTAAGTTTCAATCTAATATTGTTATAACTGAGAAATGGCCTCCAGGGGGCAACCGTATCCACCAAACGAAATAATGTGCATTTAAACTTCATCAAAGGATTTTCTTGCTTGTATCTTCCTGGGATACAGGAAAGTTAAGTTAGTCTATTCAAACTCTGACAAGTCTCCTGTGAGAAGACACAGAAGAAAATAATCACCATTCATTCAAAACCCCTCTTATTAAAAAATGATATTATTAATCAAACTACAAGAGTATACTTCCAGAAACTTTATGCATGCAAACTAAAATTCCTAACAAAATGTACAAATAGGCTTTGTTCGCTTTTCAAGCTTTCACACATGCTATTTTGAAGACATTTGTAATATCTTGGAATTGCTGTATTGTGTCACTTTCCCTGTCAACAGCAACCTACTGATGTGTAAAGGATTTATGAAACTTTGGCGTTGACAGAGCTGGTGGTCTGATAGAGGTCAGGGTGACACCACCCCGTGTGCCCCAGTACAGCCACTGTGAGGCCCAGGCCAACCCCACACAACAGGCATGCTCAGATCTCACACAAACACAAACTCTGTTGGCAACCTCGTCCTGTGCCCTTGCTGGCTCGTCAGAATGATGGTCCCTTAGTGAGAAATAAATCCATATACATACACAGTATGGATCCCTTCAGCAGCTGGCTCTTGGAGCAGCCCAGGGGAGATGGAGCAGGGTCTCTCACAGAGTGCTTGGGACTCTCCACCATTCCAGCAGCACACTGGGCTGCCCTGTCAAGCTGAGGAGCTACACTTAATCACGTTAATTAGTCACGTAATCTAACAATAAGCACATCCAAGTCGTACATGTTGGATGACAAGAAGCACGTGTTTCAGTGCTGGGACATCAACATTCATCAACCAGAGGAAGGATTTTTTTAAAAAGCCATTGAGATTTTACCACAGCTACCTGTGAAAATGCCACTCCTGGGGACATTGACCACAAGGTGTTACTATCAGGCCACTAACTGACTGTAACTTTGTAAAATGTTGTCATGGCTATTTTAAGTAATAGTCACACTAAAATCCAGCTTTGCTACTATAGATAAAAGAAAGCTGTTTATTATTCATTATTTACTGTGCTACTATGTTTAAGCACCTAGTCAAGATCATGGTGCCAAGCTTTTTGGGAAAGGAATTATCCCAGGAAGTCTGTAGTTCAAAACTACAAGGACACACATAGGACTGAAGGTAAATGCAGGTGTCACCTTGTGAAGCAGTGTGAGACATGAGGTTAGTAAGTGGGGAAAAAAGAAGCATCTATAGGAAAAAGAAGATCATGATACCTCCAGGTGTCATTACTTAAAAAATAAAGGAAAATATAATTAAAGAAGACTGAAAATAGGAGGAAATCACAGTAATTAAAAACCTCACATTCAAAGAGACAGAACTTCCATCTTCCTTCTGGACACTATCCACAGAGACCTGGACTAGTGGTACATGATTGGAGGAGAGACAGTTTAGTCCAGGAATGTGGTCAAATACTATCACTTTTCTTTGATTTTTCAAGATGCTTGAGTAATGATGAGATCCAAAGGTAACATTGCTTAGTCCACTTGTTGATCTGTCTTGTTCTGTTTGACTTTTCAATGTGTACATGTCTGTCAGAATATAATCTTAAATTAACTTTGTCATGTTTAACTTGGCAGGTTTTGTTTTTTTTTTTTTGATCCGAGGTGCTGGTGGAATATTTTCCTTCATTTTGATCGTAAAGAACGAACTCTATTTTGAAACACATTTTAAATTCCATTCATCATGTTGCTTTTGTAGTTTACCATGTCCAGGCTTGACAAAGCGTTGATCAATCACCCATTGAGAACATGACTCAGATAGGAAAAAACACAATGAAAGCTGTGTTTCTCTGACTGCAGGTTTTAATAAAAGGAAACTGCTCTTTGAAGAACGCCAACTTTTTTCACCCTACAGCCAAAGGGAGGTCCAATAAACCTTAGGGAAAAAAGTCAAAATAACTATCTTCCTCCATATGAACCAGTATTACAGAGTCCATTCCAAATGTCTTTAGCAGAAATACTTCAAAAGAAGTTGGATTAAGCATCAATTAGCGTGGTGTTAACAAAGCTGTCCTCAACAAAATAAACATTTTTTATTGTTGCCGTTAGCTAGAAATGTAAATATTTTTATTGTTGAAGGAGGAAAATTTTGTGTCACGTAATTATTTAAAATAATTTTTACATTTTAACATAATTCTGTGTAATAAAAAATGCTATTTTTCTTGGGGAAGAAAAAAGATTGGACAAAGACATATAAAGGTATAATTGCATTAAGAAAAACATGGGAGAATAGAGTCACAAAATCAATATATTCCTATGTTATTTAATTAAATAAAACCTAAGGTAACCATCGTTTTTGCAAGGCCAAAAACATACTGGCCATTTCAGCAAGTTGCAGTGACTACAGGAGTTCATATTAGGAAAAAAAAAATAGGACTTATTTGGGGATCAGCTATTCATGAGCTGGTTTGTATAATTTCTGACGTTTTGTAGCCAGATATTAAGATACATTAACATAGTCCTTCGTATGTGTAATGAGGAAACCCACATGGTTAGAAGACTAAGAATCAAAGGAAAACCAAACCTTGTCAGCCAGCCGAGCTCAGTAGAAACATGAAGAAATTCTGATAGGTAACACAGAAAACCAAACACCTGAAGCTGTGTGCATTAAGGAGGAACTTATCTGGGAATAGCTAAAGCTCTGAGGTCATTCTCTCACTACTATTGAATAGCTGCAAAGTGGAAGCTGAGAACATCTTTTGCTACGGGTAAGTGGCTGGGAGTGTGGGACATGCCTTTCAGGGCATGTCTGCACATATCACACATTAGTAGTCATGACAACACGAACTTTCCTTGCGTCAAAGTAGACCATTACCGTGGGTTTTCCACCTGATTCTTACCAGTGCAACATGTCCAATCAACTGTGCAACTTGTTTAAGTGATTTTCCACAGAAAATAGAATGTAGAAAGCAGAATGTTTACTATAAGTTCAGGTCCTGTGCAAATCTTTTCCTCTGGAGAGCCTCCTCATCCATGCTTATTAATTATCCTGGCTCTCAAAGCTCTTGTTTCCTTATTATTTCCTTATTTAGTAAGGAATTTGTTGGAAAACATACCAGTTTAAAAATTTTTTGTATAACCTTAGCCATGTTTGTCCACGTTTGCCACAGGGGAAAGCAACTGAAGTTTCTTTCCAGGGCATTGTTTCTCCAGGTGAGGCCGGGCGAGCTCAGCATCCCAACAGCCTGGGAGTAGCCCAGAGATGCCCAGAAACATAAAACGCCATCAACAGAACATCCACAGAACATCAGTAGCTATCTACAAACATCAGCCATGTACAAATAAACATCTACCCCAGACAGCATAATCTACAAACATCTATCCAAAGAACCACCCCCAGCAGAGCGGGAGACATCTGCTCCGGAAAGGACAGATAAGAAAATTAAAGAATGAAAGTCTAATTAATATCAGAGGAGAGATTATTCGGATCCAATAAGAAACTGAATACTGGGGGTTGCTCAACTCTGGACCAATGAACTTTAAAGCAATTAATCTCTATGGGTTTTGACTGTATAAAGTTTGGGGGAAAATCTAGTAAAATTGTGTGGTTTTCATAGAATGATTTTCTCTACACACCCGGGCTATGTGTGGATGGGATGATTTCTACAGCACATCCTGGCCAGAATAACATCCTGGCCAGAAAATAAAGTAATGCCTTGACTCTCTAACATTAAAATTGTTGTTGGAGAGTTTTTGTTTTTCCCACAGTTTCGGTGACAAATTGAAGGATAGAAGTTGATGGATAGAATGAGGAATAGAATTGATGAAATAGAAGAACATCTATCTGATAGCTTCCTTTTGAAAATCATTAGTCCAATTTAGTGGGTGTATCCTTGTGTCCCTTTTTTTTTTGTTTGTGTTTTTGGTTTTTTTTCCAGAAAACCTAGAAGCATCTGGATTTGTTCCTTAGCAACACTTTTCAGTTTGCCATTTGCTTTTATTCAGCTCCCCAAAGAGTGCTTTTAAAGCTGTAGTAAGATTGGCCATTTCAGAGAAGAAGCTTTTATTTTTCCTCTTGAATGAATAGTGAGATCATACCCAGATATCACAGCCTGACAGGAACATTCTCCAGTATATTAAAAACTGTCCTTGAAACAATGCAATACTTTTAAACCGAGATAATAGGTGAATTACTGACAAGAATACTGATAACTTCATGTATTGTGCTTGGCAAGGGCACAAGAGGAAAAGGACAGCTAATTACTTAGTGTTCTGTATAGAAAGTTAATTTTGACCAAACCAAAGCTTAGACATTTATCCAAGTGTACAAAGGTACTTCTCACCCTGTTCATATATGTCTAGCACCTTGCTTTGCCTACTCACACACAGAGGACAGTCTAGTTATCCAGAACACAACACAGTCAGTGTGGTGTGTAATTACCCTGCATACTGGTAAATACCAAATCAATAGCATTAATTTTACATGTAGTGAGACCAAATCACTTGAGTGTTGCCCCCTTAGGACACAATAGGTACCACAAAATATACATCACCCATACAAATCGTGAAAGCCCTTCCAAATAGTTCAAGGTCAATACATTGATGCCTGTCTCTGTACTTGCTGTTCCACCCTTCATCACACAAAGAAGAATTATATACTGTTTCAAAGGTGAAGTTTTTCACAGCACGCTCAGACAATGGTAAACCTGACTCTTTTAAGTTAATTTATAGTGAAATAATAAAACAGAGCAGGACGGAGTGCTACAATGGAAAATTTGTGCCAGGAGAAGTCTGTTCACCCATTAACTTCTGCAGAAAGGCCCTGAGACATACCATGGGCTGCTGATTAAACAGAGATTCTGTGCCTGCTCCCCCACTGCACATTCCCCAAAATGTATGGTGCTCTCTTGCTCCGTGGCACTCCTCCAAGTTTAACGGGTGCCTTGTACCACAGACTGATCCGTTTATCTATATATAAACATATTCCAGCAAAATCGTTCAATTTCTGTATGCAGGATTCAGCACATTTAGTTACCTAAACTATTTCTGTCCAAATACAAAAATACAAGTATATTACCAAAACCCTGCCATAAACAGTCTCTTTGGGTAGACCATTGTCCTAGTCTACTCCATTTCTGCTGTTTCACCAGAACAAAAGGCACTTCACATTCTTGAGGGGAGAAAATCAGTTTGCCACCCACCACAACTCTTTGTGTAGCCGCTTTGGACACGGTTTCTGGCTGCAGTACAGAAATTCAGGCAATGAACTCCAGCACAACAAGGAGCAGTTACTGTTGTGTGCAATGTAAAATGGCTTTTTGGCATCACTCTTTTGCCCCAACATCCAGCACAGAGAAATGCAACTGGAGTCTCAACATACTTGGGTATCTATTGTTTGAATCAATTGAAATTCAGAAAGCTGATATAAACCCTCCTTCTTTAGTCACCCTCATGTATGAACTGAAAATCTGAAGATCAATCAGAAATTTTAATCTACAGGGAAGCCAGGATGAAACCGTCTTGGAGGACATAGGACAATACCTAGCTTGTTTTTTCTGTTGACTCTCTATGTTCATGCACACAAGCCTCGGCCTTGCCCCCAGGGCAGCTATCGATATGGGTACCATTGGGATCGATAGAAGCAGAAGCAGGGCCAAACTGGAGCTGTTAACAACCAGCTCTGTAACTTATGCTACCTGTTAGGAGGTCCTGTGACACATACCAGCCTTACTAAAGAGAGATAAGGTGTATCATACCATCATCTGACACAGCACAGCACAGACATAAGCAGCGCTGTGTCAATGGTCAGCACTCACAGAGAAGATAAGCAAACTGGAACAGAGAGACAAATTGGATAGATAACCAGTATTATGCCTGTTTTTCTGCCTGTCACAGACATTTCACCTTTATCACATTTCCAGAGGTTGCTCTTGCACTTCAATGGAATAATAATTATAACTCCTCTCAGTCTAACAGAATTCACTGTCTCTGAGATGTCCCTCTTAAAACTACAGAACTTTGTGGTGCAATGTTATTTTTGCTCCCACTTAAGACCTGGGCTTTCATAAACTGCAGGAAGACACTTGGTGGCACTCATTCAACATCATTTTTACTTCTCATACCACAGATTCTCTGGGTTAACCTAAAAACATGCAAAAAATTTCACTTAGTAAGTTTATCCCATGAACTCTGTAACTAAGGCCAATTTTTGCAGTCATTTTTCACTTTTTGACTTAATCATTAACGATGTAAAGAAGTAATTAATTTATTGTAAAAAAAACCCTAAAGATCATTTGTGATACTAAACCAATCACTAAATTGGAACGGAGATGTTTTTGCCTACCAATTATTTTGCAGAATCTTTGTGTTTCTGCTTTGATGGGTACCTAAAATTTACTCACTGTGTGAAGCGCAAATTCTTTGTCCATACACATTACTGTTCACTACAACTTCCATACAGCTCTTTGAAAACAAACAAAAGAAACAAACCCTGATTGACCCTGATCTAGTAACTAGGGCAGTTACTCAGAGACAACTGCAAAGGAGGTAGAGAGTTTCTGGCTGTGCCCTGCAGTCCTTCTAATTTATACTTCTGAGTGACAGCCATCTGCAACCCAATATTTCATACCATGTTTTGAGAAAGACAGAGGGGAAGCAGCAGCACCCTGACCCATTTAGATGAACAAATACCTATAATCCCTCTACAAAATCCTGCTTTTCCAGGAATTACCCCAGTTTCTCGTGGACAGTACCCTAAAGTGCTGCCAAGGACCACAGTCTTATCACTGACACCTGGCAGTTATTCCTATCAAGGCTACTGAAAGATCTGACAGTCAGGAGGGGATTTATTACCCTTAACAGCAGGACACTATGACATTAGCTAAGGGTAATCCAACACCGTTAGACAGCCCAAAGCTTGACTGTAGGTGTCTCCTTTGTGGGAGAGGGAAGATCAAGCCCAGATGTCCCTGTAACTCTCCACTTACCACACTCAAAATTTCTGCGAAACACAGGTTACCAACAGGTCAGTGGCCACTCAGTGGAAACGTGTTAAAGCCACGGAGCACAGCTAAGAACTTTCTCAAAACACAGATAATGCGCTCCCCAATGGTGTAAGTGGCCTTCCTCTAGAACAAAAACAAGGCCCATTGCCCATCCCCAACATCCTTCAACAGCCAGAAGAGTGACCCACAGCTGTTACTCCACGGTCACAGTGACCACAGAGCTTGATTACTCCACGGATGCCCATTGGTCCTGAACCTATGAAATCCACGCTGCCGGGAAACTCCTTTCCCAGCAGTTTTACTTTTGTTCCAAGTTTCACCAGCTGCACCAGAGAAACTTTAACTTTTCCGGACAAAGTGACCATTTCATTATCTTCATGTACTTGAATGCATTTTGTCTGTATACTCACTAGTGTTTACATGCTTGAGGAAATGTTTCGCTGACAAGTTCCATAGTTGTTTCATAATCTTTACTAAAATCCAGCAGGCACTTTTCAAGCCAAGAAAAGATTTTTGCATGCTAAAAGGTGCGCCCAAGGCAATTTTTTTATTTCTGAACATTTTATTTCTGGCCTTTCTAGAAAGAATCTTACATTTAAAAATGTGAGAGTATTATCTTCCCCCTTTCCAAATATTTGTGCAACTAAAGGGCTTTCCTCTAATATTCTTCTAATAAGAGCAAAAGACATCCCACTGTTCTAGCAAAAACACAGGAAGGAGAAACACAGTCCAAAAGTGAGTTACAATTAAACAGCTGAATATCATACTGAGCATTATTTGACCACATTAAGCACATCAAATACAAAGCACCTACATGTGCTCTTCACCTCAAGCCAGTATTCAGTGCAGACGTGTTTTGTCACCACAGTCATAACAGCCTTTCCCAGACCAAGTGCCAGAGCATGAGCCACAAAGGGCAGAGCCTGTCCAAAACGCTTTGATGACCTGTCCCTTACAGGAAGGTGGGGCTGCATTGTACACAAATGTCAACAAGCACAATTTCTGTGAATTCTAGGTACTTCGTACTTAATTACGGCTATTACTTGTTTTGTAAAGGGTTCGTTTCTGGGAGAAATAGGGGAGAATCATGGGTGGCCGAGTCGGCAGCAGTCCCGGGGAGGCTTGGGGCAATAGCCGAGCTAACAGAAGCGGTGGTTCAGCGCGGTGCGGCGCGTCCGTATCCGCACACTGCCCAGCGGGGGGTGCTGCGGGCACAGGTTGGTTGGCAGCCCAGCCCAGCCCAGCCCAGC
>VZRN01003992.1:353930-366061 GCA_013397935.1 Dasyornis broadbenti
GAAGGGTTAAAAGCCTTCGAGTCCCGTGCGTGGGAGGGGTCGGGGCAGTGTGGGGAGAAATGCAGAAAAAGTAGGTCAGCTGCGCCCAGCGGCGGAGCGGGATGGGACGGGACGGGACGGGGGGGGCAGGGGGGTGCTCTCCCTTGCCGGGGGCTGCAGTCGCTCCCGCCCTGACTCCAGGCGTCTGCAGACAATTTGGTCCCAGCCATTAGCAGGTACTCACAGTATTTACAACCCGATAGCTCTACCGCACGGTACACATTTGTGTTTTGGTAAATACACAGACACATTCAAGGAATTTCGGAGGGGGAGGGGGGAGAGGGGAAGGGAGGAGGAGGGGAGGGAAGGGCGCTGGAAATTAAAAGTGAAGCACAATTTGAAACTCTGCCTACACCACAGCTTTTATAATCAGCTTGTGACATGCTTGGCACTAAACACTGTTTATGTCCACAATTAATGCAGTTAATACTAGGTTAGTAACTGTGGCAGCCAGCCACGTGCATCGCCTGGCACATGGGTGCCTGCTCCCAGCCGAAGAGGCAGGCTCTGCTTTTCAGTGCACACAGCCAGGCCAGCTCGAGCACATCTGGAGCCAGTTTAACTGGGGCCCCCCTCCACTGCAACACTCAGCAGTGCCAGTGTATTCTTTCATACAAAACGCTATAAAAAGGGGAGAAGGAATTAGGACAAAAATGGGAGTGAGAGAGTGTTAAAAAAAATGGAGTGCAAGGCTCTTTCCAATGAAAGCCACCCTGTCGCACTGCACTTCATAGCCTGCCTGAACAAGACCGAGCATCAAGGAGCCCCCAACGGGGCCTCCAGAACCAGTTTGGCCAGTTCCTGTTTCTCCTGTCTCTCCATGCAGTTGGACATCTCAGCGAGCATTAAACACCTGTAGCTGCTGTTAGACATCTGTTGCCTCCACCTGATGAGGGGTAGTGGCAAGGCTGTTCTCTGTAAAATGTGGTTCACGTAAGGACTGTACACATACCAATCATAAGCATGCAATCCTAAGTAAAGTTTTCCAAAAAAGTCTTTCTCAAGACAGAGTCACCATGTTGCAATGGGAGGATTTAACAAGCTGGTTGCAAAAATTCATTTGTACTTTTCGGGTGGGATGTGAATTTTGAAACTGAATTTTTACAAAGCTCGAAAGCTCTAGCAAGACTTCTGCATCGAGTTCAAGGCTTCACTGGGAAATTCAGTATCTTCAAACATTGCAGCTATGTAGAGGCATATACCTACAGACCTGCTCACTAATACACAAGGCACAGCAGTAACATGAGCTGTTTTTCTTTTGTGGCTACTTACAGCTTCAGTGAAAGCAGAATATACGTGCAAGTCAGTCACGCATTAAGTAACGTCACCATCATCTCTCACGTGTTTGTTCACTTATCTGTTCCCCAAGGAGAGGAGTGTTTGTTTTGAGATTTTACATGCCCCTAAACGTTTATTCCAGAAATGTCAAGGTCAAAGAAAGGTGTTCTTCACTTGCAGCAGGAGCTGGTGTAATCTGAGATAAGATCCCAGAGGAAAGGAAGCCTACTTCACAGTCATGGCTTGGCCATTGAAAACAAATGCCTTCTACACAGACACACATCATCCTTCATCTGGAGGGCTACCTCATGCTAGAAGAACATCCCTGCCAACCCTCATCCTATAACCCAGTTCTTCATATAGTCTGAAATAATCTGTCATATCAATTCCCACTTTCCTTGGCATGGTTGCATTAGAGGCAAACTACCTCATTTCTGTTCAAAACAAGCCCAAAAATACTAGAGGCATAGCTTCTTCAGTATTATTTTGATCAAAGTTATTAGTATTCTCTTACTTTGTGCTGAGCAAAAGGGAAAATTGCATTTGTTTGTTGCTTTGGTTTTGTTTGGGATTTTTAAAACTTAAGATACAAATTCATAAAAGGAAATGAATACTTCACAGGATATAAAAGAATACAAAGGGCCACGTGTTTGCTGTTACTGTTCTCCACATTTCTTTCCTTTATTGTATTCTTAGTCACCCATTACTACTTTTTCACCTGCTGCAAGCTGTAAGAAAGAGGGTAGCAAATACATGGCAACACATGGTTTAAAGTGTGCTACCCTTTCCTCTTTCAAGGTTTAGAAGTAGCTTTAATGTACACACCTCCAAAATGTACCAAGAAACCCCAAATAACTGGCTTTTTACCAGAAAAAAACCCCACTGAAAATAATATTCAGCTGAGACACTTTTCATTTAAACATGCTTAAATACCACAGAATTAACACTGCATATAGACAACAAAAGGGTCACACACTCATCAGCAATTAAAAAAAAATCTAGCAATAGAAATATGCAAATGTGCTAAAAAGGATTGTGTCCAAACAATGCAAGGATTATGAGGAAAGAAACTTCTACGCCCATTGAAGGGAAATGGCATCCTATGCAGGGTGCAGTCATTGAGTATACTAGAGAGATATTTTATCTCCTAAATAATGAAGAAGGGGGATTAGTTAGAGTTGCTGTTCATTGCTGAGTAAAACTCAGCATTTTTCCATCAGTGCAAACTTGTGTTGAGGAAGACAGGATAGTGTATGACAAATGCTCCCTCTCCCTGCTGTTGATCTCCTTACTATACTAAATCAGGTAGGGAGACTTTCCCAGTTTAAAATGTCTTTTTTACCCATTTGCCTACTGAGGATAATCAGAGTATTTAGGCGTGGTGCATAGCCCTAGCTCCTGGGGACAGGGATGGGCTGACCAAAGCCAACAAAGCTAACATTTGTTAGTGGGTTTATAAGTACAATTCCTTGGATTCACTGATATCTTTTAGAACTCCAAAGATGGAAATGCACAAAGCTGAGAATGGACAATGGAGTACATCTGGTTTTATCACTGAAATCATTGTGTGTCAATTATTGTCACCATACTAATGAAGTTAGTCAGACATGCTCTTCTACATGCAGCTGGAGGGCACTGATTGCGGGTGTAGCTCTCTTGGATAACTCCCTGTGGGAAGACACGTGTAGGAAGCCCTGGTTTCAACACAGTGGTAAAGACTATAGAAACATTACAATCAATTGGCAGAGAGGTCATTTTAATTTATACTGAAATCTAAGAGTAAGTCTGATGCATGTATATGCGCATAGGGAGCCTTTCCCTCTGCTCAGGAGGATGCAGGGCACCTCACTTCTCAGCAGCATGTTCAGGAAGAATCAAAGGGTGGGAAAGTGAGTTGAAGGACACCTAGGAAATGGTCAGTGGAAGTGGAATGTAAATGTGGGAGGCAAACAATGCCATCACTCACTGCCAGATAATCAGACCTATAAGCAGCTATCAACCCTCAGAATAAGTACTGCCTGTGTTAGACAGTGAACAGTCAAACCATATCTTACCACCTGAAAGAGGAAGAAAGGAGAATTTTGCTCACTTTCTACTTCTTCATCCTGTTTCCTCAGATATGCAGGAATTATGAGAGCAAGGGATCACTATAAGATAGTCTTTGACCCACAATATAGAATAATTGCCCTGTTAGTTACAGTTGTAACTGGGTTCTGCTGTACACTGTGTGGGGTAGAGCTGACTAAAATGTGCGCCTTCAGTCATTTGTTGACTAACCCAGGCTTTGTGGCCAACTCATGCACGTTCCACTGCAAATGCTTTTGATAATGCTGCTATAAAGGCTTATGAATGTCGGTGTAGGAGGGCAAAATATTTTGAGCTGCTCAGCTTCACTTTATAAATATTTTTGGAAGCCACCAGTGTGAAATGCTCCATTCACATTCAGCACTGAAAAAAATAATGGCTTCTTCTAAAACAAAGACACATCTGTCAGTGCAGTAGAGTATATGAATTTACATAATCTGCAGCACAGAAAAAGTACTTTCTCAAACAAATTAAGTCAAAGCAGGCAGAGAAAGAACAGCATGAAGCTCTCTATGCAATGTCAACAATAATTAACAGAGTACTTTATAGTCTGCCAGTGCTTCCCGTGAATAAGGTACTCTCAGACATTTGGTATGAACAGGCTGACCTCCTGTTTCTGTGCTGCAACCCAAAGCTGCAAGTCTCCACTTTTACTGGCTAGCCTATCATTAACTTTTTAAATGTTGTATGCCACCCAATATTTCCCCTTAGAAGGACAAAGGGCAGAGGGCATAAAGACACTGTTGCAAGTGCTTCAGGGATTCATGGGGTTTTGCTTTGCCATGTCATGTTGGGAAAGTCAGGGAATTTGCTTCTTTCTCAGATGCATTAAAAAAAAAACAAAACGAAAAACAAACAAACAAACAAACACCCAAAAAACCAAAAACAACCAAAAACCCACCAAAAACAAACAAAAAACCCAACAACCCAAAAAAAAAGCCAAACCACATTCCACACCCAGACCACCACCCAAAAAAAAAAAAAAAACCCACCCAAGCACATTGTACCATGCACAGGACTTGTTAATCCCTTTATTCCTGAGTTTCCCTGTTGATATCTTGGGAGAAGACAGCTTTCTTTTTTCCCTCACAGATGCATAAAACATTTAGAAGTTTTCTTCAACTCCAGCTGATTCTCCAGGGACACAGACTGCAGACATTTTGAATCAAAAAAGTCTCTTCACTTCAGCTACCCGTGCACAAAATGCAGAACTGATGTGAGCCTGCTTTTGCGCACAGAGTAGCATTGTACTGCTCCTGTACCTCTGATTTAATCACATCGCCTTTGCATGTACTTACAGATTAAATTTCCAGTATTGCCACAGAATGGGACACTCCTGCCATCTTTCTCTCTTTAGAAACGGCAAAATTGCAGCCTTGTCTAGAGCAGAGAGATTTCCCTATGTTTTATCCTTCTAGACTGATTTTGACTGATTTCTTCCACGTGTAAGAGTGCTCACAAGGTTGTCAGGGAGACAACTGTTGACACAGCTTTACCCTGCTATTTGAAGGGCTTGGGCAGTTGAGTGCTTTTCAGCAGATTGTGCATTCGTGCAGATGTAAGCACACTGCCAGACTACAGACCTGAGTTTTTCATTTGCCAGTCTGAGCTCAAAATCAAGCACTACCTCCAAACTACAGCTGTGAGAAGATGCCAGCATACCTCAGCTAGTGTTATTTGAACTAGTTTGAGCAACAGCAAAAACCTGGTGACCAAAAGTCCAGTGCAGTCAGTGTGAGACACAGGACTTACTTGGAAGGTTGGCCTGCACTGTGTACATTGCTGCTAGTAGCTCAGCTGGTTGTTTAAACTCATCCAGGCCAATATAAAACACTGTAATAATGCTCCTCTGATGCCAGCATCCTTTGTAAAGTACAGCCCTGAGCCCAGAAATTCCCATCAGCCTGCAGTGTGTGACATTGCCTTCAGCTCCTCTGTGGATCTCAGTGCTTTCTTCCTTTCCCTCCTGCAAACTGTGACCAAAATTAAATTAAAACCAGCCACCACCAGTTCCCTGAATTGGTGTAAAGGTTGAAAACAACTATAATAAACTTTGCACTGACTGTGGCTAATTAGCACACAGGCAATCATTTATGATTAATCCATGCAAAATGTTTGTTATTAGGACAAGAGCTGAATGCTACAGTACACAGCAAAGGTTCAGGGCACAGAGAAGTTAAGTGACTTGCTCAGTTTGATGCAGCAATTCAGTGACAGAGGCAGAAATAGGCCACTCAGTTTTCTCTCTCTAAACAGGTCTAATCTCTAGATCATACTTTGATCTCCCTTTAGCAGCAGAAAATAAAACCCCCTCTGTTCATGGTATAAGTCTTTACAGAAATTACTTTCAAGTTACAGGCTCACCATTATCACATCACTGCAAGATCAAACAAAGAGGGGGGCAGTAGGAGAGGAAAAGAAGGGTTACTTTGTGTCATTTATTTCTACAGTCTACTCAACAAAGCCAAAGAGGAAAAACATTTTTTTTTTTTCAGACAGATGTCTTTTACAGCACTTCAAACACTTTCTCATGGGCGTATGTCACAGACATTTTACTACAAAGAGTTTGTCCTTTGCATTCACAGCAGCCCGGATGTTTATCAGGATTTTCCATTCCCTAAATTCAAGATCACATTGGGATCTGCATTAAGATGGCAGGAGAAGTACATCAACAAAGTCCAAAATACAAAATTCTTATTAAAAAGAATGCACTAGTCAACTTGTTCCTGTGCTAAGGCTGTGCTGGGGGAGTTCCTGTCATCTCTAAAGGGATGTCAGGAGAAGGAAACGGCGTATTTTCAATGCGCTGGCCTGGAGAAAGTCAGTATGAGAGAACAATTGTCTTTCCTAATGGATTTACTTCTAGTAAAATGTTTAAGTCCTCCACGCAAAGCATGTGGCCACAATATCATGAAGACAACATCCCATTATTTACTACATAACATCTCATGTGCATATTGTGCTCTCAGTGTGCCTGCAGCAATCCTCTGATTTGTTTATTCATAAGTGCAGTTTGTAATTCTTTAAATTATCTAGCACAACAAAGAGCATTACACACAGAGACAAACTAGATTTAGCATTGCTACATACTCTTCCTCTCTTAGGCCAAGACTCAACAGCATCTTGCATTTCCTCTCTCCTCATCCCATGCTCTAGTGTGCATAATCTCAGTCCACAAATTACTACAGGGTCCTTCAAAAGCCTCTTGTATCCTTCCTGGGTGAAGTGTTCTTCTTTCTAGGAACAAAGCAGGTCACCAAGTGGTGTTCTAAGGCAGTACCCCCAGCCTCTCTGCCAGCAAAAGGGGACAGCAAAGGATGGTACATGCTCCCCCAGCAAGCTGATCTGCTCCACTCCCCAGGAATGGTCATGCCTGAAGGTTTTCAAATCCCCAAGATACATAAGCAACAGTAGAAGTACCTGTCCCCAAACCCAACATGTCACTCTTTTCACTTAGGGTGACACGGAGCTCCCACAAGATATTCTGTTCCCTGAGACCACCATAGATTTAAATGCTTCACTTAAGAGGAAATATCATTATAAGCCGGAAGAACAGCATGCTCCAACACTTATTGCAGAAAAAGAGGATAGGCAGAAATAGCAGAGATGTCTGCAGTCCCTTCTTTTGCTTCTGTTTAGAATATAGAAAGTCTCACAAATCTTCTCTATGCCAATTCTCCTGTAGATTGAAGTAACTGTTTTCCAGTTTCAGTGACCCTAATTTTTCAAGAAGGTAAGACATCACGTAATCCTATACTTTACTGTCTGCCTACCACCACTGGTACTGTGTAGTCTCACACAGCATTTGTGCATTGCCCTTGCCTTCACCAGCAAGGAACGAACAGACCCATCCATCAGGCTCCATCAAATGTGTATCTGCAGCGGAGGGGACTCATGTCTGTTACTGGTAGCAATAACTCCTTCTCCAGTGAGTATGAACAGTCTCTCTCTCCAGGTTAAACCAAATGGCTTTAGTTCTGTCTCAGAGATGTAAGTGAATGGATGTGCCACCCCAAAACTCCCACCTCTCAGATCATATACTACTTATGTGAAAACAGTGGGTAAGCTTCTGGCAGCTCTTCCTGTTCAAAATGGGCTAGGGAAAAGCAGCATGTAATTTTCTGGCAGCAACAGTATAACAGTAAATCTAATGAGTCCCCACAGCTATTCCCACCTGTTCTTAGAGCAATATATGTATTGGATATATACCCACCCATAAGTCTATCTGTGATGTTAACTCAAACTATTTAAAAAAACCCCAAACAACCCAACCCAAATCTCAGACTTTCTTGCACAGGAAAAAGGGTGTAAAAATGCAGGTGGAAATTTCTCCTGTTTTCACATCTTGCTTAAGCTGGGTCTAAGCTCCTTCCATAGAATGGAATAAAAGCAGGACAGATGTGTCAGGAGCAGCTTCAACCCAAGGGTGATACTGACCAGAGATACTGTAATATATGAATGCGGAGTAAGATGAGGGTGAGTCAGCAGAAGATGTTTGTCTTCTGTGCAGTGTCCTAAAATTTGGCTGTTACAGGAAATTACACTAATATTGATTCACAGTTCTGTACACATCATCGTCCTGTATAGATGTTTTCCTTGGTGAGGAAGTTGGTTTTAGGTAAGTTTTACAATCTTATGCAATAATTTTATTTCAAAATGTGTCCTAGAGCATCCAGCTTTCCTTGTGCAGGAAAGTATCTGAAGTACACATGATTTGTGTTCTCTTCAGTAAAAACTCTGACCAAGACACTCCAATGATAGGTGCAACTCCATATTCTACCTGGAAAAGACAAATAGTTTGCAACTGTTCTCTAACAAAACATACAGAAGATGAAAGAACTGAAAGGGATCAGTGGAATGCTCATAAAATGGAGATTTATCTCATGACAAATGTGCTAGGATTGCCTGGGATTTTTCTGAGATAATTTTTATTTTTTCCATATAATTTGTGTGCTAGGGGGCATATTTTCAGAATGAATATACTAATTTAAAAATGCTTCCATTATGATTAGAATAGCCAAGCTTTCTGTGGTCCAGAAACTTCTAAAAGTCCCGACAAAGTACTGTTTAAAAAATCTTAAAGATTTTAGATGTTGACAGGGAGTTAATTCAAACTCATCTGTAGCAAAACATGTTTAAAATTTATTTCTTTTAACAGCTATTAAATGCTAAAAGTGCAGTAAAGGAGATGTGTTGATAATAGAAAAATCATCCCTTTTGCAAATAATAACAGTAATGAGGCATTATTGCACAAGGCGAAAAAGAAGAAAAGAATTTCATCCTGGATACTCTTTCCCCTTGGATAATATGGCCTTTGGAAAACTGTGATGTTATCCAGGTCTTTAAATAGTGATGTTTCCAAACAAAAGTTTGTGTAAAATACATTTGAAGAAGATATATTTATAATTAATGATGAAGCTTGGAAGAAGTCCAACAATGAAAGCAATTCTTGTTTTCTAACCTGGAGAACAAGCTTTCTATAAACACACACAGTGAAGATTACCCCAGAAATGAAGCAAAGCAATGAAGTAAAACAAGGTACACATATTATAGTTGAAAGTGTTTCAGATTTTCAGCTATTCTCAGCCAAGATGCAGGCTATCTATCACAGATAGATTTGGGATGTAACATCAATGGAAATCTATGGAGACAGTCTTGCTGCTACACCAATAAACTCCGTGTTCCCCAAATGATCCTGCTTCCTTTCATAGTCGCTTCTGGGTGGAAACATTTATACTGTCTTCTCAGCATCCCATAAGTCTGCATTGCATAGAGTGAAGTAGCTGAATTGCAGTTGTTCTTTTAGTGTTTTGTGTTTCATTCTCCTAGTGCATGCTGTTTTCATACATTCACTGCTAGTTCTCTGACTGAGGCTTTAGCCTAACTACAGCGGGGAACGGGTGGTTTGGTCTTTGCAAAAGCCAAACCAAAGCTGTTTCAGTTCCAGGTCCCATTTTTTCTGAACCCTGAAAGTTAAAGCCTGGATGGTTTGGATAAGTGCTTCTAATTCTAGCATATCCCTATTTAAAACAAGAGGGAGGATATGTTTTTAAAAAGCTAAAACTAGTATGGTCTGGAATGAAGTCTCTGAAGACATTTAGGGAGGATCCAGATAAACAATTTCGTTCCTCTCCCCACCCCTTATATCTCTCATTAATTTTTATCCTATCCCTTCCTTGCTTTCTATCTCTCAGATATTGTTTGCTTCCCCTCAATTTCCAATAGAGCTTGAAATTAGATTTCCTTTACCTCCTTGTTAGTGAACAAAGCCCTGAACCACACATCTTGGTGAACGTTAAATCTCAGACTGAGTCACTGAGTTATCTTCTACCTCTGTACCTGACCTGGCTGAAACCGCACAACAGAAATTACCAGGTATGCCTGTGTCCATCTCACACCATCATTATTTGATTGTTGGAAGGATAACTCTGAGTTTAGTTGGACAGAAATAGAACCATCCAGTTGTAATGGTTTTAGTCTCCATTTATGACAGCAGAAATTGGGCCACACGCTTACTCAAGATAGAAACAGCATTCATTGTCACAATTTATAACCTCATCAGGAGTTAACTTGGGAACTGCAAGCTGGCAGCAATAATTCATACATTGCTGCAAACTGTATTTTCATAATTTCTGTTGATACTGGCAAAGTGCTTGTTTTGGCTTTCTGCATGTTGCAGTCATTAGTATAATATAACATAGTCACTCGGATATATTTAGGGGAAGGTCATTTTTATACAAATGACTATGTACTGGGAAGTTAAATAAACAAGCAAGTTAAAGACATCAGCAATCCCACTCCTAGATCCATGCCAAAGTGAATTTTAAACACCAATTGGTTCAATTAGAGGAAAAGTCAAGCAGTGATTATGCCAGTTGGAAGAGAGAGGACATTGCATTTCCTTTTATTTGAGGACTTACCTGGAACACTACTCCTTGAAAATAGCTAAATACATCCATGAAGCTAGAGGTGTTCAAAGACAAGCTAGAACACACTTGGTCATTATACCATTAGCAAGATTACTCATCCTGTTCATAGTAATGAAAATTTCCTATTGAGATTTCGCTGAGCAGAAAGTGGAGTATCCTGACTATTTATTAATAGCTCTTTTGAATATATTTCCAAGGCACAAAAGAACACTGACCTTGAAAATCGTATTTGGGTGGAAGAAAACCCATGGTTTCATTTTGCTAGTTTGTAACCATAAAAGTTACAAAACAAGTCACTTTTAAGAAGTACTCATCTTTACGCTCATTAGACTGCAATCCAGCGATGACTGAATATGATATTTAAACAGTAGTGTTTTTGCCAATGAGTTGCATGATCAACACGAACTGCTAATGTTTTCTATTCTAAACCTTCTCAAAATGTCAAGTGTTCTTGTCAGCTGAGTGGAAGTGGCATAAAAGTAACTTTTGAAGTTGTTGTTGATGAGATACCCTTGGGAAACTCAGTATATATACTGAAATCATATTCAGAATATTCTCTAATCTCCCCTGCTGCAAAAGAATTAGGCTCCCAATTCACATTTCCATTGATGGTAATGTAACACAGTCTGTGTCTTCCTTCCAAAAAAGACACTGAGCATTTTTAAATAACACAGGTCTGGTGTCCTGAATGTTCTCAAGAGGCAAGAAAACAAAAACCTAAAATAAAGAAATTCCTTTTGAAAACCTAGACCTGTTAACTAACTGTTACAACGCTTATATTTGCAGCAGTGTAAATTTTTTGGGGTTTTTTTTACACAGCAGATCACCAAAACAGCAAAAAATTTCACAGTTGTCTGACTCACACTGGCTGTAGCGGCTTCACCATTTCTTCAGTCCCAGTTTCTTCTGTGCTTTAAAACATCAGAGATAGGTAAGAAAACAGGTGCATTACCTAACGTCCTTGTGAAGGATGTGGAAGACCTGGGCTCACTCCCTGCTACTCATGGTTATCATGTGTGAACCTGCAGAAGCCATTCAGAGCTATTTTCAGTAATAAACTAAAGCACAATTTTGATGTGCCCATCTGGAGGTCTCTCAGCCTCACTCAGCTGCCTTCAGAGCTCTGTTGGCTCTTGAAGGGCTCAGTTGTCCCTCACTGATTTCACCCTACTGCAGCAGGCTTTTGGCCCAAACCAGTGCTGCTACTGATTGTTACACCAGTTACGCAAAAGCCAAGAGCCGGTTTGCTTCTAAAGTTTCAATGAAGTCAAGATCATTGCCAACAATGTTCCATGGGTTTTACACGGTGCAGAACATCAAGATCAGGTGTTCTTTGGAGTCCCCTTTTTGACTACCAAACACAATTTTTTACTCAAAGTATTTCCAAAAAATCTAGTTAGACAGGTGGAGCTTTATGTACTACTAGCACAGGGACTACACACTTGTGATCAGTGTTTGGTACTTCAATCACACATCACAGTCACAGAATGGGTCAGGTTGGAAGGGACCACAGAAGGTCACATGGTTGTCATGGTTTAGCTTGGCCCAGGTTTTTCTAGTGGGGGGGGGGCCACAAAGATGGCTCCTCTGTGAAGCTTCTCGAAGCCTTCACCATGTCCAGCTCTGAGGTGATGGACATGCTGCTGGCCAAGCCTGGGCCAATTAGAGATGTTGGTTACGCCTCTGTGAAAAACATATTTAAGAAGAAATCAAAACAATGGGTGCACGCACTTTTCCTTAGCCAGAGGAGGAGGTGTAGGTGAGAGTATGTGAGGGAAAACAACATGGAGAGACCAAGGT
>VZRN01003992.1:366170-407446 GCA_013397935.1 Dasyornis broadbenti
GAGGGGGGGAGAGAGAGAGAGGGAGAGAGAGGAAGAGGGTGAGAGAGAGAGGGAGAGAGAGAGAGTGGTCCAGCAGAAGGCCAGTAAAGAGAAGAAACCTTGCTCCCGAGATGGAAACGACCTGGCTTGGAAGTCTATACCCTGTGGAAGAGGGACCCCATGCCGTAGCAGTTTTGGGGAGACTGCTTATCTTCGTGGGAGCCAGTGTGACTGCAGCAGTGTCAGGCGGGCTGCCGACAGTGAGACCCATGGCTACGCAGAGGAAAAGAGCCTCTCCCCGGGCAGGGGAAGAAGATCTGGGTGATGAACTGACCTAAACCCCATGCCTTGTTCCCTTGTGCAGCTGCTGGGAAGGAGGGAGAGGGGTGAGTGGAGAACCGGTTGCCTTGAAGGGTTTACTTTTCATTTACTCCTCTGACTCTGTTAGCAATAAATTAGATCACTTTGCAATCTAAGTTAGTCCTGTTTTGCCTGTTTGAGTGCGTCTTCTCCTGGGTTTCCTTATCTCATGAGCCCTGGGTGTGGGTGTGTTAATTTGGGGGTACCTGGCATTTGGCCAGGCTCAAATCACAACAGTGGTCCAACTTCCCTGCTCAAGCAGGGCCGTCCTTGAGCACATGGTACTGGACGCTGTCCAGATGGTTCTTGAATACATGAGATCTTTTCCTCAGAAGGTGCCGAAATGCCCTAAAATTTCTGTTCACTTGTTGAAAGACAGACTGGTATTTTATGCTGTTGTTCCATGCACAAATGTCTGATGGCAGAAATAAAAAGCATTTTGGACAGTGAAACACAGTTTTCAGTTTTAGTACACCACAGCAACTACACTAGTGCAAAGCATAAATGTTTATAAAGATGAGCTTTTGTACATGGCACTTCATGGGTAAAGTGAAAATAAGCATAAAAATCAGAAAGCAGGGTAGAATTTGGGATGGTTTTTTATTATATCTGCTTTTGTATCTGCATTTTTTTCACTTGACCTGTAGCAAGCATTAGTTAGGATATCAGTTCCATTAAACAAACATTTCAGAATTTGAGTGCTTTCAAATGGCTAACTGCTCATTTGTGATCATTTAGTAACACTCAGTGATGATGTCTCTATAACAAGTAATTCATGTCTAAACTGGCTTTCACACTGCTGAAACATAAAAGTTCAACATGCCGGTAGAACAAGCTGGCCTCCAAAAAGCATTTCAGGGTCATTTCACATGTTTGATCGCATCTGGTTTTGTAACTATGTTATGCCATTCCTGGATCTAAAAGCCTGTTTCCACCCAGGTAATATGCAGAACTGCAGCCTCATTTACATCGTATTGACAAACTTAGCGAGTGGGTTGAAAAATGCACAGGGATATTCTGCGGCAAGGTTAACCCACATCCAGAGTTCTCCAGAATGTGGGTTACGTACAGGTAGAAGAGTACAGCTGCCACATCCAGGTCAATGAGATGCATCTGGGTTCTCAGCCCATCCTTGCCTCATCTGGCTTCCTCTGCAAACCAGGCAACTGGGCCAGTTGCTGATGCTGCTGAGCAGCTCACCCTGCGAGCAGGGCACTTTCGCTATTAGCCCAAATTGCTTATGCAGTCTTGACAGTTGTAAAGCCTGGCATTTCGCAATATCAACTCACTGCCACGAAGTATGAAATTAATCTTTGGAACAACACATAAGGTAGGAGCTTTCTTAATTAGTAACAAGGATCACAAACCCCTCAACGAGAGGCATAAATGCAGCAAAAAACATCCCACCAGTATAAATTTTAAACTGAAACATCAGAAGCCAGGGGACTGATTAGAAGCAAGAAGCTACTTATTTTTGTATGAAGTAATAGTAACTTTAATGCTTATAATTTTCAGGTGATTTATTTAATCTTCACACACACCCACAATGAAGGAAGGCAAAACATTTCTGTCTGTGCAACATGGGGATGACAAGGCAGCAAGAATACAGAATCTGCCCAAGGCCAGCATGAGGAGTCTGGAATGCCTGGCTGCCAGCCCCATTCTCAAAATATATCGTTCCTTTCTAGAGGCAGCAGCTGTTTGTTCTCTGACACTTATAGAGCATCTAAGATTATTTCCATTGAAGTTAATAATCTGTGCAGTCCAGTGAGAACAAAATTAGGTCATAAATATTTAAACTAGTCCAGTTTCACTGAAGACTCCTGGTAAACTCATGGTTACATACAACTCTGTAATTGTCAGGTTCAGTTTGGGAAGCTGAGCAGCACACTGGGAAGGCTGGGGCAATAACACAAAGGTTGTGTGCTCAGCTCTTTGTTCAGCCACAAGCATGGCCGATATTTTGACCAGGGCAATTCCTGTAGCCTGAAATTGAGCTGAGGCTTGCATACACTCTGTGTGCCCTCCTATGCCATCACTAGAGGTATGTACCTTCTGCAAGGCAAATCCAAGCATTTTCCCAGCCCAGGACCAGTGCAGGCACCACAGATATGAAGGCACAGTACCATGGGCAAAAAGGCTTCCTCTAGGATGGAGGGGCTTGCCCATCCTATGACAAATGGGGCATCGTGGGGTCCTAGGGAAAGTGGCAAATAAGGGGATATAGGCAGGAGGATTGTCCCAGCAAAGCAGGATGCAAATTTGAAGCCCCAGGTAGGATGTCCTCGTTATGCTCTCATCTTCTTGTGAGACCTCAGGCAAAACATGAACATTTAAACTTCTTTCCACAATGAAGCTAAGGAAATTAAATTTTTTTTTAAATGTTATGTTCATTAAAATGTGATAATTTTAAAGCAGCAGAATGGCATTGAAGCTGGTGGACAATATCTTGTGTCTGCAAGAAAAACCTCAGCACTTCTGACTTCCATTAAGTTCCTGCACAAGCAGGACTCAGAAGCCAGGAGCCATGAGCTACTGACATTTGTATATCAGGAACAGTAGATTTAAATGATCATGGTAATTGCAAGTGAATAAATTTGTCCTTACTACCTTTTTTTTTTTTTTTNTCCTTTTTTCCTTTTTTTTTTTTTTTTTTTTTTTTGAGCAGAGGTAGGCAGAGTGAAAATTGATGTCAATCTGACTACTTGTTACAAACTTTCTCCCGCTTTCTGTACCAGATCTGGCCCTTTCTATATTTCCAGAGGCATTGAGACATTGGCAAAATCCTGAGTTGCTGCCTAGCACTTTAGACATCCTTACTGTCACTGAAGAAATGTAGGTAGCATGAAAGGATAATTAAGCCCACCTAGGAATCCCAAAGTGTGTCAAACAGCTGACACTGAGTCTCATGTAATAACCTACAATTCGCATGTAATGCCCAAGGCATTTGCACATTGACAACATGGTTTAATCCAGTAATAAAGTAGGCTAAAATGATTATTATAACTAATAGTATTTTTAACAGAAGTGAAACTACAGAAAAGAAGCTACAGAAACATATCGATTTCAGCTGTGCCTCCCTGACAAGTCTGTATAGATTTTGTTATTTATGGTCCATTTTTTCAAAAACAACCCAAGGCAAATGTAGAAATCCCTGGTTGTATGAAATGGATGGTTGTGCATCAAAATGAGGGATTTGCATGTTTAACTGCCCATATTTGTATCCTTCTATCCAGTTTGCATATGCAAAGGCAAAGATGGTTATATTTATCAGTGCATAAATGAAAGGAGAAGAGATAAATGACCTGGTTTGCAGAGGTGCTGAGCACATGCAGTTTCCATTTATTTCAACTGGAGTGTGAAAAACAGGCCCTAAGTGACTGGCTCAAGCTCACACAATGCATGATTGTCAGTGCCAGCAAGAAAACCCAGAAATCCTTCCAGTCTAATCCTCCCAGTCTAAATCCTCCCCAGTCTAAACTCTAGACACAGTCTCTCCAAGAAATTAAAAAAAAAAAAAGGACGAAAATAAGGAAAAAAAAAACCAAAAAACCACTGTATGACAGCCTGACCACACTCCTATTCCTATCGTAATTTGCTAAGAGAATAAAAAAAAAGTGACATGAAAAACTCCTGCATAATCTTTAATGACTAGCAAATAATGCCAAGTAGGGCAAGTAAATATGTGTGAAGCATTGCTCACACACCCATCAACTTGCATGTGTGTCACAGATGGTTTTAGTGAAGAGCCAAAAAGAGAAGGAGAGAAAGGAAAAGGAAAACAAGTCCAGATAAAGAGCAAGCTAGAAAGAGAGACAAAGACATTCCCTGTTATTAAAAAAAATCCCTTAAAAATGCTACAAAAACTAATGATAAAAAAATAGCACCATTCCCTCTCCTTGATAACGTGTAGGCTAATCTCTACATAAATAGAAATAACAGCCCTTTGAAATGGCAATGATTTGCTTGGAAAACATTCATTAAAAACGTCCTGCAATTATTGACTCTATCATTATTTCTTGGCAGCAGCTGAGTCTCACTGCATCTTGTGTTGTTTTTCCAATGAAAAGCAGAGCATTGTTTGGGAAAAAAAAACCCACAAAAACAGAAACAAAAAAAAATCAGACCAAAAAAAACCCACAAGGACATTGTATTTGAAATATGTGCTTGGTGACATGGAGCTGATTGCCCAAAGGAATCAGGATACATATATTTGTATTATTGTACACGTGAGTAGCTTGAATCATGTACTGCTCGCTCTCTTTGTTTGGATTATGCAGCTTGGCTGGGCAGCCATCCAAAAGATTCACATTAAATTCTAGCTATATTCAGCACAAAAGTCATCTAGCATCAGAGGATCAAAGTTACATCAACCAACAAGCACTAAGGAATTGATAAGCCACTAAAATTAGGTCATCTCCTAGCAGCTGCTTTTGATGGATGAAGTAGAATTTAGCCTCAGGTTTTCTATTTAAAGATCTGTTACAGCATCTTTTCCTGCAGCTACAATGAGAACACAACAAAGTATAATGCTTCTGATTAAATGTTTAATCATTACTCTTTACTCTTCTGATTGTTTCTGCCATGGCACAGATTTACTGCACATACTATTTGCAGCTTTTCTAGCCCTTTTTAAACTGACATTAAAACAGACAGGATTTTTAATCCTTAGTTGAAAAACCTAAGAAATTATTTTTTTTAAATGTGGATAAAAATCTTTCAAGGTTGTTTACTTGTCATACTTAAAGAGACAGATTGTCTTTTACTGGAACTGAAAATGAGTAGCTAAGCAATTATCGCACTACTGCGCCCACTGGAAGAATCACCACATCACTATGTATGAACTGTACGAATACGGAAGTACATATCTGTGCATAAGTACACGTGAGGCTATAGAAATTCTTATGTTTCTATGATTTTATTTGTGGCTACTTTTCAGGAAATGATCTTATTAATCTAATTAACACATACTTTTAAAGGTACTCGCTAGTGTGCTAGGCTATCTTTGGTCATTAGTAACTGGTATTATAATTGCTAGAGTACAACATACACACTCGTGGCATCAGGGTAATGCAAATAGAATAGTGCCATCATTATCATCATAACCACGACACAGCTTTAGAAGAGATTGCAAAAGGAAATAAAGAAAAAAACCCTAAATTTGTTTCAAATGCATAGAACCTGCCCTTGACCTTTTCAGAAGGTCTGCCAGCTGCAGCCTATGTAAAACACTGTTTGTGTCATCATTTCATAAACGAAGCTAATGCAGGACTTCATTGACAGGGTTTTCAATATGACATCTTTCATGTCTGTTAAAACCACTTGAATCTAATTTAAAAAAACCTTGAGAAACAGGAAGGAAAAAGAAATTACATCTGTCCAATGGAAAAGATGAAGTCAATAGTCTTCTGCCTTTTCAAGTAAAAAAAAATTATAGGGGAGAAAGACTGAAAAATATAGTACAAGACAATGCCACATAAGACACATAACTTTCTACAAATGACAGACACATGCATGCTGCTCTACAGCAGTTATCCTCTGTGTTCCCTTCTGCCAGCCTTGTAAGTGGGCTGTTGCTGGGTAAGAGTTCTAAGAGGTTGAAACTCGCTGTCGTTTCCATTCCAAATTTGGTGTGCCCTGTCTTTATTACTTGCGAAAGCAACATTATGCACTGTAATTCAAAGTCTAGATCTAGCTTTTTCCAGCTACATACCTCTTCTTCAACAGAAAACCTAAGCTGGGGTGGGATGGGGGTGGGGTGGCAATGTGTAATAATATATCTGGAGTAGACAACCCATCTGAAACTTTTTATTTTCAAGGAAAAATCTTTATGAGAAGAATGTAAATGAGTTTAATTTATCTGTAGTGCTTAGTACTGTATTCTGCTTGGATCTCTAAGCTAATCAGCTTGTCTTTTGCTTGGGGCCTCTGAGAAAAAGCCAGCCAGGGAGCCAGCTTGTAGGTGCCTATCTGGCTCATGGAGTAGGACATCTGGTGAGATGCGGATGCTTTGATGCCACATAAATTTCTGACAAGCTCAGCTGAAGGCTGTCTGTCATAACATCTGCTGTCTTACTGTGCTATGACCATGCTATGCATTGAGCATATCTGATATTACACTACGCAAATCTTGGGATTTCAGTTTTGACTGGCGTAAGTAGAAGTAGGACAAAAGTGCTTCTTCTGTGCTCTAGCTGGCCTCCTTTGCATATCTTAGCATTAACATCCTTTCCGTTCATTTGTTTACTAACAGTTACCTCATCACCTACTAAAAACAGTGTGCTTAAGGCAAAACTGGCCAAAGATGCCAGAATGCAACAAGAGTTTGCTTACTTTGTGATATGGCATCTCTGCATTGATCTAGGGAAATAAACACAACGTCCTCTATGGTTAAACAAAATACCCAACACTTTTTCCACTGAATAAAACCACGTATTTTCACTAGGTCCACAAGGTTTATTTTACTGAGGACAGAAAAGAAGAACAATGTGTGCAGGAGAAATTGTATTATCCTGGTAACTTTTTTTGCCAGTGGATCTCATTTGAAGTTAAACCAATTACTGAATATTTCCTTCTTTCAACCTATTCGTATTCTTGACAGTGACAAACACTCATAAATGACAGTGGGAGTTTAGTATACATATTATACTGGGTCTGATACTAATCTCAACACAATATAACATTACTTAACCCATGACCATAAACTAAAACTTGATTGTTCAAAAATGCACCTGAGGCACTTTTTAAAAATCCAATGGGCCAATATTTCATTTGACAGTTTGAAAAATTACTTTTTTCCTTTACTATTTGTTTAAAAAATTCCTTCTTTTACCTTTTTCTTTTCTTAGGGTCATTTACTGCAACAAATCATTTGATGACCAGAATTTGGGGATAATCTAAGAAGAAAGAATAGCTACCCTTCTTTTTTGTGCTGTTACCAGCTTTATCAACTGTCAATATCTTTGAAAAGATAAATGGAGATAGAAATAAAACATCAGAAAAAATACAGCATAAAAAAGAAGTTAGTACAGTAGTTTTTCATATTTAGGAGATTTGTTTGGTATACTACAGTTCCTAGTTCTGATAAAATGCTGTGTTTTTAAATAACAGATTTGTCATTGGGATTGTGAGAAATTGTATTTTGTTATAAATAATGTGAGGAATGATTGAAAACAGACCAAATCACATTATTATGAACTGTAGTTCTATTCACCAGGTATGAAAGCTCTAGTAGTTGTAGCTCTTCTTGCTTGCCCACACATGGTTGCTATGCATTATGTTCCAAAACACAAAGGCACAAACCTGCTGGCAAGAGTCAGTAAGAGGAAAATCGTGGTTACGCATCTTAGATTAGAGGACCTGCTTCTTTTAGGTCTCTTTGCCTCTGCCTATGCCAGAAGAGTTGTGCCATCCTGTCCACGTCTTCTTGGAAGGGCAATATGTCCTATTTCCACTAAAAGGTTGGGGGTTTGGCAAGCAACATTCTGATCTTCCAAGAGTGAACAAACATTGTGCAAGATCTCATTACAGAGATCCCACATTGCCAGCCTAAAATGCTTTACCAGACAATCTCTACGTCCTGGGTATGCTTATAAAGTGCAAGGAGCTTGATACTTATGCAGTTTGCAGTATGCAGTGCATATAGAAATCAGCTACAAGAAGGAAAAAGTGTTTATGGAAGAAAAGATTGGTATACACTGACACATTTTGATAGGTCACTACTCTAAACAAGCCAAAGCAAAGATTAACCTGACAGTATGAGGTTTGGTTTGTGGTCATGTGTGCTGAGGAACCAGCTGTGCGAGCTGTCTTTCAGAAAGCGTTCTCGTTGTTTTCCATGCCCATAAACTGAACTGGAGAGGAAAACTGTGAAAAGAATAATTAGACTCACAAAATCAAGCCCTTGAACATGGGTAAATTAAGCAACAGGATTAAGGTTTTTCTCTGTCTCTTAGCTGAGCCCCCCCACCATGCTCCCCAAGCTCAGCTCCTGTGGCCAAGTTCAGTCATACATCTCATACCTATAGACAAGTACATAATATAAACCATGGGCAGACATTCTTCTGCTGGAACCTTGCCTTCTTCCAGTGAATGGGCAGTTACTCCATACTTATATTTATCCTACTCATTCAGCATGAGATCTCAGGTGTCATTTGCTGCATACTTTTCAAACCCTACACGCAAAAGAGAAATTTTCTTTTCCTCAGGCTTTTATCTGGCTTTTAGAACATAATATGATCACATTGCTTTCCTTTTTTTAAGGAAAAAAAAACCTGAATACACTTATGAAAGGTGTGAAGTCACTACTGCCAATTTTAGATGCACAAAAAGATGAGTTTCAGTGAGAAAAAAAGTTAAATTTGTCTATATTGTAAGCTAATTCGTGTGGCAAGTTTGAGTAGCTACAATTCTCAATACTTGAGAGTACTCTGTATTTGCTGAATATGACTCTCACTGCCATCAGTTTCTGCTGTGAGAGTTTGGTACTTCTGCATATCAGACCACCTCTAAACATGAATATTCCTAAATCAAGAACCTACTGTTCTTCCCCACCCATCCAAGCTCCTTCTCTTCACCTGCTATTTCTCAGCTTTCCAGTGACTGCATGGCACCAAAGCTGCCATCTTCCTCCTCCTAACAGGTCAATAAGATTCAGATTCCAGCAAGGGCAGCATCTTTACCTTTGTGTCTAGTATCCAGCTCCAGATAACTGCTGACAGCAGCAATTTCAAGGGAAATTGGCAATGAAAAGTCTCTCCTTTCGTTTGTGTATGTGCATGCTTGTGTGGCAGAGCTGACTGAAGCAGAAAACTACCATTTTCCCTTGTCTTTATCTAGTATCTTGTCTAAAACCCTTTGATCACATCTTTTCAACCCTGCAGCTTGTTGTTGAAGGTATAGAACCCACCTTGGATGCTCTTTGCCTTTAACCTTTCCCCCACTGCTTCCACAGAAGTTTAGGCTGGGGTTGCTTAGCTGGGGCCAAGACCTATAATTGGGTGAGTGGTTTAAAAGGTATAGTAACCAAAACAAGAAAAAGGAATAATGTTCACTAAATAAAAAGGAAAAAAAATATCACACCCAGAAAATTTATTTAAATCCAGACCAGGCTTCTAAGTGCAATGGTGGAAGACCCACATCTGAGAGCTGTGAAATCAAGCGGACAAACCACATTTTACGTGTGTTTGTAGGGGATGATTTGAACACATTGTACCAGACCTTTTCCAGCTAAGATTTCTAGAATTAAAGCTTACTATTGTGATGCTGCCAGCAGCCTGTGTAAGCTTTGCCTAGCTGTAGTGGTCAAGCAATGTACATTCACGGCTATATCAAGGCCTTTCCAACTTACTTGCAATAGCAGTAATGAATATACAAAATATTGTACTTCCCTTTTCCTTGCCATATATAGTAATTATTGTCATTTATCAAATGTACACAAATTTCTTTTCATATGTAAATACACCATTTGCTTCACAGTTCTAGCCAAACAGTTGTGCAGTTCTTTGTTAAGAAGATAATATATTTAATGATGGAGTGCCTTGTTTCCATTGTATGAAACAGGTGTTGTTTAATGGCACAGGCATTGTAACATTATATTCATCTATTAATGTGAATGTAACGAACATATTGTAGAGACATGAATGTACTGGTGCCATGGTTAGGGTTAGTGGTTTCTTATGATGTGGTGAGTGTAGGATAATGGCTTAGATTCAGACTGTAGAGAAGCAGGAGTTCATTATAGCAAATCCAAGTGATGTGGCTGGTTTTGGCCCTTGTTCACTTTTGAAAAGCAGAGAATACATGAAAGACTTCATTGAAAATGTGCAAGTTATTCAGTGTGGTTAATTCTACATTGGCTTTACTCCCACCTTCTTTCAAGACTGTGTATGTGAACATGCTTTCTGAAACAGCAAAACCAATCTGCAATGCATTTATGTTGCTTTTGGATACGTACACAATCCCTAGTATCCTATTTCATGAAGTAACCTGTCTTCAAATGTGAGAGAAAAAGTCAGTAGATGATCCACTAAAGCTGTGAAACAATGCTTGCTTGGATAATGCAGCTACAGAAGGTCTGTCCTTTGCACATTTTCACACCTGCTGGCACACTTTGAGAGTTTCTGCTCTGTTACTTACCTAGAATTGCCTCTCAGCCAACTGGCAGGGTAGCTACACTTGCACAGGCAAATTAGGTGAGCAAGTGGAGTAACTAAAGCATCTGATTTTTCTTTTTGTGTGAAATTACTCATTTAGCATCAGTCAGAGGGCCAGAATTTACAAATGTAGGTAAACACCTGCAGTGTGCATTTGCTTCATGGAACTCAAATGCCTACCTCAGTTTGTTTGGACACATCTAATTTTTTTTTCAAGTGCTTTATGCTAACTTTGATGCCCTATTATCACCATAATGCAGTGCATTAGAAGTATCTCTTTTTTTACCTACTTTTTGGAAATATTGCCTTTAAAAGTCATGGAATATAATGAAGTGATTTTATGAGCGAAAAGTTAATAAATGTGACTCAATCCTCACCTCTCTACCTTCTAATATATGACATATCTCAGTTTTTGTTTCGTCTGGCAATTAAATAATCACATTAATCAACAGTATTTCACTTCCATCCATAATGCTAACTGGCCCTTTCATATCACTTTGTATTAGTCAGCCACAATCACTTTCCTGGTAAAGCAAATAACAGCATCCCATTAATGATTTTCATTGCTACTTTCTGAACTCCATCAGTTCCCAAAGTTTTACTTTTAGTGAAGGATCAACAACAGAAAAAGGTAGCTATGAAATAAGATAAAGTGCTAATGTTATTCAAATATTTTCTGCACACTTCTCTTGACTCTTCTTTACATTTTTAAAAGAAACGGAAGAAATGCCCTCATGAAGCTGCCCAGATTTCTTCTTGCTTTAACTTAAAAACATATTGGCCTTATTTTCTTCTCACTAACACCATTTTTGCAATATTCTGTCTCCAGCTGCAGCTGAATTTCTTTACACTTACAACTCAGTAAACAATATGATAAACAGATTAATTATCTGCTTTCCAATTTTCTCCCATGAGGCATGGGATCAAGGCACGGAGTGTTCAATTCCAGCAGGAGAGGAAATAATTTCTGTGTTCACGGTCAGTTACGAATTGGGCAGAGTGCAAAAGCCCCATGCACGATGATCCCTAAGCCCTGGAAGCTCAGCCCAGATAACTGGGCTTGAAGTCGCTATGGCTATGTAGGACAGGCAAACCATTTGGGACCTTTACTTGAGCCACTTCACAGATCTGCTGTCTTATGTCTGTTGCAAACGTTGTGCCTTCGCTCTCAAACCAGGCTCTACCCTACATCCCACATCTCTTACCGTATTTCATCCTCTTAACTCAGGCAACAGCATCAATCTTCTTGTGCCTCTCATTACACTGTCTCTTCCCTGAAGACCTGATTTCTTCTATGAAAACTGCTTTTACTGAGCCACCTCCCAAACTTGCTGTAGGTTACAGAGGCCAGGGGACTCCTCATCCAAAGGCACATTGGATGTTCATTTTGAACTGTAACAGTGACTTGTGGCACAGATGCTCATCTGCGTTATGGGTTCCTGTCTTGGCCATGGCCTATCCGGATATCATAGAAGCACACCCTGAAATACAGCCTCTTCCCAAAGCAATTTGTCTGCCTAGCAAGCAGGACTGACAATGGATTTGTTTTGAGTGGAGGCATGGGCAATTTGCCTACTGTTACAGAACAAGACAGAAAACTGGGAGCAGAAGCATCTTTTGGCTTCCCAGCACAATACTGTTTCTGACAAGCTATGTCAGGCTGTTTTATTTAAATAGTTTTAACTGAATTTATTATTAACCAGCATGAATTTTGTAACAAGATGGGAATAGTAGCCAGCAGCCAGCTGTGGCAGACCACACAGCCATCGTAGCAGCCTGGCTGCTGCTCATCCCTTTGAGGACACAGATCACAGTTCAGAGGATCAATCACACAGGTTGTGTTATCAACTCTTCTCTTTATTAATAACTCAGTTTTGTCACGTGCCACCAGAGACCTCAGGACAGCTTTTTAAGTATGCCTGTCATGTAAATCAGATTAAAAAAAAAAAAAAATCACCCTTTCTGGGGTGAAACTGGCAGCATAGCAAGGACTACTTACCAAATCACTCTGCAACCTGGACCTCAAAAGGAGAGACAGCAGGGACAGCAAAATCCATGGATGGCCCTGAGTGGACTTTGCTCAAACATCTTTGCTACACAGACTTGAAGGCTACAATATGACATCTTTATAGCTGAATTGGAGCTGGAGTGGGAAAAGTAGTTCTCCTATCTCTCCCACGGTAAAGATAGCATAAAACTTGCAACAGCATCCTCTGAACTAGCTCTCCTGTGAAATACAAACATAAGGCATTACATGCCAGTTAGAGACACATGAGATATCACACTCAATATTCATTTCACACGTACCCTTCTACCCATAGCAGAAGATTACACTGTTACCTGCAGCAAGAGCTTTTCTTAACTGATGAAAAAGATATTCTGATGTCAGCCAAGACAAACACTATTTCACTACATAGGAAAATGAAAAGAACATATTTTTAAATGGACAAAAAGAAATCTCTGATCAATAGAAAAACACAAACCAATTCTGTTCACAATTCTGCATCTGTCAATGATATTGGCCAACTTACCCTGAATTGTCAGCAATGGAGCTAAGAGCAAACTCTGACCAGTAACTATGGTGCATTTTATCTTACTATATAAAGAATTACTAGCATACAAAGTGATACCAAATCACAGCAGCATGAAAATAGCAAGGCAGGTAGGTAGGGAAGACAGGTGATAGGAGGTTTTCCAAAAATAATTGTCCCTGAACATTAGAGGTTCTCTGTGCAAAAGCTTTCTAGTGGGAAGATCAGTATCTTTCAACTATTATTTCAATAACACTATTCTTCTTTAATAGAATAAAGCTATTAATATTGCCCTGAAGCACTTAAGAGACAAAAAAGGCAATAGAGTATTTTAAGAAGAAATCCTCTGTCTCCAGATTCATGTTTTGCACCCTAAAAGGAATAATATTATTATAAATAATCATATAGCCCTTCCTTTAGGAAACTTTAAATATTTTTTCTTCAAAGATTTATGAAGACTTAAGAAGGCTCAAGCATCTGCGTAGTGAATCTAGAGCCTATACAGCTGAGGGAGATGCAGTAATCAGTGAGAGTATAATTCCCTCTTTCTAAAAATTTGACACTGCTTGAAGTGATGTGACATATGTGGGTACAACGCAGCTGTTGTATGGTCTCAGGCAGAGCGCAAGGCAGAGTCAAGTCATATGGGTGCTAAAATGATGTCACTAAACATAGCTATCATTAAATTATTTTTAAAGTTTTAACTTGGAAACATGATACTACTAGTCAACAGTTACTGGACAGACCAGCTGGAGGGATCTACTAGCAGCATAATTCAGGACATAGACATTCAAGACATTGCATACGAATCTTAAAATAAGCAAAAAGAGGGGTAGGATTCCAGAATTATTTTTAAAAACAATTTCATAACAACCCTCTCCACCATGCCAGCGACTCAGTGCTCCAGGACACTCCCTGGTAACTGCTGTGGTCTTCCTATCACGATTTCATCTTGAATTCTCATTACATAATGAACCAAAAAAGTATCTTGTTATCAGTGTGGAAAAACCCCTTATATTCTAAACAGAAAATGTACTCACAATTTATAGATATTAGTTGCTGTGTCTTCTTCCATCAACTTCCTAAAAACCTACTTGCTAATGAACTCATGGGATTTAAATTTTCTGCTTTCCTTGTTGACAGCTGCTGGGTGGCATACAGGCTAGAAGGGGCCAGAAAGGAGAAAATGGTACAGTAAGAATTTCTACAACATGTGGCACATTTAGCAAGGAAACTCAGAGCAGAGGTTGCGCTGTGCCAACAGGTAGGATGAGCGTTAGTAAGTGAAAGGACTCCAGACCAGAAGGGTTTCTTTGCAACATCTACCATTACCTGGAGCTACTATGATATTGTATTTTGAGAACACTACTTAAGAAATAAAGACTTTTTTTTTTTTTTTTTTTTTTTTAGTGATACTAATCATGTTTACTCATCCTTACACTACAGACTTCTACCTATTAAGCTATTATATTTCTCAAGTCATGCAACACTCCCATAGGATTTTTCAGGTTACAAACGGGTTTTTTTCTAAGCACCATATTGCCACGTAGCCCCAAATTACCAACTGACCTGCATAAAATCAGAACTTCTGAAAAGTCATTACGCAACACAGCAACAGAGGTACAGGAGCAGAGGTTAGTCATTACCATGCCCCTAATTGAAGTGACAGCACTAAAATCACATTAGGGAAGAATTTCAAAAGACTACACCTACAGTGTCTAAGTAAAGAACGTAAATGAAGTGTTAATTGAAAGTCAGAGAAGTGGCAAGTTATGAAAATAAGACTAGAATAAGAGTTACAGAGGAAAGAGAGACTCTGCTGATTGGAGAGAAATTATTTCTAAGGTCCACTGCTGTAATTTGGATAAAAAACCCTCCAAGAGTAGACAATTTGATATTACCTTATTTTTGTTAAATTGAATGCCATGAGAGATAATTCCTGAAGATGCTAAATCCATACACTGGGGAACTCACCAGGGAGGACTGACCATGCCTGACAGTTAGGATAAAATGCCATAGGGTTGCACTGTTCTTTTTATCTGCCCTCTGTACTCCTCCATGACTGCCTGCTGGTGATATGCTCAGAAGGAAACCCAAGCTGCCATGAAAGTAATGAAGTGCCATTGTGTTATAACAGCATGCTTAACTTACATGTTTCACTGTTATTTTTAGCAGCCATGTGATAAAACCCAAAAAGTCTGTGTGTCTACCTCTCTCTCTCTCTCTCTCTCTCTCTCTCTGTGTGTGTGTGTGTGTGTGTGTGTGTGTGTGTGTGTGTGTGTGTGTGTATGTGTGTGTTTGCAGGTATATTAAACTCAATTCACATGAGCAGCAGGCATAATTCTGTTCCAGAAATGAATGTAGTATCAAGACTTAAGTTTTCTAAAAGTACTTTTTCCTATCTGATGCTTATTGGGCAAAGAGAAATCAGCTTGTCTTACTGTGAGACACAGCAGCAATTTGCAGTAGTGTATCTGCCTTCCCTCCCATTCCAACATGTAGCGTTTTCCCAGGGCTGCTGTACTCTGTACAAACTAACCATGGTACTGGATGCAAATCTCAGTCCTTGCCTCCTTCCTCCTCTACCTCAGGATCCAGAACAGTCTACAATGGATCACCATGCTTCAACACAGAACTCCAGTGGTGCAGCAGGACTGAAGCACTGCTCTGTACGTAAGGGTAATGCCACTTCTAAAGCAATATAAGGTGTTTGCAAACCCATCGGCACCAATACTGAGAAACCCAAACTGCTGATAAGCTTTCATCCAGGCAGGGTGGCATCTGAAGAGAAGACACAGAGTGTCTTCCACGATCACTCCTCCTCATGGTCTTCACATGATGAATAGGTCAGGAAAGAAGAGCAGTATGAAAATGCATTAACTGTCAGTTGCCATATCTAAGGAAGGTGAGCAGAGCAGGATACTATGGACAACTCCAAGTTAACTTCAAACAAAGCTAACTCAGGTATCAGGCTGCTTTGGTCTGTACCACCTAGAGCTCTCTGCAGGCTACTTTGCAATCCTCCTTCAGCAGCACAGCCTCCTTTCTGGCAGAAAAGCAAAACAACCAGTGGCATTTGGAAGATGTTTTCCATGTCATGTCAACACTTAGAGCAGCCTTTGTGGATGACAAGAGATTGCTGGGCTTGAACAGGCAATGCTCTCCTCTTGCAATACTAACAGAAGCAGATTTAAAGGACCCAAAGAGCAACACAAAAAGCAGGAATGGGGAGCACTGATGAGCTCCAGGGCCTTGAGGAAGGGTATTTATCATGGCTAGGACACATGATGGGTGAAGATCTGTGTAAGCTGCTGGCCACATGGGCCAGGACCAGGGCAGCGATTGTCCCTTTGTACTCAGAACTGGTGAGGCCGCACTTTGAATCCTGTATTCACTTTTGGACCACTCTCTGCAAGAAGGACACCGAGGTGCTGAAGACTCTCCAGAAGGGCAATGGAGCTGGTGAAGGGTCTGGAGCACAAGTCCTGTGAGGGGAGGCTGAGGGAGCTGGGGGTGTTTGGCCTGGACAAAAGGAGGCTCAGGGGAGACCTTCTGCTCTCTACAACTACCTGAAAGGAGATTGTGGCAACTGGGTGTCAGCCTCTTTCCCAGATTATAAGTGACAGGATGAGAGAGGAAAGAGCTTCAAGTTGCGCCTCAGTTTGGGGAGGGAATACATATGGGAAAATATATCTTCAGCAGAAGTGCTATCGAAGTTGGAATTGGCTGTCCAGGAAGTTGTTAAGTCACTGCCATCCCGGGAGGTATTTAAAAGATGTGTAGATATGGTGCTTAGGGGTATGGTCTACTGGTGGGCTTAGCAGTGTTAGGGTTATGTTTGGACTTGGTGATCTTAAGGGTCTTTTCCAACCTAAATGATTATACAATTCTAAGCTACCTAAACAGGTCTCTATGCTGTACCTGGTTGCTGCTGAGTCATTTGGTGCCTTTGAGCAAGTCAAAACTCTGTGAAGAAAGTGTCTCAGTTTCTTCCCTTTGAAAGCAGAATGTTTACTTAGCAGAGTAAACCTCAGAAACACCAAAAGACTGCCCTGCACTTTGAAGCTCACAGATATCATTTTACAACACAGAGTCACTCCCTTTTCTCCTGCTGCTGTTTTCCATATGAAAATGAAATTATTCCATGAACACTGAAATGAACCCTGGTTACTAATGGAGGTCAAACCTCTGCCCCTTCAGATTTCTTTCCCCAGTCACCTGTGCCCAAACCTGTTCCGTCAGTCCTTACTGCATTCCTTTATGCACAAAACTGTGTGTACTGTTCTAAGGAGCCCCATGTTGATTGTTGATCTGACAATTTCTTTACCTGCCTTCCCCTCTGCAGAGGTACTGCCTCTGCCTCTCTTATTCTAGACAGAAAGCAGTTTCCACAAATCTAGTCAAAATATAATTAACTGCAAACATTCTTCAAATCCAGCTGAAAACTGAACAAGCTCAGAACCTGCTTGTGAGGGCGAGTAGCAGACAGACAGACTGATCACAAAGAAAGATTGCATAAGCATCATCTTCTTATAAAACCAAGCTAAAGAAGAATTAGGAGATTCAACATGATGTTCCACAAGGACTGTAATTCATCCACCTTATACAACTTATTATAGACCAACATTATTCATTTCACAGAGCAACACAAAATATTACACAGGAAAAAGAAGAGATGATCCCTCATTATAGTTGTTCCAGGGGTCATCAACCTCATTATGGGTTTTGCAAGCAAATATAAAAAAAATTAACTACTGTATTGAAGAATTTCACTTAGAGTTAAAACCTACAGAAAGGTGAATAAACAGTCAGGATTTGGATTTATCATCAAATCACTATAAAGCTAAGAGAGACAACTTTAACTAACAAAAATATTAATGAATCACAGACACCTACAGGAATACAGGTCTAAATACCCTTCTAAATTTCAGTAGATATATCATAGTCTTCCTTACAAAGATTCATGCCCATATACCTAAATGTAATTCCCACAACTGAGTTCCATTCTGTGGCTGTTTTTCAGTGGTGTATGTGCTTTACATTTTGGTATTAAGCACACTTCACTTTACAATGTGTGAGCTTTCTGTTTAATGTAAGTTGCTCATTTCATTTGTGGTTGCCATCAAAGTATTTAACCTCGTTTAAAACTCTAATTTTACATAGAACTGAAGAGTTACCTCAACAATGTTGAAGCCTATGCCTTCCTGATGACCTGCATCCAGCCATTTTAAATCAACAAACATGTCTTTTCCCTGACCCTTTTGAGCTTTTGTTCAAAAGTTTGAAGGCTGCTTACTGACAAGTGATTTGTTTCCATTAGAACATGCCTCATTCCAGCCATCCGTGACCATTTTGTACTTAGGGCTTTATAACCAGCACGTCTCAACATTCCTAAAATCCCAGAGAGGATCTGAAAATAGAATAAGAAATGAGCATTTAAATTAAAAGCAACAGCACTTGCATGAAGCTGCCAGGTTTTTATGGTAGATAGTGTCTTTTTGCCCACCCCCACTCTCTCTACTCCCCCTTTTTCTCAGGGTTGTAAGCCATGTTTTCCATAATATTTTGCAATGACACCTAGGGTTACATTCACTCTATTTAAAGGGGTCTGTTTTGAAGTATAACAGGTGTCAGATTGAATGAGGCTGTTGTCAGCATACATGTCCTCTTGGGGAGGGGATGGGAGGTTTACTACTTTCTGTAGTGGTGGAATTTACAGTCTGATCACTGATCTCTCTGCAGGGCTCAGTAGGAGGAGGGGGAAAGGCAGTGGAAGGAAAGGTTAGCTTTCTGCTGGAGCTATGAAGTGCTGCCTCTCCCCCAGATCCATGCAACCAGACCTTTGCTTTTTTCATGTGCTGAAACTGATCCGAGTGTTTGCAAAAGGGGCCAGACAGCCTGCCCTGAGGAATGAAACCCTTTGAACAGACATGAAACAGAGAGAGCTCAGCTGAGAAGAGGGCAACTGAAAACCCCTGTCCCACCTGTATCCCACCCACCCCCTTCTGTTGACTGCACCAGGGACCATTCCCAGGGAACAAAGATCAGCAGAATGCTTCATGCCTTTCCATCTTATGCCACCTTTGCCATTATTATATTGCTGAATAGCAATCCATTAACATCACAATCAGGAACTCTGCGAGGACACAAGCTACAGAACACTGTGCTAATAGTGTGTGGCAGTAAATACCAGCATAAAGAGTCCCTGGCACACTGAGCTCAGAGTCAGACCAAGAACGCAATGAGTATGTCAATATACAAAGGGGGTGGCATGGGAAGATGAGGTAACACTTAGAAAAGAATTAAGGGAAAAGCACAGCTTATTGCTCGCCTTCACTTTGCTTGCAAGTTGGCCTAGGTAGTGATTTGTAAGATTTAAATAGAGACCTCTAAGACAGCTGACACAGACCAGCAGCAGTTCATGAATTGTTGCAACTATTAATCACTGCCTATATCAAACCTAAGACTCCAGAACATGCCAGATATGATACAACACAAGGAAAAGAGTTGCTACTTGTTCAGGAACGCATCCGAACTACAGAAGTCAACTTGACAGAAAGAGGACAAAGGTAAAGTGATACAAGTCAGACACCTGACACGAGGAAGGAGAATGGGACAAGAGAAATATGACTGGCTTTTCTTGCTGAGAACATTTAATGCAGAAATGAGTGCCTTTTTGGCACAGTATAGAAAACAGGTCTTTGGGAAGCACTGCAATGAGAATCTGACAAATGGCATCAAAGTGTAGGGAGAACCTGAGATATGTGCAGCATCAATGCCAGAGGCATGGTGTGTACCATGAAGACTGGAAGCAGAGCTGTCAGGGCGAAGACAGAATTGTGTGGAAAGACACCAAAAGAAACTATGTGATCACTAAGATGACACTGGTGACAATGATTTAGAGGTATCTTTGACTTATCTGGCATCATCAGCCTACTAATCTGGCCATACAATGTATATTTTTTAAAGTATTAGTATTCACAGGCATTCATCAGGAGCTGGAAGCTAAAAATTTCCACAACACCTGCAACTGAGACGACCTTTCAAGAAAAATCTGGAAGAGAGGAATATTTAATGTGGGTTAGGCCACTATAGTGATTTCCTTGCAAGAAAGTCATCTGTAGTTCTTGGAGAGATGTAAGTCACATAAAACTGCCATATTTATCCAAGGAACAAGGCGTTAAGGCAAATGGATTTACATGTGCAAAAATCCCAGTTCAGCATGTGTTTGTGGATTTACTGTGATTCATCAGTCATTCATGTTAATTGGCTATACAAATAAAAACTTACATTTTAAATTTAGCATTTGTACTTGGAGTTATCACTACTGTAGAACTCATCATGGTATTTGTGGTTTCTTTTGTGTACTTATTTATGAACACTTGGGGTTTAAATATAATGAAAATCACAAAAATATGAACAAATAATCACAAAAATATGAAAATCCCACTGCACAGAAATGCAGTGGGACTCTTGCAGAACTATTTAGTTTTGTTTATTGAGCAAGGAAACAAACTATGAAAATAACAATGAAAAAATATCACATAACTTCATGGAAAATAGGATGGGGAGAAAACGCACAAATATTTAAGCACAAAAGGTTACATTTTCAGAAGAGCTTACCAGCTCCCATTTCTGAAAATGAACACCAGACCCACTGGATGCTGAGTGCTGTCAAAAATCTAACCACTTCACTGAAGAGCCTAAATGGGAGCTGAGCTCTCTTTGTAATCTGATCCTATTTGGGAGATGTGGCATACCAAATTCTTTGGAAAGAACTAGATCTTATCACTGCCATTCCAGAATTAATAAAACACAGTTGATAGAGCCCTTTGTGCAATATAAATAATTTTATTAACAAATTTACATAGTGCAAAAACAAACAAGCAAACAAAATCTCTGAAGAATCTAAGGTTTTCTAGCAGGTTGTTCTTATATTTGATATGGGACTTCAAAACAGACAGCTGGATAAATCCCCACGTGCTCAGAGACCCTGGGCACAACTTCACTGGACTTTGCCCTTCCCTGACCTCCAGGGCTTTTGTTTTCCCTTATGCACAAGAGCAGAGGGAGAGCACTGGAGGACTATTAAAACAGCCATGGTTCTGTTACCTGCTGCATTATCTTCCAAAGGATGGTGCAATCATCTCTTCCATTCCATCATCCCTAAAGCAATTGTTCCCAACCCTCACAGCAGGACTCAGGCATGTAACATGTATATATGAATATACGTTTATGTATATATACATATGAAAATACAAAACTTGAGACATTGCAGACAAGTTATCTGCAGGGGATTACAAAGCTGTTGCTTCCACTGCCTGAAAAGTGTTTGGATCTTGAATTTAGCTATAACAATGGAAATGCTTCCCAGGCAAGGTCTGCTACCAGTCCCCTGCATCCCTCCAGCTCCTGTCAGATCTCACACCTCTAAGCAAATGCTTATACCTTGAATTACAGGAAACAGAGATGACAATGTCTGTAGTCTTTCTTGTCATTTTTATGTCCTTATCCATACTTGGCAACTGATCACTTCAAAATTATCACTATCTCTACCAATCTCAGTAAATCTGCTACCTGCTAGCTGTAGTTCTTTGTTTTGCTCCACTCTCCTACAGATTCAGTTCATTTTGCACTTTTTCTCAGATCACAGTTCTTACAATTATTTCTGCAAAACGTCCTTCCTGTCTTCAGCATCACGCAATTTGGCATTATATTTTCATTTTTTGACAGGCCTTCATTCTTGAGGGTCACCAAATCTGCATTTGCAAACTTCTTGATGGCTACAGCAAAAGCCTGTACACCTGTACACCACTCTTTGTGGTGTACAAGTAACATAATAATAAAAGCATCAGTGTGCAGCAGGAACATCACATTCACCTTTCAAAGGGTTTGCCACCCTTATGGAGTTAATTTACATTAACATAAATATTCCATTAGTAGAAATGTTTATAACATACTTCTCTCTCAAGAGGCATTCTGCAACAAGATTCTTCAACCACTTATGTTTAACTAATGTGTATCACATTTGAATAATATAAAAAGACAACTGAGTTAAGTGATTGAATGCCTGGAGAAAACCAATGTTAATTTCCACTAAAAGCAAAGCACATTCCCTTCATTTTGCAGCTTAATTACTGCAGTATTTGGCTCACAAATAAAAAAAATGGTTCAAGAAGTCGCCAATAATAGGTTGCTGAAGCTTATTTTCCCCCTCCTACATATCTCTAAAAAGGATTTTTCATATGCATTATTTCAAGCATGTTCCTGTGACCCGGAGCAGGGCTGGTAATGTTGAACACCTGATTCCCAATATGCTGTTGATGTAATCTGATAATCTTGCAGGAACTTGGCATTGGGTAGCTTCTGCATCCCAGGCTACATTAGTGCCAAGAATCCATGCAAAGAATATGTAAAACAATGCTCTTCTTCTCAATTCTGATAGGAAAGTCTCCATGGTTCTCCAGAATTTTTCAGAAGCGTAATAAGTAAACTTTAGCAATGAGCTGATACCCATGCTATTCTGCTACTGTGACTTACTGGCCATGTATTTTTAAAAATAGTAGCAATGACTTGCTCAAGGTAGTTGGTTAAGATGAAGGACATACTGTGTTTCATCTCACTGATAACCAAAATAGATTGAGTCAGTTTTCCAGCCATATGAAAGGCAATCTTAAAAAATTTCCATTAAAATGAAGAGAAGGCAAAGGCAAGTCAGTAAGTAAAGAATGTATTAAAAGCTTAACAAGCCTTCTAGTTTATGCATAGAAAACATATCATTGACAAAGTTCAGACAAGCTCAGAACAAACCAATGGCCATGAAGGATCACCCCCTTGACTTTGGTAGGACAAGGGCAATTTATTTTATCCAGAGCACAGTAGTGTACTGATATCTTACATCATTGCTCAGTGAAGCTGTGACCCAGATTTCTACTCCAGGCAGCTGGAAACTTATCATAAGGGTCACTTAAAGTGTAATTATTCCTACTTTATCATGGTTATAGAAAGTTAACTTGCTTTGTGTGAACTTCTGTGAAATTTCTAAAAGCCAGTTGCTAAAAATTTAGTTCTAGAGACTGGTTTTCAAGCAGTCAGATGAGCATGCAAGAGAAAAACCAAGAAAGATTAATCTGAGCCTTGTAAAGCTTTTGTTCTTTCCTTTAATGCTCTGCCTGTTAATTATTTCTTTCTGTAAGTAATACAGTCTTTGAGTCTTCACTAAAGTATGTGAACAAATCTGCAAAATGGCATTAGCAGAAAGCAAATGTTCAATTTCAACTCTAAACTTCCATGACTTTTAAGAACAGAGGGTATATTTTCCAGAATAAACTATATGATCTCTTGTGTGCTCAGCCCACCCTAATTCTCTAGTCTCTTACCTTTGTGTCTAGAGTGCACACAAATGCACACCAGTGCACTCTAAGCAGAGTCTTACACGACCATCCTTTCGTACAAGTGGACATTCACCTTCCAGCAAGACTTTTAAAATTCCTGATACTGTACGTTGTTCATTGAGATGGCTGGCTTAGATTATCGACTTCTGTGGACAATGTATATTGAGAACTGGCTGAATGGCAGATCTCAGAGGGTCTAATCAGTGGCACAGGGTCTAGCTGCAGGCCTTTCATTAGTAGTGTCCTCCAAGGTTCCATACTGGGCCCAGTATTGTTTAGTCATCAATTATTTGGACAAAGGAACAGATGTGTCCTCAGCAAGTTTTCTGATCACACAAAGCTAGGAGGAGTGGCCAATACCCCAGAGGGCTGTGCAGCCCTTCAGAAGGGCCTTAACAGGCTAGAGGAATCAGCAGAGCAAAATCATCTGAAATTCAACAAAGGCAAGCGCAGGATCCTGCACCTGGGGAGGAACAACCGCAGGCACCAGCACAGGCTCCAGGTGACCTGCTGGAAACCAGCTCTGTGGAGAAGGATCCAGGGCCTGGTGGACAACAAGCTGTCCATGAGCCAGCAGTGCCCTGGGGCCAAGAAGGCCAGTGGGATCTTGGGGAGCATTAAGAAGAACATTATCAGCAGACAGAGGTGATCCTGCCCCTCTCTTCAGCCCTGGTGAGGCACATCTGGAGTGCTGTGTACAGTTCTCGGCTTTCCAGTAAAAGGGAGACATGGAGCTCCTGAAGCAGGTCCATTGGATGACAAAGATGTTTAAGGGACTGGAGCATCTCTCTTATGAGGAAAGGCTGAGGGAGCTGTTCCTGTTCAGCCTCAAGAAGAGACAACTGAGAAGGGATCCCATCAATGTCTATCAGTATCTAAAGGGAGGGTGTCAGAGGATTGATCCAGGCTCTTTGCAATGGTGCAAAGCAATAGGACAACAGAGAAATTGATGCACAGGAAGTTCTACCTGAACTTAAGGAAGAACTTCTTTACTGTGCAGGTGACCAAGAACTGGCACAGTTTGCCCAGAGGGGTTGTGGAGTCTCCCGCACTGAAGTTATTCAAGAACCACCCATACACAATCCTGTGTCATGTGCTCTAGGACGAGTCTGCTTGAGCAGGGAAGTTGGAGCAGACGACACACTGTGGTCCCTTCAAACCTGACCCATTCTTTCACTCTGTAACAGACTTATGCAGCATGGGTATGAAAACATGCACAAGGATAATATCCATCAGGGACAAAGGACTGATGAGAAACAGAGGAATAAATGTTAAAAAAAATTGATGCAATTTTATTTTTAAGAGCCTCCCATTTCTCACATCTAATATTTGAGGTCAGTTTAATACAAAGGCATAGGCAATTTATTTATTTGCCTGCTCATACAAGGGGTCATTTGAAGCAATCAAGTAGTGCTGAGAATACCTACTACACCCATGGAGGGATACTCCACAACCATGTGCAAAAGGGTGTGTATGAAGTTAGTCTCAATTATAGTTTTTGTATGTGTGATTAGGATTTTTTTTCTAATTTTTAGAGGGTTGTACAAATTCAGAGACTCTTCTTATTTCCAGATGTCACGCCAATTATCATCTGCTGAGTGAAGGAGATGTCTTATTTTCAACAGCTGTTGAAGGAAGCAGTTATATCTACGTGACTCCTACCCAGTATTTTTGTCTTTGGGCATGTTAATTGGATTAAAGCCCAAACCAGTTGAGCTGCTGTTCTGAATATCAATCCAACAAGGAATCTAAGTGTATACCTGATTTTACACATGTAAGTATATTTATGAAACCTGCTGATATTTTTCAATCTAGACAGGTACTACAATTCCTTATGTGAAACCAATTTCTTAATGATGATGGACTGAGACTAGACCTTGGAAGAAAGACTTGGAGGTGTTTGTGGAAGAAAAGCTCAATATGATTCAACAATGTGCACCTGCAGCCCAGAAGACCAACTGCATCCTTGGCTGCATCCAAGCAGCATGGGCAGCAGGGAGAGGGAGGGGATTCTGCCCCTCTGCTCCACTCTGGTGAGACCCCACCTGGAACAATGCATCCAGCTCTGGGGTCTCTAACAAAAGAAAGACATGGTCCCAGTGGAACGGATCTAGATGAAAACCACTAATTTGTTCAGAGGTTTGAAACACCTCTCCTACCATAGAGAAGAGAATGCTCTGGGAAGGCCTTACAGCAGCCTTCAAGTACCTAAAAGGGTCCTACAAGAAGGCTGGAGAGGGACTTTTTGCAAGGGAATATAGTGAAATGACAAGGGGGAATGGCCTTAAACTGAAAGAGGCTAGGCTGAGATTAGATATTAGGAAGAACTTCTTTACTGAGAAAGTGGTGAGACACTAGAATAGATAACCTGGAGATGTTATGGTTATTCATCCCTAGAAATATTCAAGATCAGGCTGGATTGGGCCCTGAGCAACCTAGTCCAGTGAAGGGCATCCCTGCCCATGGAAGGGGGAATCGGAACCAGATGATCTTTTTGTCCCTTGCAACTCTAACCATACTATGATTCTAATTAAATTTTTATTCTTATGTTTAATGTTCATTTGAGTACACTAACACAGGCAATTCAAAACAGTACCTGAATGTTTCATGGCACTTCTGTGGACCCCAGATATTTCTTATCTGCTAGCTAGGTAGGAGAAGAATACTTATTTTGCAACTGCCTTATTTTGCAACTGCAAACGTCTCTGCATCAGACAGCAAACACAGTTCCTCTGTTTTAGTGATTACTGGAGTCATTAAAATGTTGCCATAAGAATGAACAGTGCTACTTGCTTCAAATGTAGGACAGCAGTGAAATCAAACAAAAACTGTGGTGTGTGTTAATGGAAATAAAAATTGGGTTATAGAAAGGAAGAAGTCCTCAATCTGATTTGGTAAAACACAGGGCAGTAGAGCTGAACTGAGGGATTTCTGAGTGTGTGCCTGGAAGTAATCAGCATGAAGCTGTTGTGGAGAACTTTCTATGCCAGAGAGGATGCACATCAGATCAGCAAACATGATGGTACAAGCAGAAAGCTGGGGAGAAATATGGCAAGGCTTAGAAGAGCCATGGGGCAAGAAGACCTGTGCACCCACTTCTGCATCAGGAATCACATCTCCCCCTTTTGGGGAAAACTAACAGTGAGTTCCATGCCACAGTCATAGCATCATTCATCAGACGTAAAAAAAAGAAAAAAAAAATCTGAAACATACAACTACAAAATAAAATAAAATAGCAATTCTAGCACTTAAAGAGTACTGACACTTAATACCTGTAACTGTATTTCAAAGAATAAACTCCAAGCAGCGAGACGTTCACAGTACAGTTGATCATAAAGAGCAGAGAAGCAGTGTCAAAAAAGATGAAATCTTTCAGACAATTTCTTTGTAAGTATGCCTGATGAAGGATGCTTGCCTGTTAGCTATGTGAAGGATTTAAGACTCAAATTTATTTCAGCAATTCATAGAGGTACACTGCTCTGGAGGCTCCACTCTTCCCTAGACGGTAGGAAGCAGAAGCTACAGTATGCTGAAAGGACTACGCTCACTTGAAACTATATATATATATATGTATGTATATCTATGTGTGTATATATATGTGTATATATATAGATACACACACACATATATATATATACACTATACATATATATGTGTAAAACCACCATTCTCATGCAGAGTTAACTCTCAGCTCTGGTCACAAAAAGGGAAGCATAGAACTACCTGGCCTTCCCTTTACACCTTCATACACCATCATAAACTTTGCCAGTGGAGAATCACAGCCTTAAGAAGAATCACCAAAGAGCCCTCCTGGAGAACAGTATCTATGAGGAGACATGACCAAGAAGCAGCTATCTTCCTAATAGGCATATTTCTTTTTTTGTTTTACAGGAGAAATATATTCTTAGCATTGGCAGTAGTACTTTTTCGAAGACAGGTTATATAAAAGGATACAACACACACACACAGAGGCACGCAAAAATAAAATATGAATGACTCACTGCACTTATGCAAACTAAGTTGCATAAGCCTGTTTTTCTCAACTCTTAAAAAACCCCAAAACAGCACATACACAACCCTACAAAATGAGTTGAAATACTCAGTTATGAAAGCTAAAATTGTTGAATAAAAGCAGAACTCCCTCAGCTTCTCAGGGTCCTTCACACCCACATCTGGTATAGTGTTTACCAAAGGATAAAAATAGAAAGTTGAAACTTAACAGACCCTAACATTTATCACAGTATTTAAGAATCAAAACAGAAAACATCTGAGAAGTGGCATTCACTTAAGACAAAAGAAACCTAAAGAGGGAAAGATCAACAGCTGCATTTTAAAGGGGATCCAGTTAACTCTCACTGAAATACTACCCTCTAGGTACTTAGCAAGGACAAGCATGAAAGAAAATAATCAACTGTACTTCAATTCAACAGGTAGGTAATTATAATGTAACCTGAAAAGAATTTAATCTTTTTAAAAAAATCTTGCAGAATTTCCTCTAAACCATTACATTCAACTCATTGTTGGCAGAGGACATCACAGACTTTGGTTCCTTTAGACATGTACAAAATGCATTTTTCTTGCAAAAGAGCAAGTTATTTTCTTATCTGGCAGAACCAGCAGATGACATGAATGCTAGAGGTAGGACATGAACACACGGGTCGCTGTTCAGGGGTTCAATAACCACTATCTGTCCATGGGCAAGATATCCCTGATCAGCCCATAAAGCAATAACTGTTCAATTGCAGATTTGGAAAAGTTTGGCACACCAACCTTCAGAGCTGCCAAATCATGCTTTTGAAGAGATAGGCCACAACATTTAGATACAATAAGCCCTGAATAAGGAAGGTGTAGCATGAAATGAACCTTCTAATGTATTCCCAGAAGTGTGATCCAAAATAGTCTAAGAGAGCATTTGCAAATAATCCTTCTTTTAATTGCATTAGTAGCATTACTTTGGTGAATTATTCAAATCTACTGCTGATGAGATGTCAGGCTAGAAAATTGTATGAGTCAGCTAACTTACCCTCACACCCGTGGTTTTCTCTCTCTCATACACAGTGCACAGACAAATAGCACACAGGTGGGGCATGCCGTTGATTAGCCATTGGATCCCGTGAGCACATGAATGTCACAGAATCGTAGAATGGCTGGGGTTGCAAGGGACCTTAAAGAACATCTAGTTCCAACCTCTGACATGAGCAGGGATGGCTCTCACTCAGTATCTTGTCAAATCTGGTTGTGAACACTTCCAGGGATTCTAGCAGCTTCTCTGGACAGACTGTTCTAGAATTTCACCCCCTTCACAAGTAAAGAGCTTCTTCCTAATAGCTAATCTAAACCTATTTCCTTTCTGTTTGAAGCCATTTTCCCTTGTCCTATCACTGCAATTCCTGATGAAAATCCCTCTTTGGCTTCCCTGTAGGTCTGGTTCAGATACTGGAAGGTTGCTATGAGGTCTCCATAAAACCTTCTCTTCTTCAGGCTGAACAGCCCCAACTTCCTTGTCCTGTCTTCATATGGGAGGTGCTCCATTCCCATTATTAACTTCATGGCCTCCTCTGGACTTGTTCCAACAGTTCCATGTTCTTTTTATCTTGGGGACACTGGAACGGCATGCAGTGCTCCAGGTGGGGTCTCACAAGAGCAGAGTAGAGGGGGAGAATCACCTCTCTTGACCTGCTGGTCACACCTCTTGATGCAGTCCACGAAGTGGTTGGTTTCACCAGCCATCACCCCCAAGTCCTTCTCCACAGGGCTGCTCTCAATCAATTCTCCACTCAACCTGTAGCTGTGTCTGGGATTGCCACAACCCAGGTATAGGACTCTGCACTTTGCTTTGTTAAACTTCAAGGGGTTCAGACAGGCCCAGCTCTGAAGTGTGTCCAGATCCCTGTGGATGACTCCGTCCCATGTGACTGCACCACAGAGCTTGGTGTCACTGGCAAACTTGTCAAAGGGGCACCCAATGTCAAGTCTGTGTGACTGCTCAGAGGCTGAAGCACTGCTCAGAGTGAGGGCAGGTGGTACTTGAGAGTACCAGTGCCCATGCCAATGCTGAGCAAAGCTGTAGCGCCAGGGCAAGTAGACCACGAGGATCCCGGATGTGACGGGAGAGAATACTGCACTGGTAAAGGACAGCAAAGGAGGGAACAGAGGAGGGAGGCTTCAGGATGGCTCAGGAGGAATCTGAGGCAGGGTAACAAGAAATTTTAAAAATGAGGCTGCTTTACAGAGGATGTCAAACAGGTAGCAGAATAATACAAACTATATGTAACAAGAAAACTCTTAGCGTATCTTGTTAGAAGCGGCATCTCTGCCTCAGGATTCCAGAACCTCCATTCCAGCTCTGTGACTGAAGAGAAAGCCTCTGATGGCATTCTAGCCTCACAATTGAAAGAGCTGCCTGTTTTGTTTTACATGATGCATGGGACACAAATCCTGGTTCTTTGCCCATTGCCTGTTACTTATTCAACATGACAGACACATAGAAAACAGAACAGAGCATATTTAGAGGAAATAAAAGCCTAGACTTTAGAGGCCACAAGCCACAGCTCAATGGTTTTGTAAGATATCTTTAGAAAAATACCATTTTCTGTGTTGTGGTAAATTAAGAGCTTCTATTTGAAAAAAATATTGATTTTTTGAACTATGGAGTTGGCAATAAAAAACCAAATTCTTGCTCTCTGTCACAAAAGCAATCAAAGCAACACTGATTTTTAGAGAGCTCATGGATGACCAGACTTCAGTTTTAAACTGTTGCCAGTACATCAGCTTTGAAGTACAGGTTTCGAGCACACTGGTAACCCAAAATTCTGCCTGCACTACTGCCTCAGAGCCATAGAGACAGACAGCATTCAGGAACCAGTTCTGTCTGCTCTGGAAGACCGCCTAAGGTGGAATCAGTAGTTCCCCTGCCTTCAAGTTAATCTCACGTAACACTAGGTAAGGCCAAGAACAACTACATTCAGGGACTCTACTTTTCCCAAGATGTTTCTGGTGCTAGAGTGAAATGTGGTTCAAAACAGAAAACTAGCCTAGGTTTGGTTTCAGAAAAGACTCGCAGATATAACACAGTGTCAGCTGCTGCATGGCTCTGTCCTCCACTTCAACATATTTTGGGTCAGTGCAGGATCAGGTTGAGCTGAGGGAAATACACCATGCTAGGCAATAACAACACCAAGACAGCATCTTGCTAAAGATCTATCAGTAAAACACTGATGAAACGTATTTCAATAACAATAGAATTGCAAAATAGTCCATTCTGGGAAACCAGATGGAGGACAGATTGTACTGCTGACTGCTTTAACATGCTTTAAGCAAGGTGCTGCAGGTATCAGAAACTTCTAACACTGCAACACAGAGGTTTGCATGGGTCATTTATGCTGCACTGTGCCATGTAGATGAGATCCAGATACTATATAATCTTGTCAACTTAAAAAAAACCAAAAACTTTGTATTAATGGAACTTACATGCCTAATCACAGATAAATCCACCTTGACTGATATGAACAATACTACGGTTGAGAAAGACAGAACAAGGACCTGAAAGAAATAATATGGCACAAAGCTAAGACCTATCCTCTAATCTTAACTCTACCCATTTTGTCCTGTCAGAAGTCATATAAATTAACTTTCAGATCTTAAGATGCTTTTCAATTCCGGGGAATAAAAGAAAGCAGAAGAAAGTTCCAGTCCTACCAAGTGGGTGCTTAACTTTATTTCCACAGTTTGTCAAGTCAAATAAAGTCAAATAATGTATAAGTTTTTGCATAATGCAAATTTTTCCATGTAAGCCCTTTCAGAGAAGGAAACATTTTGAATGACTAGTACAAGCCAGAATATTGTGCATGTGCAATTAATACTATTTCAGTATATTTGGATTTCTATTGAACTTTTGTCTTTTAATAGTCACAAACAACCAAACCAGTTTATATCCTGCGTTCTGTCTTTCAAACCACATGAGAGGACAAAGACAAAATGCCCTGTCAGAGAGGGCAAAATTCAGTTTTACAAGAATCTATTTTACTGAAATCTGCTAAAAATATCTACTTGAGTTTCACAACTTCATCCTGACCAATGATAAGGAGTTCTGAATTCCACTGGAGATGGAGAAGATTACCTGCTGGTACTCCATAGTGCTTACACTGATAAAATAACTTTATTTTTAGGAAGGACAGACTCTACTTTCAGAAAATACCACCACCACTACACCCAGGTTCTACTTTTAGGGACAGCCAAGAATATATGAATTCAAACTGGATAGCTATACCACTGATTCAAGGCAAAAGGTAGGAGTTTTTTCTCCTATGTTCTTCTCCAGTTCTTCCCAACTTCCTAATCTTTCTTCCTTCTGAGCAGGATGATAAAGAACAGGAACATTACTTTACTCATTGTGAGACTACATGAGCACAAAGAAGCAGTGATGACTGAAAAAGAGAACTGACAACAACTCAAGAGATTTTCTATTACGCATTTACTGTGGACAAAAGCATGCTTTCTCTGAAAACGACAGTTGAGCTTCCAGATTATGCACTGGGGTTTTGCTGAGGCTGTAGTTTGAGTAAAAATGAGCTGATACCACGATTACAAATGCTATATGTTAAATGATTGATCCAAGTCAGAAGACAGACACCCTAGCCCTCAGAAATATCAGTCTAAGTGAAGCTTGACAGCTGGAATGTAGTAACTCACACACACTGGATCTCTGCTATTCCAATCCAGCCAAGTTAGGTAAAACAGTTCCTGACTGAAAAGCATCACTGCTGGGCACACTTCTCGAGAAGACAAGCCCAAAAGCATGATGGGAATGAAACTGTTCTTCCAGCCCCAGAGGCAGGGCTGTGCCACACTGGCAGGGCTGCTCGTCAAAGCTAAAATGACTCTGGTTCTGCCAGCCTTGGTGTTGATGGAAGATGTTAGGCTCAGCAATTACACTAGACAAGCCACACATGATGTCCAAATTCACCTCCTGGTCCTAACGAGATAGTTGAAACGTCAGATAAAGAACCTGTCTTCTTTTCATAAAATACATTAAAGGCATGCTGCACATGGGTATGATGAGCACATGGGTATATACGTGACTACATTAATTACATATTAATGTCTATATGTAGTAGAGACATATTAAACATACATAAATGTAGTATATTTTGCATGTGTATTTCACAAATTACACATCACTCCTTTCTGTAATCATCACCTCAATTACACACACAGTTAATGCTCACCCAAAGAGTGCTTGTGCCAGTTCTTCTAAATTTATTCTTAAAAATTTTAGTGCTAAATTTAAGGTATACTTATTTTTTTAATGTTAATTATGCCATTCCAGATATTAAAGCCACTGATATCTGCTAAAACTATCAAACACTACGTCCCACACATCATTTACATTGTTTAAACAGACCCTTTATCTAACAGGAAGAGGTATAAATGAGACCCATGCACCCAAGTACCCAAGTGCACTGCACAGGTTACTCCTTTGCAGAGCACTGGTGGCAGCTTAAGTAATGCCATACCACCTAGAGCTGCTTGCAAAGTTGGTGAGTTGTGTGGAGAGGCTGCAACTGGAGGAACAATGACAACAGAGAAGCCATCTACAGTTGAATAAAATTTTTCTGTAATAAAGTGTTTGTTTAGCACATAAGCACAGATGGGTCTATTTTTCGCTGTGCTACCCTAAGCCAGTAATAGAAGTCTAGTAGCATACAGCTACAAACTGGCACAAGAACTATTTTGACCCTTTTTATAACCTGGGGAGTAAATTTTGCTGTGAATTCATGATAATTCCAATATAAAAGGACTTGGATAACAAAAGAACAGAAACAGTTTGTGCAAATTCTGCCTACACAGCTATTAAATAGACACAGGCATAATGAGTTGCCCCCACATGCAGTTGACATATTACATGACTTTTTAAATATACACATCTATTTTATTCTCATTTTCAAGGATGAAAACTCTGATAAGACAAACAATTGTATGAAAAGTTGTCATCCTACCAGTCAGTTCAAGGAATATTGTAACGGAAGCCTACTCAGAAGAATAGTAATGAAGAGGGCATGTGCTAAAACATCATATATTTATATAAGCAAGACCGCTCTCAGCTGCTGTACCTCTAGCTCCCTTCAATCCCTAACAAATTAAGTCCAGCTGACTACCAGCTGCAGTTGCAAGTTCTTTATAAAGACTTCTTTATTAGTAGCTCTGGGTAACCTGACCAATCCCTGAGTTTTGTCTTCTCCCCCATCTGCAGAGGTACGTTTGTATTTAGGGTAAGTGAAGAAAGAAGAATGTGATACACCAGGCTTGAAAGACAAACAGGTCAGACATGGTACACCAAGTTACGATTTTGATCCACCTCTGCCAAGTGAAAATATGTCTTGCATGGTCAGACAGATGGAAGCCCCCCTTTTCTGAATGGATGGTCAGTCAAATACTGTCTTACAGGTAGCTGAGATGTGGGGGCACCTGGAAGGGGCTGCAGGAAGAAGCAGATATGTGGACTCACAAGGTAGCATTCGTTGCAGGGTATATATCAGAGGTGTGGGAAATATTTGGATGATGCTAGCTCCCACAAAATCATGCAGAACTTTTAGTTGTGCACTTCTATAATAACATCTTCTGATATGTTTCACAAGAAGCCTGTGTTATGTGGAAACAGGTGAATGAGCACAAGCACAAACTATTTCCCAGCACGGCCCTCAAAAGCAGTACTTACTGCTTTTCTTTGAATTAAAAAGCCTCAAGATGGCATACAGGAATTAAGTCCTGTCATCCTGGGGTGAAATATTAGTCTTTTTTGCACACACAATGCAATAGCAAGCTCAGAAACATCTTGTGTATCCTGATTGCTAGTGTCACCTGTTAAGCTCCAGGCCAAATCTACATACCATAAAGATCCCTTTCTCAACAGAGTTGAGCTGGAGGAGAAAGATGGCAGCAGAGCACACATCTGCTCCCAAGTTACCTTACAACACCTAACCAAGAAGGGACTTCCTGGCCTGTGAGGGGAATTCCTCCAAATAACGGTGAAGTTTCCATTCCATCAAGCTAACTCCCCCGTTCCAGCTCAGCACGGGAGAATTTACGGCAGTGGAACCATGAAAAGCAGACTGCGGACAGTGTCCTCTTGTGTGTCACGCAGAGCCTGGTTTGCCCTCTGAGAACACTCTCTCCTGCTGGTGTTCCATGAAAGGGATAGAAGGTCCCAAAATGGCAGAGCATAAAGGGTCCCAAGAAGAACAGAAGGATAGAAGGTCCCAAGTACCACTTGTAAGGGGGCGGGTTTTGTTTAGTTTTTTGGGTTTTATTTTTCAGTTTCACTGTATTAAATTAGTACTCTGGAGAGAAGAATAAAAAGCCCTAAAAGGCACTTTGAAAATATATGTTTGAGACCAGATGCATGTTTTAACTTAAAAATCTTGAGGGTCCATTGCCACAATGTGTTACATCTCCCACTGGTACACCAGACATCATTATTATCTTCTAGTGGAGTTCCTTGCACTTTACAGATAGTCTTTTGTATCTCATATTTAATCCCATTAGGATCGTAGAATCATAAAATATGCTGAGTTGGAAGGGACCCATCAGGATCATCAAGTCCAACTCTTGGCCGTGTGTAGGACAGCACAAGAATAAAACACACCATGTGCCTGAAAGCATTGTCCAAAAACTTCTTGAACTCAGACAGGTTTGGTGCTGTGACCACTTCTCTGAGGAGCCAGGATACAGAGAAATGAGCCCTATTCTCTAAAAGAATTAGGCCTATGTATCACACCCAGTATTTTGCAAATCTTAAACAAATTCTGACTCTCAGAGACAATAAAAGAACTATGGATTCACATTGCAATCCTCAGAACTAAAAATCCCAAAATGCTTAGCCCTAGCCTGTCCATGAAAGCACCCGAGCCTTTACAGGGTTGTGTTGGATTTTGCACTCCTGAATAACTTAAAACTGTCTCAAGCTAGCTGATTAGACACTTCATTCATGGCCAAGCCCTTGTCTTAAAACATAGAAACCAGGTGTTCCTCCTATCAGGTGTTCCCTGAAGAGGTTGAGTCTGACACAAATATGTCAGCATACATCTACTCCACTCATTGGGTCAGGCTGACGTAAAAAAATAACAGCCTTTTTTCACTTTCTTTTACAGCACAGCTGCAGGTGATATGGGTTTACCCTGGATATGGGACATCACAAATCATCACTTCTTTTCCTGAAGAGTTATAGGTCATTTCACAGGAAAGCATCCTGAGTGGTGCTTCAGCCTAGAGTGCCGAATCTTCCAAACCACTGAAATTGCACTACTGACCAGCAAATTACTGATGTGGATGCAGGATATGCATGAAGACATGGGGAAAAAATGAGCCTATATGGGCAGGAAACTGGAAAACCCACCTGTGGGTGGGGAGTTGTCCATTTTGCTCACTAAATGAAATATGGAAGCAATGATATGTGCAGGAACAAGAATACAGGTCTTCTCATCAGTCACGAAAAAAACCCACAAGAATTTTATACACTGAAAAAATCTTCAACATGGAAAGGTATAGGCAGTAGCCAAGTAATTGCACTACTGCCTTACAGGAAGAAACAAATATGGATTTGAACAGAGGAGACAGGTAACTGAATTAATTTGTATCAGAAGTGTCAGCAATCTACTTGCAGTCTAAAGAATGCAAAAGTTTAACACCAGTGTCTGGATTCCACTTGAAGACCCAAATATCTGCTGTTGACCAAAGTCCTCTGACCACACCTATGACAATCTTTCACACAGCTGCTTTCCCTCTAGAAGGGCTGCTTTCCCCTCAACTTAAGTGGTCAATATCAGCCCAGTAAACTCATTATAATTAACCACGTTGGTACTTCCTGCATAGCTTCTAACATTCTTGTCTGTTGAAACTCCTCTGACCTTAGGGCTGTATCCCACGGATCCTGCTTTAATCCACCCCTACGTTTTTCCATAATGAGGTTCATATACCCCTATACAACAAATACAAACACACATCCAGACAATGTTTTAAATAATTAGTAGTTTTCGCTTAAGGGTAAAAATGTTCTGTAATAGTATTTCTTTTTGTTATGAAATAATGTAAATGATCTTGGTGTGGTAATATTTTGTAATATGTCTGTGTTATGCAATTAAGGCTGTAGGATTCAGATAACTTACGTGCACCTGGAGATACTGACAGATGCTGGAGACTTGGAGCTTTTGCAAAGTACTTACATATCCTTGTGTTTATATAGATACACACAGATAAACACAAAAAATGACATACCCATCATCAGTTTGCATCCTTTTACAAAAAAATACTAGGTACAATAAGTTCTGTGTAGTTTAATTTCTGCTCATTTTCTGTTCTCTTCAAACAAAGATCCCTTTATAACCCCCAAAACACAAAATTTGTGCCTCTTTTTTAGGGAGGTAGGTCTCCTACATTCTCTTCTGCTAAGACATTTTAACCTTGTTGCCTTCAGCTAGGCCAGGGCAACTCAATGTCCTCAATTTTGATTTTGATTCTTACCTCAGCTTTCAAATCAGCTTGAACAGAAAAATGTAGAAATTTGCCAAATGTTCATGCTTGCAAAGCAAATCCTACTGCCAAGAACATCATAATTTGTTTGTTTAGTGATTTCTTTTCTTATTCTCCTTTAATATCATCGAGTTGAGGTGATTGGATTGACAATATTTGCATGAAAAACAGTTTCACATTTCATCTTCCTCTTTTTTTTTAGTTCCAGCAAAGACAGTGGCTCACTGTATAACCAAAAGTTTATCTCAAAATCATCACAGACCATGTGGTTGTGCCTAGGGAAGTTAACCTTCAGTGGAGTTAAGCATCAGATTGCTGGTTGCCTCAGCAGAAGCATCACAGTAAATCATACGCCTCTCGTGGCTGCATCAGGCATTTTTTCACACTTTCCACAGATTTCCATTATCCCACAGATTCTCTCATCTCAAGATTGTGGGACAGCAAATCCATGTAGGAAAGGTAGGCTTTTAATACTCACCAAAGAGTTGGTGTGAGAAGGGAATTAATCTGTTACTGCAGGGAAAGACAACAGAAATATCAATGTATGGCGGATAATGAAGATGATAAGAAGGTTCAGGATCAGTCTTAGATAATAATACTGAGATAATGAGAATTTTGGTCAAAAAAGAGTCAAGCCTGTGCAAGGTTAAAAGGTAGAGAAGAGTTTTCTTAAAACAAAATTTTACTAGTTCACCACTCCAAAAAGAAATTAGACTGTTTCCAAGTGGTTTCAATTTTCCCCTCCAACTCACAGTTTGTCCCACCCAGTCCTAGGGTTCTGGGCAGGGCCAGATCCAAGTCAGGCCATAGTGTGATTCCACCACATGAGCAAACATACAGATGTGTGTGGCACCAATTACTGCATGGTTATAAAAATTCAACACAGAGCAACAGACACCAGAGTATCTATATGTATGCCTTCCCAGACACAACCATTCCTTGCAATTGTCTGTAATCTACAGCACTTCCATGACCCTAGCACACTCTGCTGATGTCATGCACGTACAATCTACCTGTCCTTGTAGCAAGCAGCATCAGACTCTTGTAGGTAGGATCTCATATTACACTGTATACTCAGTCCTGGGAATCAGAAGATGGATCTGAGAGCTGAAGCCATAGGTTAGGGCAGAGTTCAGGGTCTTCAGCACACAAGAGGTAGATGTATTCTTCAGTACACAACAACAAAACCTGTCTCAGAGGCTCCTCTTACACCTTTCCTTTACATGACAGCTTGCATGCTCTAGAGCTTCTCTGCAGGAGTACTTCAGTCAATTTGATTTCCAGCCCAATGGATTCTACTTTGCAGCTGCCAACATTACTGATAATACACGTACAGAGAGACAGCTTTTCAAACTGAACACTGCAAGTGAAGTTCAGGGGCCTTGAAGGAAGGTCTGCTACGGAGCGTATGCTGAAATCTGACAAGAAGTGCCACACTGCTTGCTATAAGCATGTATCTTACGTATGAATGAAGTCCAAGCTATGGAGCCTAAGTTACCTCAGGTGCCATTGGAAAGGAATTGATGCTGTCAGCAGTGATGATCTAGCACAATTACATCTATCTGAGCGCCTCCAGGCAGCACTTAATTAGTAAAATAAAGTATTGATCTGGGGAATTATTGATCTTGCCAACCTCCAAAAAATAATAAGAATTCTTAATACTTCACAAGATTTGATGTGGCACACAAATGCTGCCAGACAAAATATTTTGCACTGAGATCACTAAAATGAAATATCTACCTTAGAGAGCTGGTTTTGGTTCAGCTTTCTGCATCCATCATTTTAGAATACATTAATGTGCTACAGAGATAACAGATACCACATTCTTTTACCTGAACTCTTATATTTTGTCCTTATGCCAAGAGTTATGCCAAAATCATCTAATACTGAAAATACTTCTGAAAATGCTGTACTGTCCGTCCGTTGTTATGTCAGTCACCTGTAGGTGCACAGGGAAACCAAGTCTTATTCATTTTCCATTCAGTAATTTTGTCAAACCACACTCTCAGTACAATAAATGTATTAAATTATAAGGCAAACATAAGAGCCCTATTTGACTCAGATGTATTATCAGAGCTTTTTTTTTCCCTGCATGAATAACTGTCTCTCTCATTTTCATTTTGGTAATTACAGAAAATAGGCTGATTTTTAATGTCTGTTCCAGCAGAGCTGAAGCTGTTGATTTCTGACTGATTCAGACTTTAAAGTCTAATTCATGCAGTTGATCCACAACATTAACTGGAGTGCAGGTTTCATCAATTTGATAAAGTGTCTTTATAACAACAGATGGTAATTTTTTGATATGTAAAGCTTTAAATGGACTCTGTTACAAAACCACTTACAGTGCTTTCTTTTAAAAAACCTAACCAACCAACCAAACCAAAAACCACCAGAAACCTAGAAAAATTGCTTCCCCACAGTGCTCAGATACTTTAACCCAAAGAAATTGCTGACAGATTTGTTTTCAGCCCAGCAGACTAAAGAGCTGACAACGTATATTTTTTTGCTGGATATGGTAACTTAGGTCTATTTTTAGGGCTTTTCTCTCTTTTTTTAAAGTACACCAAAATAGCAGTGGGCTTAAAAATCACCATCTGCTTCTAGAAATTAAATAATTCTCTGAAGAATAGATAATAGGCATAAAAAGCATACCCCCAACCTTTACATCTTTCATAGCACCATTGAAAGTCACAATTGTATTTTACTTGTAAACATTATTTATTTCATCAAACAATACTGCAGGGTCACAACACCCCTGTAAGTATTCAATATATCTATTTACCAGTTATCACCAGCATAAACTGTTTACATTCCAGTCTTGAATGACTGACTGGCAAATGCTATTGCTACTGCTTTTATGATTTAGAATAAAGCTACTGATATTTACAGCACAATAAAGACTCTCCCCATTTCTTTCTTTAACTTTGATTTAGTTAAGGTGGGAATGATTCTAAGTTGTAGAGACTTTCTTTTTTTTTCTTTAATGCCCATTAGAGCTATCCTGCAATTAGCATGTTAGCATTATTTGCAAATGCATGTAAAGAAATCTGAAATCTTGTTTGCATCCAGCTAGTTTGGATCCTGCCAACAATGAATCACTATGTCAGTACAAGATGGCCCAGGACTTGGACACTTGCTCGCTGGCTGAAGCCTTTCAGCAGTTTCCCCATCCTTAGCATTTGTGTTTCTGACAGTTCGAATGACTGAGCGCTCAACAAGACAAAACACAGCCCCTATCTCCTATGCTCTACCCATGCATCAATAGCCTTAGAAAATAACATGGTATCATTGCTATCACTCAGTCCTTGCCCTTGTATCTTTTGAGCCTTACACAATGCTAACTGAGCTTGAAAGACATGAAGAAGAAGTATCCACTAGTTTTCCAAGAAAAGTGTTTTGATGATAGAAAAATGGCTCAAGCTAAAGTCCCTGTCCCACTTCCTTCCTGAAGAAAAGCTTCTGCAACTTGGTCATCACACTTTCTATGAGGGCTCCAGCCCCAAACAGCACACACCCAAGGTTACATGGCACACATCCCCTCTCCTCAGCAGGGAATATTAGGGAAGTGGGAGTAGGATTGTATGAAAGAATGGGAAGAAGGTGGCAAAGGCCAAAGAGGAGGAGAAAATCAGTTTCACTAGTATGTGTGCTGGTGGGACAGTGTCTGCTAGTTCTGTGATTTCAGTAAAGATGACAAATTTTCAATTGCAGTAATTTCAGTTTAAAACATTTCCAGGGTTTGAACCACAGAAGAGCATTTATCCTTTTAGTATCATTTTCAAGAAAGGTAGTTTGGTTTGCGGTTTTTTTCCGCATGATATTCCATTAAAAAAACAATGTCTTTTTCAGAGATTAAGACTAAATCTACTAAAATAGAAAATACGATAAGACACTGCAAGATACTTCAAATGACACATAGGAATTTTAAGCAAGTTTATAAAATCAATTCATTTTGGAAGTACTAGTACTTAACATGTACCATTTCTAACAGCTTTGTCTTACTGTAGGTATTTAAAATCAAACTTCACAACAGCAACAGTCCCAAAAAGGAGATGTCCATAATCCATATTTACACTTGGTGGATCAGAATTTTTGTGAAATGAGTTGTCTAACATTTAAAAGACGTGCTAGTGACTGCTGCAGCATCAATATTTAGGCTAACTTTTTGACAAAAAGAGAGCAGAAAAATCACAGAGAAACTTATGCTTTTTTGGTATATCCTGCTTTGGCAGAGACAGGAATTCTTCAAAGTAATGTATGAGAATCATCCATTTCTAGTAAACAATTAAGAAATATTTTATTTGTGAGCGAAATTCTTTTTTTTTTTTTTT
>VZRN01003992.1:407472-436775 GCA_013397935.1 Dasyornis broadbenti
TTTTTTGAGTCTATAGACAGTAACTAAAGAAAGGAACTTTTTCAAGAAAGGGAAGAAAAAAGTAATTAAGGGAAGTGGTGGGTTTGTAAACTTTAGTGTTCCCTGGACATATTCAAAGGGGACCTTCTTCACTGAAGAACAGTTGCAGAAAAAAAAGAAAAAACAGACTATGAATAGCCAAGATTTCTAGTGATCTCATTGGGAATTACACATTTATTTGGAAGGCATTAAAGGAATAAGATTACAGAAGTAAGACCTGATCCAAATTCCATTATGTAAATGGAAAAAGAAAATTTTGTTGTCTTAAAAGGAAATTGAATTGAGCTTTTAGTTCCCAGTTAATGAGATACTAGTAAATGTTGAGAATTGCAGGGGAAGTGATAAAGGAGCAATGCTATTTTGGGTTGGGTTAGTTTTTTTTCCTATTAAATATTTAAGTTGTGATTTACTCAGATTTATCATCATAAGACTCTCCCTCTTACTGACTACATCAATCTAAAGTGGCATTCAGATACAATGGAAATGGGGCATACCACAGATTCTAAATGTTTCATTAGTCTACGGATGAGCAAAGAAACCTATTTAACCAGCACAGGATCCATGGTTTATTCCAGACAATTTATTCCTTACTTCAGTAGCATACAGTTATTGCTGGTTCTAACAGTATTGCTTGGTTTGAAACAAATCCTTCATGGATTCCTCTTTCTTTTACAGTCTGGACACTTTAATGATTTGTCTGATTCCACTAAAGTTGCTTTTGTTAGTGCATGGAATCACCTAAATGGGTGCCAAGGCTGCAAAATGATATCACAAACAGGTTCTCCCACCACTGCTAAGTAACACTTAGCAAAGTACTTAACTGGGCTCTTACTGTGCACATATATCCTAGAATCTGAACCCAACTCCAGGATAAAAGGATTAACCTTTTGTGCTGCGAAGTTTCCAAAACTCTCAGCTTTTGCTGGACCCATAACAAAGTCAAGGCACTCAGAGACTGAGTTTGCACAGCAGGACCTTTTTCTAGAAGCATATAACAGGCATGAGGCATTTTGTTTCTTCTCTGAAGTTATAGCTACACATAGGGGACTACAAATAATGTGAATTTCAAGAGAGAAATGGATCCAATTTGGTCTGCTATTTTTCTTTAAAATTAATAAATTCAAGCTGTGTATAAACTATCAAGTCATATCCTGTAAAAGTTTAAACAGTGAAACCACAAGGGAAAATAAACTAACATCTCTTCCCTTTTTATCTTAAAAGTCTCTGAAATGAATTGGTTGCTAAAGAAACCTGATATAATTGTGACAGAGTGTTTTGAAACCCTTAGTGGAGTTCATCTGAAACCTCAGCATAACAAGTGGCCTCTTATCTGCGTACTATTCCAGGAAGAAATGCATGGCATTTCGTCATCACAGCTGAAAGACTAGCTGGCTCTGCACGTAGGCTAGGCGAGAATAAGAGCCCTCAGCTATAATGAGGGCACACTCGTAGCTAATGCTTAGTCAGAGGCCATTTCCTTTAGCCTTTGCTACTGCTTGTAGGAGTTGGAATGCAGGAAAAGGCAAAAACTAAAGTGAACATACTGAAGGTCAATGTTTACCTTCTCTACTTTTTCTCAATGAAGATTATTCCTGAAGAAATGGCACAAAAACCACTACAATGCATTAACATCGTGGCATCCTAAACCATCCCCTCTATTACAAGGACTTAGAGTAGCTTTATTTAACGTGGCAGTTCATGAGCAGAATTACTTACAGGAGAGAGTTTTATAAAAAAGCAGATGTCTATTTTTTTTTTTGTCTGACATTTGAAGGCAAATTAGTAAGTGGGAGTTTAATATAGATATTTCCTTGTGAACACTGATCTTGAATTTCCAAGCAGGCAAACCGATCTTCTCCTTAATAAAGCTGTTGAAACATAGAAAACTTGTAGCAATTACTTCAAAGCCAGAGATGAATCTTCATATGTGAGGGAATATGGTAAAGAACATTTCTTTTTATAGGCTTTTCCTCTTCTGTACATCCTGAATATGATAATATGAGTGATGTAGTGTCATGATGCTTTTTAACACAGGAATCTGCATAATTTGACCATGTAATGATTAATCAATAGAATATGACAATGCTAAATGTGAATCTGTAGCAATGTTCAGGTTGTAAGTTTGCAAGACACTTCATTTGGAACCACACTTTGCTTTTTACTCTGCCTGCAGAAACATCAGCAATTTTTGCAGACTTAATGTGCTATAACTATGCTGATTTAAGCATACAACTATATGTACTGTACTACTGAACACACTGGACTGAGTCATTTTACATACATGCAGTTGCTGGTCTAAATAAGGGCTAGATTCGACTTGTTCTGCTTAACTCACTGGCTGAACACTGAAAATAGTTGGCACAGATTTTTCTCAGGAAATTCAAACTTACACAAGCAGAGGAAAAACATTGCAAATGAGATGCTGCTGTGTGCAAAAATTCATCTTGGGTAAAACTTTAAACCCTAGAAATAAATCTTGTTTTCAGTTCTCACAAATAGGCTTTTCTATTCAACTCTGAAGGTTTAAAGCAGTTGTTAATCAAATATTGTACACAGTACTAGGCAGGAAAGTGTTCAGTTATTTCTGAAACACGTTATTTTGAGGCTATGTTTGAATCTTCCATATTTATGTGATGAGAGTTATGTCACAAAGTTAATCATTCCCAGGATGCTAGCATTCGGGGTAATGAAAAACTTCTTGTGCAAGCAGTCATTAATCAGTGAGTCTAACATTGCATAATGCTTTCTGAAGCATGTGTTATGTGATCAGAGTACAAGGCTGCATAATACAGCAAAGTGTTTATGCCATATGCTGACCTTTTCTAAAGCAGAAATGGAGCCATGTGATGTGCCGCTCCTGCCAGCATTTGCTTATTGCCAATAATTAAGTCTGATGATATGAAGAAACACAAACTTGTATTGCTTTAGAGTTCTTAAAGGAAGAAGCTTTGAAGTTTTTGGCACTGTAAAGCACAAAGATAGCCAACTTGGCTTGGATACACTACCGTTGACCATTATAGGCACCGCCCATCAAAACTGGAATCAAGTGCCCTGCTCAAGTGGTTACTGGCATTTGTGTGAAGGAAAACATGTGCATCGTTACAGGACTGCTGTATTAACCAGAAGAACATAAAGGTCACAGGAGCAAAGCAGCCAAAAGCATGCTTGGTACCTCAAATCTCAGAACATCATAATAACATTTGATGTTCTTGTGCAATAGCCCTAGTAAGCAGCTATTACTTAATCTCCTACCAGTATTACACAAAACTATACTTGCGAAATACTTCAGATAAATATGCTGTAATTATATGAAATATAAAAACATGTATAGGGCAAAATGTTTTTGTAACTCTGAACACGCATACCTGTGGAGATGTGGTTTTAGTGAACTATTTTAAAAATTGAATCAATGCTTTAAAAGCTTCCATGAATAATCTTAAAACTATGTGCTGGAAGAAGACTGGACACATGGACATACATTTTATATAGTATGCATACACAGAGAGAGAGAGAGTCCTGTACACAGCTACTTTGTTGGCAGAATCAGACTACTGAGCTGGAATAACCAGCTTCACGCAACTTTTTAAGCACAGCCAACTGTAGCTATGCCACTGTTGCTCCAACACCACCTCCCCTCTAACTTGCTAGTGTTTCCTCTCTCGATGAGAGTCTTGACTGCTTTGGAGAGCTGGTACAGACAGCGGTAGCCAGCGTCTATGTTATCACCTGTTAACAGCAAATTGGTTCTATCATGTGATCTATGATAGGATACCAATGGCTGAAAAGTGATTTCTGATATCCCTTGCTTACATTGAGGAAGTATTTTCAGGCTTAACTAAGACTCCTAAAGAGTAAAGCAGACTAGATGCACAATCACAAAACTAAGACTATGTCTATACATGTATATAGGTATCCTAGTCTAAAATTCAGATTCTCAAAATTCCTGCTGAGATTTTGCATCAGAAAGTGATGATATTAGGCAACAGTAATTAGCAAGTGCTGTATCCAAGGCCTTTTGGGATTCATGAATTAAACCTTCCACACCTAAGAAGTTTGACTCAATAGGCATCTTCATGTTTAGCAGACAGGACTCCATTCAGTACAAAGGAGATGCTGGGGATGAGAGGAAAGTGAGCAGGACTCTCATCCTTGCTACAGAATCTGTCATAAAAGCAGTGTAGTACTTGTTACATGAGGGAACTGCAAGACAGGTATTACCTCTCTAAACTATTAGGTGGATGTCATTATCTCTACATCCCAATAAACTAACTTGTAGAATAAGGAATTAAAGAGCAGAAATAATAAGTAAAAATAAGTAATAAAGAGCAGAAACTGAGTTGCTTTGGTGTTTCATGAGTCCTTCAACTATTGAGCAGTTATACAGATGGAAGAGCTGTGGCATATCCTCTTCATGTTTTTAAAAAAGGACTGATGACAGATAAGATTTGTAAAACCCAAAATGAAGAAAGGAATTTCATTTCACCCAAAGTGGAAAAACTCAATGTCCACATGTTCATTTACAAATAACTCAGGCAGAATCCTTCTTGTTATGCTGTTTTTGTGGTTCCCACCTCCTTTCCTATGTTATACAGACACTCTAGGAATCATGTTTGGAGCTTATGATCTCTACAAGTCTTTTGGGTACAGAACTCAGGTGCTGTAACCAACCATTATAAAAAGATCCACTTTGTGGAGCAGCTCATGAAAATACTAGAAATTTCTGCATTGAAATGAACTGTGACTTAAAAATGCAGTCTGAACCACCCTACAAAACCTCTTTCCTATACACCCTTTCAAGACCCATTGCTTCTTAGAAGCATGCTCCTTGGCTCGTTTCTCCTTTCACCCCTACTTGAAAGACGTAGTCAAAAGATGGTAACTACAGGACACTGTGAACCACATGCCCTGAGGGGTCCCTAGCTGGGGATACTCACATGCATTTACAAAAAATACTTCTGCTTTGAAGACAACAGCCCTAGCAGTAAAGACTTGCTACACAAAAGATGCAGAGTCAAACTTTCCACACACGCATACAGATGTATTATTAACATTCATATGTCATGAAAACAACCTTCACAACTTTATCCTTACAATTATATTTTTTAACTTTGTCTTTCTAAACTGTATGGAAGAGACACATTTTTAAAAAATTTGTACAACTGGCATCAGAATTTTTAACATACTAAAAAGAATTGAGCCAAAGATGATATCACAAAGTCCCTTATGCTTAAGGGAAAATGTTAAATCAATTAGCAGTTGCCAGAATAAAGAAGCAACAATTTGATGTGTAAGTTCCTTACAAAAATAACAAACTTTCCATGTTCTTCTGAAAGTGGTTATATTATGCAACAAGAAAACTGCACCATGTTCTCAGCTGTTAAATGTTACAAGGGCTTTATTAGCATATGCTTCAGAAATTCTAATCAAAGGATAGTACTCACTAGCCAGAACTTTGAAGAGTTTATAAACACACATGTACAGACTATGCCTTAGAGGGTTAATGTACTATTTTGAACTCAAGTATTGCAATAGGAGTTAGCTTTGACACAGAATGTTCACACCCTCTGTAATAAATTCTTTTAACATACTTCATATTTCTTCCCATGTGAATGTGTGTCCTTGGAAGAATTATCTACTAGATAAAAGCTGAAGATGAAATCTAAGTCTAGACTTATTTAAAGGGGTAGACACTGATCTTATAATCTGTGACAGCAGCTGATTAATGAGCTGCTCATGATTGCTGCAGGCCTCTCCAAACTGAAGGAGCAAATGATATAGGACTGGGAGGAATGTGCTATCTGAATGCCACACCTTTGTTGAAATTTAAGAACTCACTTTGACTCCTATTACATTTATTCTAGCCTTGAACTACCATATATCCATGACCAGATATATGGTAATACACGTGCATCCCCTCACTACTTGCCTGGTTCTTCTGCGGCAGAGTTTCTGCGCTACAGAACACATGGTAAATATGGCCACTTGTAGCAGTCATGGTATGTGCTGTGTGGAGTCCACTGTTTTGGTGGTAGTGCTCTTGCACAAATTCAAAACTTCCTGAAGCAGAATAGTACTATCGCATCCTGAGGGATTGACTTGATCTTGCCTGACAGTCTGGATAATTTTATTTACATGTACACACACAGGCACATACAGATACATATGCATGCATATGACATGCCAGTAGACACACATATACCATAAAGCATAATGAATATATTGTGTAAACTTAGCACATTCTGCATAACTACAGAAACTTCTATTCAAATCTTTTCCATGGCTGAAACAGAACATGGTTTAAATCCATAATAAAAAAGATATATTACCTAATCTTTAAAGATAACATGGTAATTTCTGATTATGACTTTCAAAGAGATTTCAGGAAAGTTTTTTAAACTCTATTAATTTTGTTTATAAAATACCAATGTTCTTAAAGTGAAAACAACCCACACAAATTCTTTAAAGTGTTCCCTGCACACTCATGTCTGAGACTTGCAGGAAAGAAAAGCCAATTGGAAAAAAAAAAAAGACACAAATAGAAAAACTAGTCATTGTAATCCCACAAAGTACACAAGAGGAATTTTATTACCTTTAGCTGAACACAACTCTTCTTTTGGTTTATCTTCTTGCAATTATTCTTCTTCTCATTTTTGGAGATAGTTCTCTTTCTAAAAGTGTGCAGAAAAAGAACACCTTAACCACATCATCATTAACTTCCTCACACCTGAGTACACAGACTGTATCAGCCTCAGTAGAAAATGAAGCCCTATAGCTTTTCAGCAGTGTCATTAGGTACAAGAACAAGGCTAAAGTTCCACAAATGAGACATGAAAGCATATCTCGTTTAATATCAACTACACAAATGAGCAATGATTTTTTTAAGTATGTTTTTTAAAATTCTAAATAAATCCTCTCTCTAATCTCAGCAGACACTTTTTCAGGGATTTTCTTGCATGAAAAAAGGAGTAAGTAAAAAGTATGCAGTGATAAATTTAGGTTTTAACTACTCTTTTCACTTTGCATCTATGAGTTGGGTTTGGGATGTGGAGTGACACTAGTGCCAAAACTCCTTACTTTACTCCCTAAGTCTCCCAAAACCAGATTCCAAGTAGCTTGATATTCTGCTCTCTCCTGTGTTGATCTCTTCAACAAATGTGCCTACAATTAAATGCATCAAAGAGCAATGACTGAATAAAATACGAAGCAGTTGAGAATGATACATCCTGATGTTTACTTTTCTGAATGCAGCTGGTTCAAAGCAGTTCTAGAAAACCTCTGATATGAACCTTTATGTAGGTTCATATCGGAGAACTAGGACTAGGGCTAATTCCACATTGACAGAATTTCAACAATAATTGGGCATCAATGACTCTGCAAATGTCATAAAAAGGTTCCGTAGAAAACATCTCCAAGAGCACGTAACTGTACCATTACATAACCTTAAAATAAATAAAAGACACCTTTTTTTCATTACAGGTGAGTTACTCAAAAGCATTGAACGGATGAAAGCCATACAGACAATCATGAAAACTTTATCCAGAAATTTAGTAAAACTACTAAGACTGTGAGTTACTTCAGTAATATTGAAAAAACAAATAGTTTGCTAGATTAAAAGCTAAAATTATATGTGTTATGTAAAGTCACACATTAATTTCTGCATGAAACAGAATTTCTAGGCAATTTACTAAGCTGAACTTATACATATTGAGGTTATCAGCTGAAGGTAATGGACCTACCTGTGTTAAAATTTTTCAATATCCAACTCAGTGAAGTGCAGAACTCACTATCCACTTAGAGCTCAACAGGAGCAGGAGAAAAAGCTGCTTATGTGTAGGGACCATGAGATAACCTTTCAGAAAACCAGCGGAGACCAGTCCTCACTCATCCATGAGGTACTGTGGAGAAAAGCATGGCTTTACCAGGAACTGAAAGAGTTGAGTGTAAGTGCTTGAAGGAGGATTTGCGAGATCATACCTTTAATAAGGAAAAGTCAGCCTTTATATGAACATTTCTGTTACAAATAACCCTCTTGTGGAAGTAGAGTTCTAATATTGCTATTAATCATGAGCACTGCAGCCATCATAACACATCACTCAATAAATGAGACAGTAAGTGATTAATACATCTTTTGCTAAAATATTATTCCTCCAGAACTATTTAAACATCACTCCAAAGTACCTTTAAAAATTGTCTTACTGATACTCACTTTGTAATAATATTCAAACTGTTGACTTCAAAGAAGAGACTCAAATTGCTAAGATATGACACTACTCCTGTGAAAAGGAATGGAGAGACCACTGTGACAACAAAATTATTTTCTGAGATCAAAACTCCTAGTTAAAGGCACAAATCTACACAGTCTTATGCCACAGTATTTAAAGTTATTAGATGTTTTTAGGCAGCTCAATAACCAGACTGTATATCAAAGTTATGAAACAGAAACCCATCAGCACAGACTTAATATTTTTTCCTATTAACATAATTATTTCCTAGTCAGTAAAAATGAAAATGACATGTTAGCATTTCAAAAACACAAGAAAATGACCCTCTAGGCTTTATATGACTATCAAAACAAGTACCAGTACTTTATTTGCAAATTATTGTGCAAGAAATGATCGACTCAGCAAGTTTACCAGTCAACAAAGTGTGAGCTCTACCAGTTATAATCAATTTACATGTAATGATATGTCTAAATATGAATTTAAATGAGTTCTTGTCATTTCATGTTGATGAGCTGCTTTATCATCATAGATATGGACAGACACCATAGCTAATGTTCCAGAAACAGCAAAGCATGCACAAGTTTCATGAGCCAATGGTAACCCAGCACGAATAAATTTGTTTTCATATAAAAAAAATAGCCTTGGACTGCTAAGCCATGTTTATTTTCCAGTCAAATTAACAAAAATACTTTCTACAAGGTTATTTCCAGACATTTGCTGTATATGCTGTGTCCACTGCAAATACACAGTATGAATCACAACAGTTTTCTTACCTTGTAATACACTGCATTTCTCTTTAAATGTATGACGAGAACTCTGAGGCCACCTTAAAATAAAGAACCTTTCAATATCATCCTGTTGTATATAAATATACATTCATAGAACTTGCAAAAGGAATATTCTGGAGATTAAGATAATTCTAGGTTCTGTAAGAGCACATTAGTCACACCCCTGCACAACCATCTTTAATACAATCATCAAAATTTTAAAATAACTGGGGTAGGTGAAATAAAGTTCCTTCACAGCCAACAGTACTGATCAGATGACATGTTGGAAAAATGCAAGACAAAGACAGGTTCAACACACAAGAATGTATAATTAAAGGCTGGCCTCGAAAATATCAATTCACTTAATCAATTAAATGAATATAAGAGCAACAACTTTATCAAAAGGACACCATTAAGTGCTAAAGTCAATTTCATTTTGCTTAGAATAGTGTAAGTAAGATAAACAAAGCTTAACATTTTCTAAATTATAATCCTTTTTATTTCCCCTAGCTTTTTTAATAATGTAGATAATCTGGTAGAATACACAAATATAATTTTTACTGATATACAGAATCATTTAAACGCATATTTGGTACAATTTGTTATTTTTGGTGTTCAGTAGTTGCTTTTGTTTTGATAAAATTATATAGCAGATTTATGCTTAACATCACAGATACATTTTGTCTATGTAAAGAATTTACAGAGCTTCTTCAATTGTGAAATGGTATGTTTCATACATATGAAATTTTAAAAATGCTGCATGAACCTGTGACTTTGCCAATACACAGATCAACCATCAGGAACTGTAATGAGCATGAGCTGACACACATTTCTATCTGTGCTTCATACAAGTATGGACACATTCAAAATGTTGTAACATCTTTATGATTTTCTGTTACTTTGGTGATTGTGATATTCCAGATGCGGATGCAAAGTGCACCTTAATGGTCCTCATAGAAGTACTTTTATCCCCCTGTATTTTAAAGGCATCAGATTCTTTTATTCTCCCTTGTAGCGAGGAGGTCTCTTCTCCTTAAACGCAAGAAGGCCTTCAATTCTATCTTTTGTTGGAATAGTCTGCAATGAGCAGAGTAATAATTCATTATTGACACTAAAAGCAAAACCAAGAAAAATATTTTCATACAAATCACAGTTCTTCAATGTATCTAAGATGTAACAAATAACACAACAGAAAAATTAAAACTATCTAGTCAGATATAGGAATGTACCAGATACTTCAAGGGCATGACAAAAGGTTGATAACAATTTGGGTGGAGAAGAAGTACCTTTTCTCCACACAGATGAGTGTAAGAAATTCCCTAGGGTTTGTTTCTGAGGTTTTTTGGGGGTGGGGAGGTTGGGGGGTTAGGGCTTGTTGGGATTTTTTTTTGGTTGGGTCAATTTTAGGTTTTTGGGGCTGAAGAAGATTATTAATCTCATTACCACATCTTAAATAAGCATATAATGCTGATGCTTCTATTTCCATGATAAAAACTTGTCTCAAAGTCCAAGAATATACAATCTTAAACACATCATTCCTATGTTTCACTCGCAAAGAAAGAGGTTTGTCTCCATTTTTTATTGATTAGCACATATGCCATTAGTGGCACATGTTAGTGAAGTGTTCTTTGTGTTACTTCATGTTAAACCAAAATGAAGCAAGTTCTTGGCAATTCTTGGTCTAGCATGGTAATGTATGACTGCCTAGATGCATGGCAGGTAGTGCTTCACTACCTTCACCCTAACTACTGGCAGGGAAATGTTACTATCCTGAATTCCACCTCCTTCCTTAAATTTCTGACAAAAACAGGCCAAGCAGGTGGGAGGTTCTAATAAAATGCCAAAAAGTCTGCAGAAGAAATCACAGAGTAACTTCTAGTTGAATTTCTGCATGTTTTATGACAGGCACCAACAAAGCCTGTTTTCTGTCTTTTCTTCATGTTTATGATATTTACATACCTGAGCATAGCAAGCTTCTTCAATTGCTAAACCTGTTACTAAGTCGACCTGAGGAAAAGAATACAATGGTTTTTAAAAGATTTTTTAAAAATTTATTATATATGATTTCCTCACAGCTAACATAAATATTGTGTTTCTATACGCCATATACTAAAACACTCCTGCAAAGTTCTTCTACACTACTTTAACATAGCAATGCTGTGCTGGCACGTGGTGAGAGTGGCTAATATTTCTATAACAGAATTCTGATTTGGCAATACAACCAGTACACAATATACTAAAACAATGTTTGTTCTTTATTATGAATCATCTGGTTAGGTAAAAGCCATTAGCTACCTGCACATTTATAATAATTTCATTTACTACAGGTGAAAAGATGCACTGCATGATTATTTAAAAAAATTTCTGAAACAAGGTGTCTTCAAAGTGTCATATAAGAACAGGATATCATGCCACAAAATAACCACAAACTCAAGTTTAAAATTATTTAAAATACAAAAAATAAAGAGACCAATGGCTATCCTGTATCATCATCACTTTTTTTTTAATACATTCAGTTTCTTTGTGAACTGCCTTGAACAGCTGAAAAGGCTGAATTTTGCCTTCACTATTTCTACATCTGTCTTAAGCACCAGATGCTGCAGAATTCACTAGCTCTCCACTTGACTGCTGGAAGGACTATGGGTATGAACCACAGCAGTTTTCAAGGGGAGACAAGCTATAGGATAAGTTACCAAAGGAAGCCAGGAGATCTTGGGCCTCAAGACTGAACTAGAGATGATCATTCAGAGTCCACCTGACCCTAACGTCCCTAATTCTATAAATGTAATTATTTTGACCTTTCAATCCATTATATCTGGTAGCCAGATATCTTAGCTTGTAGGATTTTGAAACTTAGGTACTGAAATGACTCTTGAATTCCACTATTACTTGCTGTGGAAACCTAACAAACATACTCTGTACAACGGCACCTGAGTTTGGTTCTCAGGTCACCACTTACTGGTGTTACGCTTTGCTGAAATCAATTATATCACTCGTTGCTTTTGGGACTTTTAAGAGAAAAGAACCACTCTCAAATTCATCTTCTTGGATTCAGATGCTGCATGTGGTGTGATCCCCTTTCTCTTGTACTAGATTGAGCTACAAGGTGTCCTGATGCAGAGCCTAACTTTAAATATGAATAGGCCTGCTAAACTCAGCAAGAGGATCTGTACATAAAGTAAAACACATGCCTAGCCTGAATTTTAATGAGCTTTAGAGTTAGGTCAATAGTGTACAAAATGGAGTGGCAATTAGAATCAAACATGAAATCAGGCTTCAGATACAGTTTTAACACTAACTGCTATTAAACTATTAAAATAAATACTATGCCCTTCAGTCTTTACTTTATTAGATACTAAACACTGAGAGCTTGGCCAAGTAGGACTTTGATATTTTTCCCACCCGGGATTTGAAACACAATTTGTTCACAGTAGTTTATGTTTACTTTCTACTAGTAATGATTAGCAGAGTGCACTACTCCTGAGGTTACTAAGCCTAGTTACAGAAATCAGCATCTCAGGAGTCTGAGACATAAAAAAATTGCATTTTATTCTTTAGAAAGTTTTCACCAAATAGACTTCAAAAGACCACACAGTGAGAACCTAAAAACAGTTCTAGAAAAAAAAAAATTTCATCACAGCAGAACTGTTGCCTCATGGGTCAGCAGAACTGACCCTCATGGAAAGTACAGATCCTTACCTCCATTCCCTGATTGATGGCCAGTTTTGCAACTCTCATTGCTACTGGTCCCTAAAATGAAAGAAAAAGTTTATTCACATATCATCAAAATCTACAAGATTTATAGTTAAAGAGTCTGCACACCAATGTTCTTATACCGGGACCATCTAGACTTTGGACTTCCATTAAATTTTTAGTATATAAGTCAGATATCGTAGGTTTTATTGCTGTAATAGACATTTGTGTCCAAACTAATAGTTTGAATCTTGAGAAAAGGTAAAAGTATACTATTTTCAAAAGATCCTAATTATTTGTACTTGGTTTATGTTTCAAAGCTGTTGAGTGTGCCTGCATTTGTGAAGCTTCAATTCCCTTCAAAACAAGGTTCAGAATGGCCACATTAAGATACATCATTATAGTCCTATGTCCCTACTATCACACAATGGAGACGCCACACAATGGAGACACATGAAAATATATGACCATGAAATAAAATTCATCGGTGCAAGCTTCAAACCTATGCTATTGCAAAGCCTGCACTGGTGAAGTGATGACATTCCCACAAGTGACTGAGGTCCCCAATGAGCAGAGGGATTTCCACTCTCGCCTCCAATGTGCTGCAGAACAGAAAGACATCTTTGGGAATCATCTCAGTCCTGTGCCTATCCATCAGCATCAGCTTCTGGATGTTCAGGTCTGCTGATTCAGGAAAAGCCAAATGCTTATGAGGCAGTTTCAACAAGAAGGTGTAACCATAAATCAACCTTCCAGAACCACTGTATTTTAAAATTTTTACTGTACTTTTCATTTTTGTCTTTCCATCAGGCTGTTCAAGACACAAACACCATTAAATGCTATATCTAAGCTATAATATTCTACATTTCCAATGAAAAATTTTAGCAATTACACTTGCGATCCAACACAGTGTTTCACTAATTACTTCCTTTTTCTGCCTCCTATAAATTTTTTACCTGGGACCTTTTGCCTCTCTTCTGAAGTGTTCAACAGCAACAAAATAACCTATTAAGATAATTACTGTACTAAAAAATAAAACCTGCACACTATCTTTTTTCTTGTTTAAAAGTTGAAAGTCAGAACACACAATGAAAACAGATCAATCATGATGAGATGTGGATTGATAGTGGTTTTTTCTTCACTATGAAATAATTACCAAATAACACCATTCAATATAAGAGAGAAAACTTCTTATTGCTTGCCACATAACTAGCATGGCTTTTTAATACACAACATTCTCTTTAATAAAGCTGTTTCTTTTTCAGTCTTAGTATTTGGTAAAAACTAAAAACTAAAATCAAAATAGTCTGTTATACCTGAGGTAAGAATTCTCTCGCCAGAGCTAATGCTCTTCTGTATGCAGCATCCCCGGCTTCATTTTGTTCTACCACATGGCTAATCAATCCTATTGATTTTGCTTCCTCACCATCTACAATGCGTGCAGAGAAGATTAGTTCTTTTGCCAATGACACTCCAATTGTGCGAGGTAATCTCTGTGTTCCCCCTAGAGTTTGGAAAAAGAGAAAATGCAACTATTAGGTTCCCATGTATCTATACCACAAATGTAGATGCCTTGTTCATTCTAAGTATTTTCATTTTAAAATCCATAAACAACTACATGAACATACAGAAATTCAATTAGTACAAAGGCATTATTAAATACGTTCTTCAGTTTTCAACCTAAATTTAAATCAATTGCCCTGTTTCTTAGAAAGACATGTAAATAACTGAGAAGAGGTACTATTAATAGACATTCTGTTCTATTACAGACAAGCTACCTTACTTGTATCAGCCAAAAGCTGAACAAAAACTACTTGACAGTAATTAACATATCCAAACCTCTGCTTCTTTTTAACACTATGTATTTTTATGATATAAATCACCACATTCAAAAAACTATACTTACGAAGAATATATACCTTTACAAGACTGTAGCCCACTCTAAAATTTGCAGCTTAGGGACAATATTTATACGCCAACTAAACTAAACTGCTACTAGACAATGTCTCTAAGAAGCCATGGTTTTGTCTCCTCTTACTCCCATATTATTATTGCAACCTTAAAGTATGGTTACAAAAACTAGGGAAGAACAATGGCAGGTGCAGATCGACAGAGAAAGGCATCTAACTTTATAACAGTTAGCTGTTCTTAGCACCTTAAAAACTTCTTTGACTTGTCAGCATTTTCAGAAGGTCAATACGTGGTAACTACATTAGCCAGACAGGTGAAGATTGCTTAGCTTGACTAACAACTAACTTTTGAGAACCAACAACAATGAGAATGTGGGAATAATCACTATCAAAATGGGACATGTAGATTCAAATCACTGTTGCACATACTTATAAATTAAAATAGCAGAAATGGCAGGAGAAAGGATTTTGAAAATCACAAGGACTACCATTTTGACATGGATCTGAAACAAATACTCTATTTATACAAACAGTCTGCACGCAAAAATTTCTTCCAAATAGTTATTTCTGCAAGAGCATGCTAATATATTCAAATATAAATATATGTATATACAAGAGGAATATTTATAGGAGTTGTTCAAAGCGAGGTGGTATAACACTGTGTAAATATGTGTTCAACTAACAAAATATATTAATTTCCACTATATAATGGTGGACTAAGCCACCAGTATTTTATTGAAACCATTCAGTTCTCTTACTGATGTTTCCTGAAAATACTTCCAATAAATTTCTCATATAGAGAAACTGACTGGAAACAAATTAAGAGTTTTAGTGATTTAATGATTCAGCTTTGAACTACCATTTTTTTTCTGAACCACAAGCTTCAGTACTCCTGTATTCCTTTCCACAAAAATCCACAGATCTGCCTTTGGATTCCTTATATAATACAACATTGCAGAAGGTTTGGAGGATTTCTGCCTTAAGCTTTTTAGAAGATGATGATCTATAACAAAAACTAGGACATATTTTTCAAGCAAAACCTGGAAGAATTAAAAAAAATTATAATAGCAATTAAAATAAAATTTGTAGAACAAAAATAATAATAAATACAAACAATGCGATATTCTCTATGATCCTACAATGCTTGAGAGGACTTTAGTAAGACTGTCCTAATGGCCAATGGCAGCAGGCAATAGCAAGAGGAATTCCTATCAATAAATTCTGTTAATTCTGCTTATTTTCTAAAGCTAAGCCTGTGGTAGTGCTAGGGGTAAAATTTTGCTAACAGCATAATTTAGAGACACTTTTATGAAAGGGGCAAGGGATGCACATATACTAAAGTAACCCTGCACCAGAACCCAAAAAATGCTACATACCCCGAAGCATAAGACTTCCCTTCAGCCTTGGCTTGCTTCACTGGTGACATTCATGAAGAATGACTAAAGCTGTATCTATCAAATTTATACCAGACCTACGTGCCAGAAAAATGTGAACCATATTTTCAAGAAACTTGCTGCTTCTGATACTGAGCTGCACCACCACCACCACCATCACCACTAACAAACATTCATTGGCTTTTTAATTTAAATATTGAACATCTTTTAATTTCTCACCCAAATAAGGTGTCCCACTCTAATCAACATCTATTCTTATTCACATTTTAAGCACACATTGGAACATAGCAAATGTCTACCTTATTCTCCTTAAAAATATTTTAGTCACAAATTATTCCTTTCACCACAGCCACGGAATCTAGAAAAACATCCAGTCTGGCTTTTGATTAAAGAAAACTATTTGTCCAAATCATAAGACCTGAAACCATATGAGGCTGAACTTACTGACTCTGCATCTTCTGCTTCTTTCTTGCACATATTCCTAGTATTTTTCTTTACTTAATTATCTGCCTTGTCTTTTACTGTTTTATCTCTTCCATTATTGCTTTACCAGGAAATGCTGAAAACAAAATTTCATTGAGCAACAATATTTCATAACTTCTACCAAACAATGGATATGTTTAAGCATGAAATAGTGTTCATAGATTAAAAAAAACTGTTCTTGCCAGTGCCTTACACAATAATGATTAAAGAGTAAAAAAAAGCAGACTATAGTTTGTTTGGCTGCCTCCTACACTGAAAAGTCATTAAGCAGAGGAACATACTCTTTGATTAATATTCACAGAAAAGAAGCCAAAAGTTCACTGCATCAATCACATATATTCAGAAGTAGGGGTAAGATACATGCACACAGAAAAGCTGTAAGACCAAATTAATCATATACAAACAAGACACTAAAATACATCCAACACACAAAAGTTGCATCCATTTATGAAGAAAAGATGGAGTACACCACAGATAGATGTTCTGTTTTGGTAATACACAAAGAACACATAATGCTTGCCAACTACAATCACAGCTAAAGGAAGCAACACCCAGTCTTCAAAGACATTACTTAACCAAGGCATTTCATCTAAATGTAGTGCAGAATTTGATGGGAGAATAGTTGTTTCATCTTCAAAAATTTAATGACGTGTTATTTCAAGGACTAGTGATCTGGTATTACTCATTGTGTTGATAAAAGTATTTAACATACAGTTGCAATGTAAATGTGTTCTTACCTGAAATGGTATATAGTCAATGTTGTAATAATTGTAAATAGCATTTTTAGATTACACTTGTTCATGTTTAAAGTTTGTTTACTGTGAAAAGACACAGTAAACAAAAGACTGCTAATTTCTGGTACAAAACAGTATTTTTCCTAATTTAACAAACAGTTGATTTAGTATGAATATTTATTTACTGTCAGTAATTCATCAATTACAAAATATGTACACAACTGGTTTGAATTAAGGGAATTACGTGATAAATGCCCAAGAGTATATCCAACAAGATGAAGCAACTAGCTTACTGGAAATAGATTCATCATTCTGGCAGAGAATATCTACAGTCAGTAGTTTCTCATAGCTGACTGCATTGTCAAAACATATTGGAAAAAATCATGTTCTCACAAAAAAAATCCAAACTTTAATTGTCTAATAATCCTGTTTACTAAGTCAAGTAAAAACCAGTCATCCTATCCTATCCTATCCTATCCTATCCTATCCTATCCTATCCTATCCTATCCTATCCTATCCTATCCTATCCTATCCTATCCTATCCTATCCTATCCTATCCTATCCTATCCTATCCTATCCTATCCTATCCTATCCTATCCTATCCTATCCTATCCTATCCTATCCTATCCTATCCTATCCTATCCTATCCTATCCTATCCTATCCTATCCTATCCTATCCTATCCTATCCTATCCTATCCTATCCTATCCTATCCTATCCTATCCTATCCTATCCTATCCTATCCTATCCTATCCTATCCTATCCTATCCTATCCTATCCTATCCTATCCTATCCTATCCTATCCTATCCTATCCTATCCTATCCTATCCTATCCTATCCTATCCTATCCTATCCTATCCTATCCTATCCTATCCTATCCTATCCTATCCTATCCTATCCTAGCCTAGCCTAGCCTAGCCTAGCCTAGCCTAGCCTAGCCTAGCCTAGCCTAGCCTAGCCTAGCCTAGCCCAGCCCAGCCCAGCCCAGCCTAGCCCAGCCCAGCCCCTCCCATCCTAAGCTTTGTTTGATTCACAGTGGATTAATTTAACTGACAGGTTTACCTTTCTTCTTTTAAAGAGTACTGTGCACTTCTTACATTTTATTAATAATCAGTGGTGAAACCAAAGTCTGTTATCTACAAACCCTCCAAATATTCAAGTAAAATGTATCCTTGTGATTTTTTTGCAGAAAACTGTAAGTAGATTTTTCACTTTTCCATTGAAACTCATAAAAAGATGGAATGTAGAAAGCTGCTGTTCATAATAATGAATCCTCAACAATATAAGTCCATAAATAAACTAATACGGATAAAATTATTATTCTAGTATAACACTTTTCAGTCATGTTATGTCATATTTTAAAAGTCTCTGTAACAAACATAACTTCTGCTTTTAAAGTACCTGCCATCTGTTGCTAAGTTAAGCAATTTTCAGAATATAAAACACGCTAAATGTCTAAACACTCCACCTAGATAATATTTAACACCAAGTTTCCAACAGTTTATTTCCAAGATTAGGCCTTGATCCTGAGAAGTTGTACATGTTTTAGTTAACTTAAATCCAGGTATATATCTTTATGGGCTCAGGAATCCCCAATTTTGTCTCTAAAGAAAACATGAAGAGCCCTTCCCCAGCCCAAATATGATAACTGATTAACAACCAAAACCAGCTGAGACCAGGAAAGGACACCAAAAAAAAAAAAAAAAGATGACGGGGTGAAAATGTGATGGAGAAGAACAGGAAAAGAAAACATCTCTGCAAGAGGAAGAAAAAGCACTGAGATGAGAAACAGCAGGTAGTAGGTAAGGCCACTCTTATATCTGGCCATGTAAGTCATCATTTGGAAAAAGACTGGAGATCTAAGGAAAGCCTGAGACAGCAGCCTCAGGCTGACTCAGAGGTTGCCCTGGGGTCAGTGATGACTGAGAAAAGAAGCTTTTTGAGCAAAATTCCACAGCTGGTTGGCCAAAGGGCTCAGAGATGGTTGTCGTGTCAGTCAAGTCAAAGAAAGCCCCACAGGTGTGCCACACACAGTCTCCCTAGCTGAGGTCCAAGAGGCAGGAAGACTTGCTATCTACACCAGCCTGGCTGTGGAAAACTCAATCTCCAAAACAAATCAGTCCTTAACTTTCACAATCCATTCTATTAATCTGCATCTGTGGATTGGTTTATTTAAAAACTATCTGAAAAACGCCTTTACCAAACCGCCATGCGTGGGTGGCTTGAAGGCGACAGCTTGAATCAGAAGAATGTAGTACTTGGCTTGAAGATGTACAAATGCTTAAGATGCATGAGAGGAAGTGTAAATACACTTTAAGAATTCACTAGCAGTTTAAATAATTACAGCTTTTGTACTGAAAGATTAAATGGCCATGTAATTTAGAAAAACTAATTTATTTTCAAAATAAGTAATTGTCTTGTAGATTGAGAACACAGAAGATGGTTTCCTAGCAGATGGCTGTGTACGTGAAATGGATGGAACCAAACACATCTGGAACCCTACGTTTATGAAATGGACTTCAAAAGAGATTCTGCACCTGGTGTATGGAGCTCACTCCTCATTTCACTCATAAAACATGGTACAAACAACTCCATTGTCAGACAAAACACTGTTTGAGAAGCACACGGATCTGTGTTACCTGCCATGGACTCCTAGGACTGGCGGCATTGCTAAGGCACACACTGACAATACGTCTTATTTAGTTTTAAACTGAAATTACTTGAGGAAAATAAACATAAATGCCAAAGACTGTTAATCTACTTATTAACTTCTACTTAAGCATACACAAGTGCAACAAACATGAGAACACAGAGATATTCAGTCAGACCACATGCCTTCCTATTACTCCATATAGGAACTTGGTATTTCGTTTGAGGATGCAATAAGTCACCTTAAATGAAATTCAGAAGTAGATACACATTAAAACAAAAGTCTTCTTGCTGCAGATAGAAATTAACGGCCCTCAAGAAGGCATTTTCCAGTTTCAAAATTACACCCACACACTTATGAAGTCATTACTCAGCTGTAACAACAGGTAGGAGGTTTAGACCAGTGCTGCAGTGTATGATCATACTTCACAAATCATGTGGGATTTATGTGTAATATTAAGTAAGAACTTTTATTTAACTTGTATTTGAAAGAAATAATTTTACTAGTCCATATTCTTGCACTTTTCAATTGAATATGACAACTAAAATTCATTTAATGTGGAAATCAACACAAGAAAAAAATAAGACACGAGGAAAACTTTTGTCCCTATCTAGGGCAAGTGAAAGAGAAAGGTTAATTATCATGGTAATATCCTATTTTAACTTATATTTTTAATGAGATCACAGTCTGAAATTGGGACATTTACAAAAGGTTTCACTGGACAGAATTGAAATGAAAAAACAACAAGCAAAGCAAAAAACAGACTCATAAATCTGAAGTCTTCACCACTTAAAAGCAAGTGGCTTGAACATTTTCCTCACTTCAGTGCTCTCCTTATGGAAATCTACCATTTTATTCTTCCACACAGCAAAGAAATCTGCTAAACCCCCCAAACCAACTCCTATTCCTAACCCTAGTCTTTCTCCCATCCCAACTATCAAATTAATCTACTTTCAGCTCTTCTAGAGTAATGAGTTTTTAAGAATTTATGTCTGAAATTATTCATCCCTGAAATTCTCTGACTTGAGCAGCACTAAAGAAAGGAGAATTGGTGGCTAATACAATGGGAGCTCAGGGAAAATGGCAAAGCCTACGAGACAGTAAGAGGACACAATCCCACCCTGGTTCAGCTACCAAATCCCTAGAAGGCAGAGCACTCTCTCTACTTATAAATATATGCAAAATGAACTTGCACATATGAAGTGCATTTTTCATCTTAAGTAAAATGTCTTCCCAGCTGAGGAAGCATACACTACAGCTACATTGCACCTAGCCTAGTACTAGAGCTATAACCTAATGTCTACAACAAATTGGGGGGGGCTTTGAAAAAACAGATTCTACAACAAAATTGGCCATATCCTTCAAAGCTGGTATGCATTAATAGAACAATATGTAATGCAAAAAGGAAACTCTTCCGTAAATTGGAACTTGAGACACTCTAGTATAAATATTTCAGTTTAACGCCAGTTCCTGTGCAATAGTGGGCCTACCCCAATAAGCACAAACTACTATTTCAACACTTTATTGTCTGGGACTACTCAGACTTTTTTCTTAACTACAGCATCTTCCACCACCGTCTAGACATCTTTTAATTCTTGAAAAAAACCCAGAAATCAATAAGTGAGAGGAAATCAACAAAGAGACTAAAACATTATTATTCCCAGTCTTCAGCTGTCAGGAAGATGGAAGTGACTAAAGAAACGAAGTACATTAAGAAAAGATCTTTTATGTTCCTCTTGCCTGCTGCTGTGACATGGCAATACAAAAGTCACTGTTTTTAGCATGCAATGCAACATGGCTATATGCAGTGGCAAGTCTTTCCCCATAGATGGAGAAACTAGTGCTAATTATATTCTTCTGTCACCTAATCAGGCACATATGAGTTGGATTTCACGGACCTTTACAGTTTTAAGGATCAAAGAAATTAGACACTAATTTTGTTTTCCTTACATCCTACATCCAAATTCCAGGAAGAGAGACACTAGGGGCTATATAGGAATGAGGTAATGAAGAAACTAACTTGAATCAAGAGCAAGAGCTAGAATAGTTGCCCTCCATCTGTGAAGCCTTGCACTGCACTTATTAAAAAAATCGTACACATATTTTAATTAACACAAGTTAATGAAAATAGTTTGTGTAAAAAACACTAAGGTTCAACAAGACAGGGAGTACCACTCACTCCTCACTAGCTGGCCTCATCCTGCTCTTCAAGCAGGTCTACTCCAAAGTCAGCAGAGTCTGCTGCTGAACACTTTGTGCTTCTAGTTGTGGCTACAGCCCGGCTCTTGCTCCTAGTTTCGGGATCTCTTAAGGCACTCCTACATGCAGGTCCTTTGACCCTTCTCTGGCAGCAATCCATCTGCTTGACTAAGGATTCAATGCTAAAGCTCTTCCAAACCGTCAGCAGGTTAGGAACATTTTACTGGAGCCTGGAGACATCAGAAGCTTTATTACTGCCAAAGTCATACAGAGAATATATGGCATTTGAGAAAGAAACTGAAAAATAATTAAAAAAAATCTTTAATAAAGGACACTTTACTCTTGAAATTTGAAGAGAACCATGGAATCTTGAAGAAAAAATGCTAAATGACAAGCCTTGCAAGAGTCCATTTGCCTGCAAGGTCAGAAATTTGATGAGCATGCACGAATCCACATCACCTTCTTGGCCTCAGTCTCCTTTCTTTCTCAGATAAAATGGTATTTTTAAACAAACTTACTACTTCTCCTTCATTTTAAGCATAGGATGTGTTTCACCCTAGTTACTGTCAGCCTTCTTCCCTATCCAGACTCAATTGTAACATTTATCCTTCTTGGAAGTAGACCACTGAAACAGCTCAGAAACTGAAAGCATTTATCACACCTCCATTTTTAATCCTAGTCAAACAGGATTGTATCTTACCATGCACAAGTAATTGAAGGTCACACAGAGAGTTGTAGGTGTTCTGTGGAGATATCTACTGGAACACCAAAAGCAAGATAAGCTTGCAATGTGTTAGAATGGCTCTCATGCCTTTTTATGTTACAAAACATAAAAATTATTGAGACAGTCTACTTTGCTATCTCAGTCTCTCTCATCTGCTACCTTGTTCATACATATGTATTTCCTTAGGTTTTTTTAAGATTCTAAAACAACATTTCCGGTGAAACAAAAAGCAGTATTTTAATCTAAATCAAAACAATTTGTTTCTACAACTTGGTTTTGGTTGATAATTAAGTTCAGTCATTGAACAGAACCCTCAGAATTTTAATACCCTACATACATCTCAAAAAGATTTATTAAAGCAAATTTATCCCTCCCTTCTATCCCGCTGCTTGTACTCAGGCCACATATTATTTCACACCAGTAAGAACTTGTGTGAAAGAAAACCTTGGTTGTTTGAACTGATAAAAATAAAATATAAACAATAAAAGTAAGACCATGAATGTTACTGTGATCTTACATGGTACTCACACTGAATGTATGGAGTATCCTAGAACAGCAGCAATTTTAATAATTTTGCACAGATAATTTCCCAGCCCTGTTAATAAAGGCTTATTATTTATTTATTATTATTATTTATTATCTACTTAATGGTTCATAACAGAACAGAGGACTAGCTGCAGCTGTGAGCTCAGGCTGCTAGGTTTCAATCCCATGGACAACCTCAGCCTCCTTATTTGACTAAACAAAGTCATGATCCCCCTCAGTATTCTGGCTCAGGTCATTTTAGCTCCCTAAATATGAGAGCAATGGTGGTTTCTTGCAAACATGCTGAATAGGAAAGAAACAACTAGTTCCCCCTCAAAAATTAAGAAACATTTTCTGCAAATATAAATTACATCCAGCTGATGCTCAAGGCACACATAATGGAAGGCAAGGTATGGGGAGAAAGACTTTTTTAGAGAAAGAACACTGGAAAATTGACGGTAGGGAGTAAGCCTGCAATAGCAGGGAATTACAACAGATGACTGTAACTGGAAGCAAAGTTTCGAGTGCAGAGCTCCTAAATGTCTTCTCCTTGTGCAAGATCATCACTCTGTTTCCTAGAAACTGGGCAAATAAGGGCTTCCTTTAGCTTGTTTTCTGGAAATGTTTAAAAAAAAAAAAAATCTTAGGACCATCCTAAGACACTCTTGTCAATAAATATGTTTCATCATTCTGCATAACCAAGGAAGCCAAGAAGTTTTGGGCCTAAGCTCATAGGGCCCAAGATAGGAGAAGAATTTCACTCTCTTAATAATGAACTAAGCAATTACTTCTGTCAGGTATTCTTGATATTAGCATATTGAACTAAAAGGTCAAAAATCAGCTAACTTCCTTCATTCTTTTAGTTTGGATCAATCAAGTTTCAGCGCTGTCATTCACATTTTTTGATGCCCAGATGCAAAATAATGTCAAAATAAGCATCTGGGTAGGCTTCTGAGAGACTGAATTCTTACAACACTCATGTCTACGTCAAATACATTGCACTCTGTTCCAGTTTTCTTTACAGTTTCACAAAACTGCAAGAGAATTAGCTTAGAATTAGTCGAGAAAACTTAGATTAACTCAGTCATCTGATTACCACTGGTTTTGCAGATCTCAATTTCTTATTAAAATATGAAGAACATTAACATAGAGTTGTTAGCATAAAATTACAAAGAACTAACAGCTTTTGTTTTCTTGATAAAAAATGAAGGTAAAGAAGGAAGGACAGGAATCTACTATTTCTGGAATTTACAGATTTGCAATAGTTGGCTCAAACAAGTCTCCAGAGCCAGAAAGGTTCTGTGAAATAATTAAGGAAACAGTACTCCATAAATCATTTTGTCCAACTTGTTTTGTGGTGAACTAACATGTACAGCTGTTCTTCTGAGGCAGACTACACAACTGCCATTTCATTTGTTGAATTTTCTGGATGCTGAAGAAAAATGCCAGACATAGAGTGAATTTGTTACAAATTTGGAAGCTATTTTTCTTTCTTATATAACACAGTCAGAAATGAATTTGAAATTGAAATAATTAGACTCTGTACTATTATTCAGTAATGAAAGTTCTCCAAATAAGTAAACTACTCGATTAAAAACAGTTACACTATTCATATCAATATAAAAGATGTATTTTCCATTTGCTTCAAATTTAACATTGTCCATAAGTAGACCAAATTTAGTGTTTTGCCTTACCTTGGCCTGATACATTCATGCAACTTACTTCAAGGTCATCAACCCTGTGGCAGCTGAAAATGAGGCCAAAACAACCTAGAAAGTTGTGCTTCAATATCAGAGATGTCAGATGCTTCATTCAATCTTTACACTATCATAAGATATCAGGAGTTGGCTTACTTGTGTTTGACAAGTACCCTTCTGTATTCTATAATGCCATGACGGCAATCATACAATGTAACTCAAGTATTTTTGAACAACTGCATTTTATATATCACAGGATAAATAATGTATAACTGTATTTTGCATGCGTATCTTAAATTCAGTTTCTGTACCTCTGAAACAAATAAGTTTGATTATCTTTTAAGCTTAGTCAGGTGGTTTTCTTTATTCTTTTTAGCAGAAACAAAGATTACCACTTTTGATCTTCTGTTCCTCAAAATCCTTAAGTAATTTATTATTTAGTAAAAACAAAAGCCTAATATTTTCTATCTTCCATGTCTCAAAATTCTTGAGTAGTAAAATGTCTAATACACAGAAAATGTCCACCTGTAATATTCATAAATGAGTAGTTGGGATGGTTGCTATTTAAATTTATTTATTGACACAAAAATGCACTAAAAACTTGTATGCACTAAAAAAGCTTTTTTCCCACCTGTTTCCTCCCCCTTAGTAACAGCTCAAACTGTTACAGCTCCCTACATGCAAAGACATGGATTTCTTGTGTTTGAACATCAACATTTTCAAATTCAAACCAATAGCTCTAGCAGTATGAAATAGGTTTATTATTTTCAGTTTGCTCTAATACATTACACACATATCTGTGAACAAGGGTACTGATGTACATCAGAATCAGTTTTGCAATCTTGTGGTCATTACTAAACCAAGTCCGGTAACCACTGTGCAAGAGGCTAAGTTTGGTTTTCTAACAGCAGAGGGGTGCAACCTAAGATGATACATTACAGCAGATGTGGAAGTTTTAAATTTATAAATCTGATTACACCTGTTACAATTTACAAACTATACAGGAAAATACCTCAGTGTATTACAAATGGACTAATGCAATTTTATTTAGAAAAAGTAGAGATTAGTACTTTTTTGACCACTTAACATTTTGTCTAAAAAGTCAGTACAACTAGAAGATGAAGGAAGCTGTTGTTTGCTTGATTTTCACCTTGTTGACAAAACAAAGCTATTTATACTCCTTCACTCCACAGGAGTCTTGGAAAAAGCAAACTTTTTATCATCACCACAACACAGTTTCCTCACAGATACTACTGAAATCTATTTCTATAACATTCCTGTAGGACGAAGTTTTATCACCTTCATGTACTTTCATATGGAGGAATGAATAATTGTGTCCCCAGAATAAGGCCAAAAAATGTAAAAGAAATAGGGAATTATGTTCATTTTACATAAGTGGGAAATAAAAGATACAAAATATTGAGTATCAGATGATCACAGAAGAACCACCTATTTTATGAAGGAGGGGGTCAGTGAAAAAAAGTATCATTTTTCATAATGCTTATGTACAAATGAGATAATTTCAGTCAAAAGGGCATGATAGTGATGGTCAAACTTCTTACAGTTTCTCTGATAATCATTAGAAAATGTGAATTCATCACTAAGTGTAGTAATCAAACACACTTGTTTTCATTGATGGAACACAGGTGGGTTTCCTCTCAAAGCAGCTGTGCTTCCTGTCGTTAATGTGCTTAGCTCATTGAAGTTCACTAGACTCTTCACTCTGAGGAAGCTTAGCCAACATGACTATCCAGTCCCACACTGAAGGACCGGCAAGGTTACAGCTCTGTGGTGGACTGACCAGGCCAAATATGTTAGGTTTAAGAATAAAGAAGTGCTAGGCTACCTGGACAGTTGGCAAGTATACCAAGCTCTGGCCAAAGTGAATGCCTAAGGCCATTAGCCAAAGGTAAAAGCTGGCCAAGAAATCCGGCATCTCTTCAAGATTCTCCCAGTTAAGGCCCCAGGACCAATGGCAGCTAAATCAGCAGCTCCAAGGCCTCATTTAAGACGATTCTCGGGCTCTAGATGTGGAGTGGATAATCTATGTATAAGGTAGAAAGGTTGCATAAACAGCTAGCCAAAAATCTAGAAACCCACAGACTTCATACAATTAATTTATTACCATTTTATTTCATTTTCTTCTTACTAATTCCTGCCTTAGCTTTAGGTGTCAAAAAATTTACTACTCTTTTCTGCAATCCCAGCTATCATTCTTAGGCTCTTCAGTGGTCTTTATCATTTACCACAAAATGTAACACATTAAGTGCATAATACAGAGCTTTGTTTCCCTCCTGGAATTATTGTCCGTTTTGTCTCTGCAACACAATTTCATTATGAGATTAAGTCTCCCTTGTAAGTTTAGCAGGTTAAAGTTGAAGGTTAATAACTTTCTGGAGTTCTGGCGATTTGTAAGAAAGCGGCTCAGACAGCATATCACACCCTGCTGCTCGAACTGTGGAAGTCAGTATGAAACCTGTATATGGGGATCACGTAACAGTAAGAGAGTCTGCAAAAGAGTAGATGTTAATTATCTCTGGCAGGGGGAGAAATAGCTAAATGCTACTTGGTTCAATTTCTAGTACCCCCTGCAGGTTAATACAAAGGAGTAGCATTTGGCTTCAAAGTGAATGGCATATATATCCTCCCTAATTAAAATGAAAATAAGACCAAAGGTCTTTTATGTTGTTATTAATATTTAATAAAATATTTCTAGGCTTCTGTGTGAAGAGAATACCAAAGGGAGTTCTGACTGTATTCCACCCATCTCCTCAATTTCAGGAAATGATAGTATCTTTTGCACAGTGCCGTGGTACCTGCTATTATTTTTGGGATTACACTTAGTAGTCTTCCTTGTTTTCAGTTTCCTCACATCTGTATCAAGTTGTCCAGACTACTCACACTCCTCTGGTCAAGTAGATAAAATTGACGGTTCATTTAATTTAGCTACTTCAAGTGCAAACTACTCTTCTTAAGATAAATTCAGGATTCAAAAATGGAATGTTGTGAATTCTCTGAATTATAATATTATATTTTTCATTTTTATTGCATTGTCTAACAATCTTGCACTCAATACTATTGTGCAATCAGTTTTTATTTCATATTCATATTAATTTCCTTTGTATGAAACAGTAGGGTAAGCAGAGAATCACAGGTCTCACTTTTCTTAAATCAAGTGCTAAAAAAGTTAAAATACATCTTAAATTTAACCCTTAATATGAAGAATCTTAGCAATATGATGCATTTATATTTCTACTTCAGGCAGTGCTGGTAGTATCACCTTTATTATTATTATCACATAAAATTTCAGCTGTACCTAAGAATGAAACTCATGGAAAAATGGAAAGGGAAAAGGGAAAAGGGAAAATGGAGGGGAGGGGAGGGGAGGGGAAAGCCTTGTTTTGAGTCACTCTAGCATTTTTACTTTGGAATACAGAGTTAAATTTGTGTTGACATTGGTAGCAGTAGCATTTGCAATTGACACAACATATCTGGAGAAGATCCAGTCTTAAAAAAATTCTCATTATGAATAACACCAGTATACATGTCCATGAAATGAAAGAATATACAGAATAAAGCATGAAGCGCTGGCTTAAAACTTTACTAGCTCTTTTGTACAGTTTTGTGCAAAGTTGCATCTAAGTAGCTAATTCTTGTGCGCCTCAATTTTCAACCACTTTCTACCAAAATACATTTTACATATGTCAGTATAATCTTAAAGGCATTGCCCCTGTTCCTGTTTTTTCCAGGATCCGTATGAGGAACCATGTAAGGTATGTAATCTTCAGCTACAAGGTCCTGGATTTCTCTGCTGCTAAAAGGGAACAGTAAAATTTTCCTACAGCAACACCAAATGCCATGTAGAGAACAGTACATACTGCAGTTGGCACTGCTGATTACGGAAGAGTAATATAACTTGCAGGATGACTGTATGGAAGCATTCTAAAATATTAGACGGATTTATATTGAAGTAAGAAAATTCAAAGTGAATTAAATACAGCAAGTTAAGTCCATTCTGAGAATCATTTGTGTCCTCTCTTAAATTAACATAGCTTAAGTAATACTTTTAACAAATAAATTTTGAAGTGATCGCCCTCTTCCACCACAGGTAAGTCTTTAAAAAACACTGGCTTTATTCTCCAACTCTGTAAGGGACTGTGTTTTAGCAGGCACAATAATTTCTGGTATGTTCCCATCCAAACATTTCTGATGTACCATCTGTTCATTTGGACACTTGAACTGTGCCCTGTCCTTTTTCCCATTTGCT